>OY365783.1:10153832-10753832 GCA_959347405.1 Napeogenes sylphis
CCCATCTAGAAATACTTTTTGTATTCTTCATTTTTTTATGACAATTCAAAGCATAAAACACGTATTGGGGAACCACTATGTTGATAATAATAAAATAAGCGATATATTTATAAATATTTTATCAGACTATGCACTTTAATCTCATTATTAAAATATTATTTAAATTTTACGAAAACATAATATTCTGATTATCATTATTTAACCATAATACTTATATACACACAACTTTAAATAGCAGTTTATTGATGGAAGAAGTTTTAAACACAAGATACTCATTGTGAAATATTTCCTAATTAAATATTTGTTATCAACGTTATATAAGTTTTTCAACAGATATGTAGTATTTGAAAATATTTATAAACATGTACAGCCATGTTAAGCTTATTAAAATTTATAATATAGAATGAAAAATAAACCGATACGGGCAGGGATTCGCTATCTAGCGAATCAAGCAGGGATCAAACATTGATCGCTAGCTAGCGATACGGTAGCTCAGTTGGTAGAGCGACGGGACGGTTTCCCAGTAGTCGCGGGTTCGAATCCCTGTCCGTATGGGTTTATTTTTCATTCTATATTTATATAAATATTAAAAAGATATGTAGTACTTTATGATATTTACTTTATTAGTGAAGTACTTTACACAAAACTGAAACGAAACAATAGTTAAAAATGTTTGGTCTGTTTTAAACACAACATAAAATTACTTAAAGGATTTGAATTGTATTTTAATCCAAAATTTTCGAATTTTAGACGTAATTACAACAGAACAAAAATATTATACGCATTTCAATGAAACTTTGACTAATCATATTATTTCTAACATGTAGTATTCCTTTCACCCTGGGAAATTCTCTTTTTTTATTCTAAAATAAAAAAGTCTATTTTTTATTAAACTTTATTTTTATTATTTTGTTTATTACAGAACTTTAACTCCAAAAAATCATATTGTTTTAATGGAAAAAACAATAACAATTAGTTTGTAATATAAATACAATAATTAATAATAAATAGATTTGTAAAAAAATATAGACATGATATAAGTCTGTAAGTTGACGAGGAGGCAGACAAAGTCGCTCGCAAAATAGCTAGCATTAAATTAAAAAGAACAGTATTATCTATATTGATAATGAAGTGTGATTACAACAATCAACACCGACTCTTGATTAGACTCAGTATAAGCTGTTAGTACGGATTGAGATGTGAATAGTTACAAAATGCGGTTGTATATTCTGCTGCTAGCAATATGTCATCATATGACTTCAGTCGTATCCGAGATCATCAACGATGTTGAATCACGTTTAGTTCTAATAGAATCTGGGCCTGTACGTGGATACAAAGACCCTCAGGAAGATGTTTTTGTGTTCTATGGAATACCATACGCAAAAGCACCCACCGGTACTCAGCGTTTCAAGGTACAGAATACTTTAAAATTATTGCAACATTATTCATCTAACCAGATAAATATTAAAGTATAAATTGGTATTCTGATGTATAATGTATTTACATTAGTTGATTTTTGACAGTGTTTTCTTTGAATATCAAAAGTGTATAAAAGTAATCTTAGTATATTAATCACCTTTTCATTTATTTTTTTTAAAGTTTCATATTGAAATGGATACTTAAAGACTATGAAAATACATCGTATTAAAACGACTCATTAAAATAGCTAAAAATATACTCAAACGGACAATCAATATGTCACTAGAGGTCGCGGTGTCAGGAATAAAATGGCATACGATGTTATCAGTCTAATCATGACATTGCTCAATTATGTTACTATTAACTGTCATTTTTTTTCATTTTAATTGGTTAGGTTTTCCCAAAAAAAGTCTAATAAATATCGACTTCGTTCCGACTAAGACGATTCAAAGTTCAAAAAGAATTTTATCATAAATTTCAGGCGCCAGTACCTCCACCTACCTGGGTCGACATCTTGGAAGCAGTTGATAAGGGTATAGTATGCCCTCAATTCATGTACGTGGATATTTTTAACAAATCAAAAAACATGAAAGAAGATTGTTTAATAGCAAACGTGTACTTACCCGTAACAGATGAAAAAAACCTTCCAGTCGTTGTGTACGTACATGGCGGCGCGTTTTTATTAGGATTCGGTAATCTTGCAACCCCGGAGAAGTTAGTAAGCAGTCAAAAAATTGTTGTAGTAACATTTAATTATAGATTAGGCGCACACGGTTTCCTTTGTTTAGGTACAGAAGACGTACCTGGAAATGCTGGTATGAAAGATGAAGTGGGGTGGTGCGATGGGTTACGAAAAATATTGCAGGTTTTGGGGGTAATCCTAATGATATCACATTAGCTGGTTATAGTGCTGGATCTGCATCTGTTGATCTATTGATGATATCAAAATCAGCTGAAGGCTTATTCAATAAGGTCATACCAGAAAGTGGTTCCAGCCTATCTCCTTTCAGTGTTCAAATTGATCCAATAGAAAACGCAAAAGAATACGCAAAGTTGATCAAAATTCAAAATGTAGATGATATATTTGAATTAGAAAAACATTTCAAAGAAGTTTCTTTTGAAGTTTTGAATTCAGAAAATGTATTCAACAGAAAGGATGCGACATTTCTATTTGCGCCTTGTGTTGAGCGAGATAATGGACAAGAAATATTTCTAGAAGATAGCCCGGTCAATATATTAAAAAAAGGTAACTTTCCGAAATTACCTATGTTGTATGGTTTTGCCAATATGGAAGGACTACTGCGTATGCCAATTTTTGATATTTGGAAAAAGGAAATGAATGAGAATTTTGGAAAATTTTTACCTGCTGACTTACATTTTAATACAGCAGATGAAAAAATAGTAGTAGCAAACTCGATTAGAGAATTTTATTTTGGGGACAAACCAGTAGATGACAAAACTGTTGTTGGATATATTGATTACAGGTCAGATATTTTTTTTACATGTCCAACATTGAGAGCTGTTAATCATCTTTTAAAAGCAGGACACAGGGAAATATATTTATACCAATACTCTTATACGGACGAAAACACCCCAGTTGTACCGAACACTAATGAACGTGGAGCCAATCATTGTGCTCAAACATTCTCAATATTAGAAGGATTTACAGGAAATTTATATGAAACAATTGTTATGTCAGATGATTATATAAAGATGAAAAGTACCATGAGGGAGCTTTGGGGAAGTTTCATAATGAGGGGGTAATAATATTTCTGTATTTTTCTTTTTTATTTAATTAAGGACTAGTTATTTAATTTTTGCAAGACTAACTTATTTTTTTATAAAAATTGCTAAACTTTATATTAATACTTATAAATTTACAGAAAACCTTCATCTCAAGACACCCCGGAATGGCCACCCGTGGGAAAAAACTGGTCTCCTCACATGGACCTTAAGAAAAATCCGGAACTTAAGGGCTCACTTTTAAAAGAAAGATGTTTATTTTGGACGAAATTGTATGACCTTTATTCTAAATTTCCTAAGCCCCCTTCAAGATCACTGCCAAAACACAAAGAGCTGTAACTATACCAGTGATTTTATGCCATTGCTTCAAAAAGGGGCGAAATATCTTTTGCAATTTGTGTAGGAATATATATAAGTACATATATATACGTGGAGAGATCGTATTTTTAAACGCAATTTTAAAGAACGAAATCTTTCATACCTATGTAACGTGCTTTTTGGTCTTATGTTAAGCATCTTTTTTGTATATTTTTTTTATTGTTAGACAGACCTTGAGGATCACATCTCAATAACAAGTATCCGTCTCGTGTGTACAGCTAGAGGATGGTTTTATTTAGTTAATAGGTTTTAAATATTTCCTAGACTATCAATTGTGTATCAATTGTGAACGGACAGAGGGTAGGCTCTCTGCCCGTTCACAAAATTTCTCGTTACGGTTAAATGAATTAAATTGATTCATAATGTGTACTTACGTGTACGTAAGAATATTTTTATGTTACTTCTAATACCTCTAACAATATGTTTCCAAAGTTTTATAAGGATCGGTTGAGTAGTTTTCGCGCGAAAGCGTAACATACAAACTTACATTCGCATTTATGATATTAGTAGGATTGGTGAATATTTTTCTATGGACTAACAAAATAGAGATGTATTTTCTCATTATTCTTATCTTTATTATCGCTTGTCGTTAAACGCACAAATGTAAATTATCATTTTTGTATTTTTTTTTTTTTAACTTTTTGTTTTTTTAACCTATAACATAAGCCATTTTGAAAGAAACCATGACTAGGGAACCTTAACACTTTATAATAAACAAGTCTTTTAAATTTAGTGAAAGAAACACAATGACTGACATTACTTTCTCTGTCACATAAATGGTATATTTTAAAAAATAATACGATCTGAGGTTTTTCCAATATCCACCATAAACTTTTCTTTGATCGTATATATGCTCTAAAAAATTAGTATATCGAAATCGTATAGCTCTAAAAAATTAGTATATCGAAAGAGAGGCTATTCTGAGGCTTTAGTCTCCATTATGCATTGCAAATATATATTGATTAATAATTATCAATAATCAACGCCGATTCATATTAGGACCATAGCTAAGAACCATCTCTACACAATCTAAGATATCACAAGCCGATACAAAAAAACATACATACACGTGTTAAACTTACAACACCCTACGTTTAGGAAAAAAATAAATTAAAAAGCGTACGTATAATTCGATAGTACTTAGTATCTAAACTGATGTGTATAGATCTAAAATAACAAACCTTTTTGCGTAAAAGCGAAAATAAAATCAAATATCAAATAATAAAGACTTTGTAGTCTTAGATAAAAACTATTATTTATCATAATAAATATAATATTCAAAATCACAAAATTATAGTTATTTAAACCAACCGTTTAGATAATTAATCATTAATTCAATTAATTGAAGTCGCAAATCAGTGGTTTGTATGCACAGATTTGCTAGGCATTAGAACTGAACATATTTAGCGTTCTATTATTTAGATAATATGTTTTGTTACTCGTATCTTAGAGTTTAAATTATTTGAAATAAATATAATCTTACTGCTACATATTAGTACAAAGTACACAAAGACCGTGTAATTGTATTCAATCTTAATAACTGATGGTTAAGGAAATTGAAATGATGCTTAGTAAATTAAATATGTATATTCAAGGATGGCAAAACACTTTACATTATGGGTCAATTTCAATATACTAATCTCAATTCAATAAACAGCTGACAGAATATTTACTTACTTATTACTTGTCTATAAACATGTTTAGCTTATTTAAATTTTTAATTAATAATATAAAATAATCTGATTAGAGCGGGGATTCGAACCCACGACCTATCTATATTTCTTCATATGTTGCAGTGGTTACAAAACATCAGGCCCTGTGCTAAAAGCGACGTAGTGAATAAATCATATGATGTTTTATTTCAACAAACTTTGTTTTTTGTCTTATGTCAACCTTATAGCATCCTAAGTCTTTGGTTTATCTATATAGTATTAATCTTGTTAATCAAATAAAAAATAATAATAGTAATAATAAAAATAGTTGGACTTAGTTACTAATTGGACAAGTTGACTTTGGAAAACTACCAAAGGATGTGAAACTCATTAATTCACAACTTAAATGCCAAATTACTAGAGAGTCGTATAAGCACTAGTAAACCCAGGAGACATGAGAAACTTATTTGTATGTATGTATGTACTCATTGTATGTACTCGTAAATACTAGGATTCAATATACTTGAAGAACGTGACTCCTTCACGCCATCGGAGATTATAGTTGTTTGCAACCACAGCAATCAATTGAATGATGTAGCTGTTTAATACTTATATAGATTTACATGACCTTAGTAAATGTAGTTTAATATTTGATAGTTTGTGTTCTCTTTATGCACTGGTAATATATTTGTTAATGATTAAATTTGTACTATGCGGCCTTGAAGTTAAAATCCTTATAGGAAATATTCATTAAAGACATATTTTTATTAGGTACTAGCTTTTGCCCGCGGCTTCGCACGCTTTAAATTCGTAGTAAAACAATTCCCACTTCCCTTTTTTTTGTATTGGCTTCTATATGACTTATTTTAATTGATACGATCCAAATTACGACATCGGCAGACATCGCTCACTGTCAAAAGTATTTTTAAAGTTTTTAATAAGGATACAATATTAGGTGCTGTAATTATTTTTATACCTCTCTTGTTTTTACTTAAACGTCCATTTAAATACTTCTTAAACAGAGTACTTAATAACCATTCTAACCATATATCATACTTACAGACTTTCATTGAACATTATCAAAATATTACCATGTAAACTTGAGGAATTCTGAGCTACATAATCGACGTTATTTTCACCATCAACTTGCAGGTCTAGTTTTATTTTAAAAAAATCTATTTTAAATGATAAACATTTATAGCTATATGCATTAACAAAATTTTCAACACCGAACATTCACAAAAGCCATTTTTGAGACGGTTTGCACGGTTCCATTCCAGAGTGCGCCGGTAGACCGTACCTACCGCCGCAAACGCGAAGACCCTATATTTTAAATCTGTAAAATCTTCGAAAATATTCATTGAAATTAAATCCTGTAAGGGGCTATATTGTTCCATATTAAATGTAAAATGTATTTAAGTTACTGAATTAGATAAGAATTAAAGCTGTATTTCTTAAAATCGCTTCGTAAACCTCCTATTATTTTTCGTAAAAAGTAAAGGATAAAAATTAGCTATTGTGGGTTATCCCTAAGAGATAAACATATACCATCGCAGTTTTTCTTGTAGAACTTTTTAAAGTATACAGTACTTAGAGTACATTATTTTGATCTATCTTGTGGAGTTCAACCAGCGTTTGCATTGTAAGCGCAAACAAAATTGTTTGTTTACGACTTCGTATTAGAAATCTTGAAATTATCAGTGGTTCTCTGATATACTAAGCATGTTATAACATATAAACCTTCCTCTTGCATCATCACTCTATATATAAAAAAAAACTGCATCAAAATCCTTTGCGTAGTTTTAAAGATACATACAGACGCGAAAAGCGACTTTGCTTTATAATATGTAACTTGCTGTGCCTGCGACTTCGTACGCGTAGTTTTCGATTTTGACAAAAAGTACCCTTCGTACTTACTAATGTATCTAAAAACTATAAATCTTCAAACAAGTAAGAAACAATGGTACGACAATAAGAGATTATTAACTTCTTTATTTGTTAACCGATTGTTAAAAAAAAAAAACAAAATATAAAGTGAATCCCATGACTATATACATATTCCCAAAAAATGCATCCAAATCGACTTATCCGTTTCTCAGATTAGCGTGCACTAACATACAGACATTTAGACGAACAAAATGGAAAAACATTGTTTTGGGTTCATTTGCTTATATAAAGGTCCCTCTGTATGAATTTTTGATTTTTTTTTGTGTTGTGTGCACAACTAAAAGATAAACAGATAAACATACAAAGATTTTTAAAATGCTGATAATGGATTCTGTTAGTCAGTTTACGTCCTGGAATATTTTTTTTAATTTTTTTAATGTACAAAAACTACTCCTCTACAGATTTATTACATACATAAAATAAGATTTTCATGGTACTTATTACGTCATTGACATAAATAATCATAACTTTTTTATTTCTTACCGATTTAGATGAAATAAACACTAAATGTTAAGTGAAGGCTGTGATAATAAATTCCTGAAAACCGCATTCAAATTGGTTAAGCCGTTTCTGAGATTAGCGCGCACAAACATACAGACATACAGACATACAAACATACAGACATACAGACATACAGACATACAGACAAACAGACAAACTGAAAAACCATTGTTTTGGGTTCTCCTGCTCTTATAAAGCCCCCCTATGATGTTTTCTTTTTTTTTTATTCCATGTACAGGAATGGCTCAGTGACGATTTTATTATATGTATAGATAACTAATAATATATATATTACTCTATGCAAATTAAAAAAGCCAACCGCGCAAATCAAACATTCTGAGATAAAGACGATATATATAAATATATATATATACGTCTTTAATTATTCACTCACTGCCTCACTCTGTATTTAGAATTCTTGCACGTCATTGTTTTAGACCTGTTTGAAACTATACTGTATATACTTAACTACCTATATCTTTAAGCGAACCAAAGTTTAAAAATCCTTTTATTCCATTAAATTACGAAACTTTGGTCCTCTTCAAGTTTAAAACTGATCATTCAGTATCTAATAATTCTCTCAATCCATAATGATTTCTATGTAATAACATGACAAACAAGAAATATTAACAAAAACTATTTACCAATATCCATAGTTCTCTAATATACTAACAACATGACAACACTACAACATAACAAACAAAACAAAAGACAGTGTCATATCTATGTCAATACATCATTGCAGCATCCTGCGATTAAGAACTGTCATGTTTGAGTGATATGGCTTAAAGATTGATGATTGAATAAAGTTTCATGACCTCGTTAATAATTTTAACAATCTTAAGAAATTAATTTAAATTCTTATCAAGCCAACAATTGTTCTATTATTTTTAAATTTAAAAATAATATTACGTTGTGGAACATTGTTAACTTGGGTTTGTTTCCGCTGACATAATTTTAATAAGTATAACATTAACTACATATTCATTAAAATGAGTTCGTCTGAAACAAACTCAAATAAATACGATAACGAGTTTCGAACATATCAGAAGCTATTAAAAGTTTGAGTAGAAATGCGTTTAATAATATATCGAGTTCATAACTATCGACTAGCAGTAGATAAAAGGATTGGGAATCAAAGCAGATGTTAAATTATCGTTAAATCC
This sequence comes from Napeogenes sylphis, assembly GCA_959347405.1. Classification (NCBI taxonomy): domain Eukaryota; kingdom Metazoa; phylum Arthropoda; class Insecta; order Lepidoptera; family Nymphalidae; genus Napeogenes; species Napeogenes sylphis. The sequence continues at coordinate 10,162,639 of OY365783.1, forward strand.
ACGTATTATTACGAATAATTTAATCGCATAGAACGATAAAACTATAGTTTTGAGAAAAGATATATCTCTCCATCTCCCTCTAATATCGCTTGCATCGATACATTCAAGTAAAATCCACAACAAATACACCCCATTTTGCTACATAGCCTCTTCAAGACAATTGGCTTTCGATCCTTTTCGGCGATATGATTCATATAATCACATTTTTATTATAATCTGTCTTTCTAATTCTAATAATCTTTGTATTTTACTAGTAATAAAAGTAAATATTTTATAAGTTAAAAGTTTATTAAGAAAGACTTTATAATGATATACCTTACGATGTGGGGACAATGTAACTAAAGGAAATTTGCTGTATAAAAAACTTTTACAACTTTTCAAACATTCTTAAAATGTTTCTTTTTGCTATGGTAAATGAGGACTCGAAAACATTTTACAAATTAGAACCGCAATCCTGTGTATCACAGAAAAGTTTTTTTTGTTTGTGAAGTTCGCTACAGTCTGGTGAGTTTTAAAAAATGTAATCCGCAACTACACCTTTAAAGTACTGGAACTCTGTAGAATTTTCCCTAGTTGTGCCAATGACATACACTATATATTAAAAGTATTTTTTCTAAAGCGTTCATTTTCACTCATATAAACATGACATTGCGGGTTTACAGTATTAATAAATCTGAACGTATTAAAATAGTAATAGCTACAGATAAAAATATATTCAAAATTGGTCAATACATAAATATATAACGAAAACGAAATTACTTCATAAATTACAGGAACTATACTATATACTATAACTATCTACGTTTTGTACTGGTACACCAATGTATAATAATAACTCAAAAATTTTCAAACACTCTTTCACGGTCAAAATTATGGAACGCGCTGCCTCTCTTTATTAGAAAATCTAAATCCTTGCCTATATTTAAAAAATCTATAACGTATATTATTTATCAGGGTAGATCAAAGACGACTTATTTTTATTATTATTATTATTTTTAATGTTATCATTAAGTTTATTACTTATGTGTATAATTTATTCTCTGTTATATATAAGCACTGTATAAATTTTAATTGTATTGTTTAGTTTATTAATTAATATGTATTTTATATAATAATATGCGTATTACGTTTATGTATTAATGTTTATTTATTTTTATGTATGTTTACAATGTTTAATACTTTCAGCCACCTATCTATATTAAATTCCTATCAATATGGTTGTCCGGAAGAAATCCGTCCGCCTTTAGGCGATAAGACCGCATTTTGTATTTACCCTGTTTTTATTTGTAATTGTTTAAATGATTTTTTTTATGTGGTATACAATATAGAATATAAATAAATAAATAAATATTCAGTTTTATTGTTATTGTTTCGTAAGTCGAATTTGTGGGTAGCATTTAAAGAATTAAAACACGTGGATGGAATAACCTCCAATCAAAAATTTTTCTTATTAAAGTCAAGATTAATTCAGGTGACTATTTAAAATTTAATGTATACACCATTAATTTTACCTGTGTGATCCATTTTTCACTATAATTTTAAATGATATTGACAAAATTTTTATGCATATAAACCACATAGGGACTGAATCCTATTTGGGAAAAATAACAACATTTCTTTATTGCTGGAAAGTTGTCTCATATGATAGATATATATACCTACTCTTAATTAAAGAAGCTCTTTTCTCTTTTATATTTAAGACGGTTATTTTTAACTTCTACTTTGTTATTATTAAGATCTGTATAGTTTTTTACATTGGTTACTTACTTGAAGTGAAGTTCAATCTTCTGTGATCTCTGCTTCATGTTTTTGTTGGAAATAAAGAATTTATAATTTTGCGAGGATTTTCTGATCCTCGCGTTTTGTTCGTGTTACTCTCAGTGGCTACTGGCTAGTAGTTTTGCTGGTCACGCCTGTTTTCTTTTCTTTTTTTATCATAGATTATTATTTATTTTTTATTTTTATGTAATTTTTATAAAGAAAAATAACACTAACTATAATAAGATTTCCCATCCAATTGACTGGGACTGTTCTAGCTGTTCGTTAATTGCTTACAAAATATTTGCTTTTGCGAAACAGTGATCACAATAAAAAAATATCCGTCAGAGATTTTTGTTTCGTCTCAGACTCCGTATTTTTTATTTTAAGCTGTAATGTCTTTACACAAGGGCTTATTTGGATAAGTATTGTATCTTAATAGGCCCTCCTAACACTTCCCTCTGATGTACACAAGCTGTGTCTGATATGATTCAAAGTGGAAAAGATATAAATAAATAAATAGATAAATTAATTAGTAATTTTACCAATTAATAATATAAATTTTAAATTAGAATATGTAAAAGCAACTATCTAGAATCTATGATTCCTGTGTGCTAATGTATGCTGATGTAAATAAAAAATATGACTGATTTTAGTTTACCAAGTATCAAATTTATGACATATGTTTATAGATACTTTTGTAAGTTAAAGTTTTGATAATAATGATAGAAAATCAATAATATGTACAGAAGTGTATTATTTATAGTCGTAATATATATACATTTTAAGCATACCAAATGAACATTGAAATAAATAGAAGTATTATTTATAATCGTAAGTAATATATATACATTTAAATAAATAGAAGTAATTTCGAACACAAATTATGCTCACAATGAGAAACAACAGACGTAAATCGTCTGTTTAATGTGCATGAGACGTGGAGATGGCTGTTGGTAATTACTGGACGTATTATAGCTTTATTTTTTTTTTAAACTTGCTTATATTTAGAACTAATAAAGCATTTGGCAGCGAAATAATTGGGTAATTTAGGCTAAATAATATCACAATACGAATATTACAGTTATTATTATAAACAAGCATTAAAATAATACTTGGCAAAGTATTGCCAAATCGTTTCTTCTGTTTAAGCTTCTTTATTAAACCAAACTAATTATTATAAATAATCTATTTTTAATATAATATTTATATGTTTATGTAATTATATATATTTAGGAAAAAGAAATATATTATGGATATACTTACTAATATATTATGGATATACTTACTAATATTTCTGTTAGTAATATGTAAAGTCTATGTATGGCAACTTTATTATTTTATAATCGTATTACGTTGACCATTACAACAATCTAGTTTAAGGGATATTATAAATGTATTAGTGTTTAGTTTTAGTTTGTTTAGTTATAAAATAAGAAATCTGTATATATACCGGGCTATTTGTAATTAATTGGCCACCATTAATTAATCTCAACAACATCTGTTGTATGACTTTTTAAAATTTAAGTTTTCCCTTAAATGTATTTGTTGCTTGTCTGAACTGGCATTAACTCTGAGCGTATGTATGGCGCACGGGCGTAGACCTTTGGAGTACTTCTTAACTGACTAGTAAGTACTAAGTGTTATCTGTTTACAATGAACTCTTAAGCATCAAACATTAAGCATCAAGCATCAAGCATCAAGCATCAGGACTCAGACATCATTAATAAGGCATTAAGCAATAAGCGTTAAGCACAAAGCATAAAGCATATGCCCTATGCCGCATGCCCCATGGCCCATGCCCCATGCCCCATGCCCCATGCCCCATGCCCCATGCCCCATGCCCCATGCCCCATGCCCCATGCCCCATGCCCCATGCCCCATGCCCCATGCCCCATGCCCCATGCCCCATGCCCCATGCCCCATGCCCCATGCCCCATGCCCCATGCCCCATGCCCCATGCCCCATGCCCCATGCCCCATGCCCCATGCCCCATGCCCCATGCCCCATGCCCCATGCCCCATGCCCCATGCCCCATGCCCCATGCCCCATGCCCCATGCCCCATGCCCCATGCCCCATGCCCCATGCCCCATGCCCCATGCCCCATGCCCCATGCCCCATGCACCATGCCCCATGCCCCATGCCCATTAGAAACATCCATATGGTATCGAAGGATTATTTGAAGCTCAAAACTAATACTAGGATATCAAGTACATAAAGAACAACAGTAAATTATATAATAACATATTTATTATTTACTGAAACAACAACATTAAGTAAATTAAATAATTCCCATTCGAGTGCTGTCGCGTTGATTGTTATAGCAATGATCCTTAATTTTTCCAGCAATTGTTTGGCTTTTTAATAAAAAGTTTAATAAAGGCAAATATTTAAGGCAACTGAAGAGGGTATGCTCGGAGATGTCATCAGCATGGATTATGAGTTCCTTGTTGAAAGGAAATTGATCTTTATGTACCGCCATGATGGCATTGCGACAACTTATTTCCGCAGTATTATTGCTACAAAAGTTACAAGTAAATATTTTCACAGAGCGTTTTTTGAATAAAAGATTCGTCGAATATTTTTTATGTAAATTACTATTGTTTACGTAACAGTATATAACTTACAATACAATTTGTGTAAATAAAAAGTATTTCTATTAAAACAACTGCAAAACCTGCATTTGAACTGAGATCAAAGTAATAAAAAGGTGATTGTTTTTAATCCCCGACTAAAAAGAGGGGTGTTATAATTTTGACCTGTCGATCTGTGTATCTGTGTGTTTGTCGGTTGCAAATTTGCGGCAAACGCGTGGACGGATTTGCATGCGGTTTTTTTAATTGAAAGCTGTGTTCGTCGAGATGTTTCTTATCCATATTTGGTCGAAATAGAAATAGTCGTCTCCAAGATATTGACGTTTTTTTGTTGCGGGGGAGAGGTTCTTATGCAATAATTAGCTATTCCCAGAGCTATATAGGGAAAAAAGCTTTGTTATGAAAGCCAAAAGGTTTTTACACTTACTTACTCCGGTAAAGTACTTTATTAGGGATAGCTGTTGCCCGTGACTGTGTCCACGTAGACTGTAAAAAATATATTTATATGGCTTATGATAGCTGTAGTCATAAAGAATCACGGGCAACAGCTAGTGATAATATAAATCCCTTCATCATAGTGTTATTAGTGATTGTAAATCATTTTAACTCTAAATGTAAATATTTATTAATATTCGTATATATGAAACCTAACTATCTAACTACCCATATGAAAAAGTCTTGAATCACGTTACTTAATACATTTATAGTTTATTACATTGTCGAAACTTTAACGCGGATCCTTATGTGTGTACACCTTACCATTTTGTTTGTTGTAGCTCTCCTTTTCGGATGAAATTTTTTTTCATACGAAAAAAGAATTTCCCGACGCTTTCTCCCGTGTACCGCTTCAACAAAGCGCGGCATCTCTTTAGTCTCAGGTCCATAAAACGAGCGTCCAAACGATGTCCTGTTTTTTTTTCGATATGCACTAAGCCCTAAGTCTTCATTTAACACCCTTCTCACCGTGGTCCTGCTTAACCCCATCTGAAGGGCCAACAGTTTCTGCTTACGTATGTGATTTCTTTGAATTCGCGCCTTCACAGCTTTTATCACAGCAGTCCTAACAGAGCGAGGATGACCACTTCTTGGCCTGTCTTCATTATATCGTTTTATGGTACGATAAACGAATCTTTTGGTTATATTCAAATTTTTCAGTAAGTCGAATATCTGAATCGGCACGTAACCGCAACGATGCAACGCAATAACCGCGACACGGTCTTCTTTAAGTATCCACTCCATATTTAATAAATTAAAAATTAAAAATTGAAGTCGTTGCGTCGAGGGACCGTTGTAGGTACGTTGATAGTGTATATATTACGAAGTTGATCATTGAGGACTTAGACTATACGATTCGATATCGTAATTTCTTTATTTGCCTTGTTAACTAACTTGCATTTTAATTTCTTCCTTTATTGAACGGTCCCCCGACGCAACGAATTCAATATGTACATAATAATATTATTTTTATTCTTTGTAGAGGTCTTTTTGTATCGCGGGATTTTTTTATTTTTAATAATTTTTTTTTTTGCTCTTTATAGTTATGTTACTAGTTTCTGAATAGTACTAAAGGAACCTACAGACACACAAAATTTTCAATTGTTTACGTAGGAAAGATTTGTTTGTTTGTTTGAATTGAATAGACTCCGAAACTACGGGACCGATTTTTACCAGAACCATCTCGACGAGCATAGCTTTCGATTAAAAAAAAAACCGCATTCAAATCCGTCCACGCGTTTGGCCGCAAACAGCTAATTATTGCATAAGAACCTCTCCCCCGCACGAATAAAACGTCAATATCTTGAAGACGACTATTTTTATTTTAATCAAACATGTATATGAACCATCTCGACGAGCATACCTTTCGATTAAAAAAACCGCATTCAAATCCGTTTACGCGTTTGGCTGGAAATTTGCCACAAACAGATACACAGATACACAGATCGACAGTTCAAACTTATAACACCCCTCTTTTTAGCCGGGGGTTAAAAATGAGGAAAATTCTAAAAAGTGCATATTCTTATTTTCATGAAAAATTCGAAATTCGAATTCAATACACTTTTTTGTGGCCAGCATTCTAATTCAAAAGTTTTTATTGTGTGACAGAACTTATGACCTGACTAAAATTATTTAAAACATATTTTTATGAATTGTTTATTATTTCAAGTCGTTTAACTAAAGCTAAGTCAATTGAAGTAATTTAAATTGTTTTATTTACGACCTGTCATATTCAATGTTTTATTGAGCGTTAAAATTTGTAATTACGAATACTTTATTTATAGTAATTCATAATCACTAAATTATAGAACCAAGGAGCTTACAGTGATATAAACCAACCGGTTGGATTCTCAATCTATTTAATTCGTTTGTGCGCCGCTAGATTTAGAAGACGTTAAAACTGAGCACGTTTTAGCTTTCTATGATCTAAATATCATGGCTATGTCTAATATATTCTATTTTAAAATATTTGAAGTAGAAATAACGTGCTCATTACAATATACGTATTGTTTGAATATTTCGTTTTTAGTTACTGCAAAAAGACCACTTTAATTCGGATTATATTATTATATTTTGTCAGGCCAGAAAAAAATATATATTTTTAGTTACTAAATAAAGCTATATTTTTTTCTCAAATTGGATGTTACGCAATTAAGAACTCGTTTTAACTCGCAAATGCTTAATTAAATACCACCCTTAGAGCTTTATTTATTATGGGCTAAAATTCAATTACCCTTCAAAACTTTTTTTTGATAAAAGTTTAGGTAAGAAGTTATTTGAAAGTTGACAATATAAATAGTTAAAGGTTATATTATGTTATGTTATTTTATATCATAACAACTTTAGCTTGTAAGATTATGTTACATTTTGTTAAGTTTTATTGTTTTTAAGAATACAAAACAAAACAAATAATAAACATTTGTCGCTTATTAAAAACTCGAAATTTAAAATTAAAAACTCTGTTCTAAATCAATGCTACGGACTTTATAAAGAAACATCAACAACAGAAAACGCTAATTTAATGGAGTGTCAAATGTATGAGTTTGTGAAACCTTTAGACTCAGCGAGATTAAACAATTTACACATTTATTTTTACGTTAATAACATTAATTTATCGCTTATTAAAGTTGCTCTGTTCTAAATCCATGCTACGGACTTTATGAAGAAACATCGAATAAAAGTGTATATATGTTCATCTTATGTCAAAAGACAGATTACGCTAATTGATTTGAGTTTTAAATGTATGAGTGTGTGAAATTAGATTCAGCGAGGTTAAACAATTTACACATTTATTTTTATGTTTATAAGATTAATTTATCGCTTATTAAAGTTGCTCTGTTCTAAATCCATGCTTTGCTTTATAAAGAAACATCGAATAAAAGTGTAAATATGTTCATCTTATGTCAAATGTATGAGTGTGTGAAATTAGACTCAGCGAGGTTAAACAATTTACAAGTTCGTTTTATACGTTTAGAATATTCGACTATTAGGTTTGGTTATTTAATATGTAACAAATTCATAGAATTAATATACATAGAATAGGTGAGCCATAGGTATTCGTATGAACGTCAGTGAAGGACAGTTAAAAAAAGATGCAAGATATCACACTGTTTGTCTTTGTCTAATCACACATGCGCAAAGAAATATTCATGACATCTTAGCTTTCATAATATTAGTAAAAATGACAATTGCTACGAATTACACCCGAGACCACGACGACGAAGCATGAGCTTTCATAAAAAATAGAAATAGATAGAGTTTTTCGATCTACCTATCTCTTTTAAGTTCGATGATGATATTTTAGGCCGGCTTCCCTACTCTATGTATAATATCTCTATGAACAAATTAGATTCATAAAAGACACCTACAGTCAAATAGTTTTGACAAGTCTAAGCATATAAACAGACGATGAATGTAGCAAACATAACAGTTCGACATTAAAACCTTTTTATCCCCAATTTATTTGCTTTAACTATAGGAACAAAACCGAAGACAATACTTGATATTCTCTATAGTTACAGGAACTATTAAGTAATCCTTTCACGTATTCCGTCTCAAACAATTTTGAGTGTAATTGGTTATTGTTATTACTTGAATTAATTTAAAATTAACGATGAGATATCAGTTCTATGAATTTAAACATTTGCCTACTTTGGTATTTAAATTTTTATGATATAAATTAACTTAATTAAATATATTTTATAATCCCTTAAAATAAAGAAGGTTATTGTAATTATACACACCTGTTGTTATATTATTTTGATATATATCTTATAAAAGAAATTATTTTCGATACTTTGTTGTTAATTCTGCCCCTGTTCTCAAATCTAAAATTATATTAGCTGCATATAAAAAAAAGTTTTTTTTTATATAAGAATTATTATCAATTAATAGATTGGTTTGTAAACGATTTCTTTTGAATTCAGTATATCAGTAATGTTTTAATAATATTACTTTTTACAGCATTAAGAAGTACTTCAGAAAACTGAGATGACAGACCAGATAGATACTTTTAAAGATATAACATTTTCAAATGCATCGCTGTGAATATAAAGGATATTGCATTTATTTTTCTTTTATAAAATATCGGCTTCACTATTTATTTCAGTTTGAATTTTTATTGCATTTTTTAATTTTAAAACCGTCTCTTTGAGTGAAATATAGCTTAAGATTTTTTAACAAACGGATACAAAAAAACGTTATTTTTTATGTTATTAATTAATTATTTTTTATTAATAACACATCTTATTTATTTCTTTGTTCTTCAAAGAGTACACTGTGTTCAGTTAAATGTTAATATGTAGTAAAGTAATAATATTCTTTGCCACATTGATGACATTATTCAATTATACGTAAATATTTTGTCAAAATTAGAAAATAATGTTATATTAGGCAGTAAATTTTATAGAATAAAGATTTATCCAGGGAACTTACATTGTTGATGATATTAATTAAGGATTAACAGTTAATATACCAACTATTTCTAATTTAAAAAAACTTGGCTGTAATTACCGCAATTATATTGCAATTATATACTCGAATAGTTTCAGAGCACACAAATATATAACACTTATAGAAACTTAGACAAAAAACATTAACTTAGACAGACTTAGAAAAAAAATATATAGTGGGTTATATATTGGTTTGGGGATTTGCGTTAAGTGTTAGTTAGTTACAATAAAGCCTACACGCAGTATTTAAGCCTCGTATGATATCTTTCTTTTCTAAATTTCATTAATCTGCCGCTATTACCGACGATAAACGGTTGCATAATTATTTAAGCTCTCAAATAATTAAAATAACGGCCCTTAACCCTTCTTGTCCACCATTGAAACTAAGAACACTATTATTTAAAAAAGCTTAACAAGGCTAAACATGTTCACAGAAAAAAATAATGGATTAATTTATAGTTCTTTAGCGTGTGCTATTTTATGCTCAGTCACCATCCTATTGAAAAACCTATTTAAACTTCTTGGGCCCCTAAAATTAAAAAGAACTCCTAGGATTTTTTTACGATTTGATCTTAGTTAAGTCAATTCATGAAAACAAAATTTTTCAACAACTCGCTAACTATTTTCTCAATGCAATTTTGGAACAGCTACTCCTAGACATAAAAAACATGTCGGTAAAAAGATATTTGATAAGTTACGTATGTTAAAGTTTCAACCAAAACACTCAGACTTGTAAGGGCTATAAGTACCGACTTGTAAGTACCATTAAAATAGAAAGAACATTATTATCTATACTCATAATAAGGTGTCATTTAATAATCAACACGGTACAGAGTCCAGAGTTTAGTCAAGAGTTTAGTCTAGTCTAGTCTAGTCTTAGTAAACTTTTGACTAAACTCTTGAGTAAACTTTTAACTAAACTTTTAACTAAACTCTTGACTAAACTCTTGATTAAACTTTTGACTAAACTCTTGACTAAACTCTGGATTAAACTCTATGTGAGCTTTTAGTACGAAGTATAGAGTGAATAGTTACAAAATGCGGTAGTATATTCTATGGAATACCGTACGCAAAATCGCCCATCGTTTCAAGGCACGTTTCAAGGCACGATAAGTTATTTCAAAATTATTGTAACAATATTCATCTAACCAAGTAAACATTATATAAAAATGGATACACTGATTTATTAGTTTTTTTGACTGTGTTTTCTTTGAATATGGAAAGTGTATTAAAATAACCTTGAGCAAATTTCAAATTTATAACTACATTCATATACATAAATGTATACCTATATCAATACATTATTAAGGATACGGTACCTTAACTGACAGTGCGGCAGAACAGTTTCCCGGAGGTCTTTTCATTGAACATCATTAAATACCATTTTCATAAAACTAAATAAGTTTGTCTATACATATATAGCCTTATTTACCTTACATATATAGCCCTACGTTCAAAATAAATTAATCATCATGTTCAGGCGCCACTACCTCCATTAGTCTGGTTTGACATCTTGGACACAGGTGATAGGAGTATCATATGCCATCAATTTATGTACGCAGATAATTTCTACATGTCAGAAAATGTGAAGAAAGATTGTCTAATTGCAGACGTTTACTAACCTGTAGCAGATAAAAAAAACCTTCCAGTCGTTGTTTAGGTACATGATGGAGCATAATTTCTAGGATTCAGTGACCTTGCAACCCCGAAGAAGTTAGTAGACAATTAAAAAATTGTTGTAGTAACATTTAATTATAGATTAGATGCACACGGTTTTCTTTATTAAGGTACAGAAGACATACCTGGAAATGCTGGTATGAAAGATCAAGTAGCACTGCTGCGTTTGATTCAGAAAAATATTGCAAGTTTTGGGGGTAATCCTAATGATATCACATTAGCTGGTTATAGTTCCAGAGAGTGGTTCCAGCCTATCTCCCTTCAGTGTTCAAATTGATCCAATAGAAAACGCAAAAGAATACGCAAAGTTGGTAAAAATTCAAAATGTAGATGATATATTTGAATTAGAAAAACATTTCAAAGAAGTTTCTTATAAAGTTTTGCAGTCAGAAAATCTATTCAACATAAAAGATATCACATTTCTATTAGCTCCTTTTGTAGAGCGAGATAATGGACAAGAAATGTTTCTCATAGGTAACCCGTTTAATATATTAAAAAAAGGTAACATTCCGAAATTACCTATGTTGAATGGTTTTGCCAGTATGGAAAGACGAAGATGCGTATATCGAATTTTGATATTTGGAAAAAGAAATTAATTAAAATTTTGCAAAATTTTTTACCCGCTGACTTAGGTTTTAATACCACATAAGATAAAATAGTAGCAAATTACCTCGATTAGAGAATTTTATTTTGGGTACAAGTCCGTAGATGACAATACTGTTTTGGAATATATCAATTACATGTCAGATATTTTTTTTATATGCCCAACATTGAGAGCTGTTAATCATCTTTTAAAATCAGGACACAGGGAAATATATTTATACCAAAACTATTATACGGACGAAAACACTCCAGTCCAGACTCAATATTAGAAGGATTTATGACAAATTTATATGAAACATTTTGTACATCAGATGATTAGATAAAGAGGGAAAGTACCATAAGGGAGCTTTGGGTTTCATAGTGAGAGGGTAATAATATTTTTGTATTGTTTTTTTTTTATTTAATTAAGGAATAGTTTATTTAAGTTTTGCAAATCTATATAGTCCTTTATAAAAATTGCTAAACTTTATATTAATACTCATAAATTTACAGAAAACCTTCATTTCAAGAAACCCCGGAATGGCCACCCGTGGGCAAAGACTGGTTTCCTCACATAGAACTTAAGAAAAATCCAGAAGTTATGGGTTCTCTTTAAAAAGAAAGATGTTTATTTTGGACGCAATTGTATGACCTTTATTATAAATTACCTAAACCCCCTTCAAGATCACTGCCAAAACACAAAGAGCTGTAACTGATACTGATGTGATATTTTTTTTTAACCTCCGACTAAAAAGATGGGTGTTATAAGTTTGACCTGTCGATCTGTGTGTCTGTGTATCTATGTATCTGTGTATCTGTATGTCTGTCTGTGGCAATGTAGCGGTAAAACGCGTAGACGGATTTGAATGCGCTTTTTTTATCGAAAGCTATATTCGTCTAGATGGTTCTTAGCTATAATTGGTCGAAATAGAAACAGCCGTCTCCAAGATATTGACGTCTTTTTGGTGAAAGGTTCTTATGCAATAATTAGCTGTTCCCAGCGGCTTCGCCCTCGCTATATAGAAAAAAAGCCTTGTTATGTAGGCCAAAAGGTATTTACACTTATTTACTCAGGTAAGGTACTTTATTAGGGATAGCTGTTGCCCATGACTGCGTCCACGTAGACTGTAAACAATATATTTATATAGCTTATGACCTTAGTCATAATGAGTCACGGGCAACAGCTCGTGATAATAAAAATACCTTCATCATAGTGTTATTAGAGATTGTAAATCATTTTAACTCAAAAAAAGGGTAACTCTATATGAAAAAGTTTTGAGTTTTAATACATTTATAATATATTAGATTGTCGAAATTTTCACGCGTATCCTTATTTTTTATGGTATTAAATATAGCCTATGTTCATCAGAGATAATGTAGGATTCTAATGCTAAAAGATTTTATTGAATCGATCTAGTAGTTTCGGAGCCTATTCATTTCAAACAAAACAAACAAATCTTTCCTCTTTATAATATTAGGATAGATTAATAGAAATACTTAAACAACTGAAAATTTGTGTCTATAGGTTCATTTAGTACAATTAAGATACCAGTAACATAACTTTAAAAATCAGAAAAAAAAAATAAAAAACTACCAATACAAAAAGATCTCTAAAAATAATAAAAATAATATTATTATGTACTTATTGAAGTCATTGAATCGGGGGACCGTTTAAAAAGGAATAAATTTAATGCAAGTAAGTTACTAAGGCAAATAAATAAATTACGATATCGAATTGTATAGTCTAAGTCTTCAATGATTAACTTCGTAAAATAGACAACATCGTCAATGTACTTGCAACGGTCTCCCGACGCCACCACTTCAATAAGTACATAATAATAATATATGTTTTTTTAGAGGTCTTTTTGTGTCGGAGGTTTTAAAATTTTTAATTTAATTGTTTATTTATAATGTTACTTATTTATAATGTTACTTATTTACAATAACAAAAGAAGTTAATTTAATATCTCATATTTTTTACCAGAATTAATTATTGTCCAACATTCACTCTATTGCAAATATTTTATGATTAATAAAAGTTCTTATTATTACAAATATCAAAATAAATCAAGTTCATAGTACTTTAGTAGTTCATAGTGCTGGTGAAAGGTTCTTATACAATAATGAAATTTTTAATCCTAAATAAGTGAAATTAGTGTGTAGGTTCGTTTAGTACAAATTAGATAATTGTAAAATAATATTAAAAAGCAGAAAGATAAAATTTAAAAAACCAATCATTAAAAAAGATGCCTAAAAAGGATATAAATAAGTTGTTACGTTGGGGGACGCTAAATAAAGGAAAAATTTTAAAAAGCAAGTTACCAAGACAAATAAACAAAATACAATATCGAATCGTATAGTTTAAGTCCTCATTCATTAGCTCGGAAATCGTCGTAAAATAGACTCAATCGTCAACGTACGTACAACGGTCTCCCGACGCAACGACTTATTTTTGACTTATTTTTATCTTTTTCAGACGTCTTTTTGTATCGGGGGTTTTATAAATTTAAATTTTATTTTTATATGGATAAGTTTTTTAAAATAGGACTTTTGCAAACTACCAAAATATATGAAAACTCGTTAATTCACAACTTAAATGGCAAATTACTTACGAGTCGTATAACAAACAAACTAGTAAAGCTAGGAGACATGAAAAACTTATCTGCTCATTGTAAATATTCTTGGAATACTAGGATTCCATATACTTGAAGAGCGTGACTCCTTCACACTAACGCAGATTATTGTTGTTTACAACCGTATTGTTCGAATGCTGTAGTTGTTTAATAGTTGTTTAGATTTATAGAGCTTTAGTAAATATATTTCAATATTAGATAGTGTTATATGATCTCTTACAGACAACCCTTGATGAGTAATGAATATTTGCAAGGTCATAGGATAGTGCAAGCATACTACGGGAATAAGAATTTATACATAAGGACACAATAAAAATAAAAACTATCGTTTTTAATTATATAAGTAATTAAATATTAATGATTATATATAAATATACACATACGCACATACGCACATACAAATACATACATATATCCGTATATTTAAATAAATAGAATAAAATAGATAACCTTTATAATATATGGTATACATACTTATGATAAAAATATATATTGCGTAGATAAATAATATTGCTTCAAACGATTTTTGAAAATTGACAGTGATTTAGAAGTTTGAATTTCTTACGGTAGGTCATTCCAGAGTAATATAGAGAAATATATAAATATTACAATTGTCGTGAATTTTGAATCGTGTTATGGATAATAACTAAATGTAGCTTCTTTATTAACTACTGTTAATGTATTTAAATTTTCTAAATTCGGATGAATGGTCATTTTCTTAAGAGGTAAAATTTAAAACTGTTTCGATAAGATACCACATCATTTAAAATTCAATTTATTTAAAAAAATATAAAGAAACTAAACTAATATAACAATACAAACGTAATACAAAGTAAGAACAACTTGCTACTTCCAACAAAACCCATGCATAGTATGAATTTCAAAGTCATATATCTCTGAAGTTTGATCATTAATATAGCCTAACAAAATGAGCTTGGTTTGCTATTATTAGTTAAAGATTTATTTGCTTAGAATGAGTTTTAAAAAGTTTAAAAGTAAATTATTGAATGTGTTGTGTACCAAGTTGGTGTGTTACGTGGTAAAAATAAATGTAAAGTATCATGTTGGTGTAAAAATGATAACGTAATAACATGTTTGTGTGTCCCGTAGTAAAAATAAGAAATTGATGCCATGTTGGTGTGTCCAATGGTAAAGGTAAGTATGAAATACCATGTAGGTGTGTCCCGTGGTAAGAAAGTGGTAAGTGAAAGTATAAGAAATACCATCAATGGGTGCGTCCCGTGGTATAAAAAAAAAAGAATAAACTACCATCTGTGTGTGTTCCGGTGGTAGTAGTAAAAGTATAAGAAATACCATCAATGGGTGCGTCCCGTGGTATAAAAAAAAATGAGAATAAACTACCATCTGTGTGTGTTCCGGTGGTAGTAGTAAAAGTATAAGAAATACCATCTGTGTGTGTTCCGGTGGTAGTAGTAAAAGTATAAGAAATACCATCTGTGTGTGTTCCGGTGGTAATAGTAAAATTGAGCTCGGCTTTTTGTGAGCAGCCTGGTTTGTCCGGTGCAAAGAGAACAAGCTTGTATAAACATATTATATAGTAATGTATTTTTAAGTTTGTGATGAATTAACGAGTATTTATGATAAAAATTATAATTATATTACGAGGAGGTAATAAGATGTCAAAACGGCCGATAGTTAAGTTATATGTTGTATAAATGTTATTTAATTTCGCACATTAAAAGTATAATTGGATGTTTTTTCTTGTTGCATTGTATTTTTAATAATTTGTTTTTCTCTATAATATTGTAAGATCCTGAATTCAGATGACAATTTGGTCTACTGGTTTCCAGAATGTTTATTTAATTAGAAATTAGTTATTTTATATGATATATGATGGTTGGTAATTAAAGAAATTAATGATACAATTACGAGGTCGTAAGATTACAAATCAGGAAAGGCCGAGTGTTAGTCATATCTTATATATAAAATTCTCGTGTCACAATGTTAGTCTCGATACTCCTCCGAAACGGCTTGACCGATTCCTCTGAAATTTGGTCAGCATATTGGGTAGGTCTGGAATCGGCTAACATTTATTTTTCACACCCCTAAATAATAAGGGTGGTCCACCCCTCAATTTTTTTTTTAATTTTTTTGACAATTTTTTTTTTAATTTTTTTTTATGATACGATATTTAAAAATACATACAACCCTAAGTTTTTGCCCTTCTATCACCAACCCCTATTTTTTAATAATTATTTTAGTAATTATATTATATATATATAATATCCGAAGCCGGTCTCCTGTTTCTCTCTGTTGTCGGCCATCATTAATGTTTATGTATCAAACTTAGTAGTGACATTTAGAATTGTTATTTTTTTATGTCAGTGTAACTCTCATTATTAATTATAAATTAATACTAATAATAACTCTCTTAAATTAATCATACAATTAATTAATTAATAGTAAATTAATAATATAAGATTATATTAATAATATCTGTTATTATTAATTATAACCTAAAAATACTCAACGCGTGTCAGGGGCTCCTACCAACAACGACTTTTGTGTTGTTGTAAGTATATTTTTTTTTATACTCAAATTGTTGTTAATAACAATATAATTACGATGTTTTTCACTCTAAAGTAATTTTGTTAGTTCTAATTATGTGTATTTTGTACAGCGAACAATGCCACGAAAACGCAAAGGGGCTAATTTGAGCCGTAATACAAGTGAAACCAGAAGCAAGAGAAATTTAAGATCCGAAAGAACTGAAGAAGAAATCCAGCAAGAAAATACTGATGCACGTGTGAGCATGGCGCAATTGCGTCAAGAACAATCTGAAGATACACGAGCTGAACGCAATAAAGTGATAAGATTACAACAACGACAATCACGCCGATTCACAGCCAATAGACGCAGAATAAACAACCAGCAACGCCAACAGATACACCGAGCATTTATATATGATTCATTCCTGCGGCTAGCATTCCAGTATGAGCCTGATGTGGAATATTATGCCCATACAAAAGTGGTGATTGGTTCTATGGACAACGAATGTTCAAATTGTCATGCTCTTAAATTTAAAAACGAGCCAGCTGGGATGTGTTGCGCGTCAGGAAAAGTTCAACTACCCGACATTGAAACACCACCGGAACCGTTGAACGGTTTACTTATCGGCACGGATCCAGATTCTAACGTGTTCTTGAAGTCCATTCGAACATTCAATTCATGCTTTCAAATGACATCGTTCGGAGCAACAGAAATAATTCGAAATACTAATTCACTTGGTCAACAATACAATTCTACATTTAAAATTAGAGGCCAAGTTTATCATAAAATAGGCTCATTACTGCCAATGCCAAACGAAGCACATACATTTTTACAAATCTACTTTATGGGCGGCGAGGATTCCGGAAGCGCACTTGCCAATCGTGTGAATGCACGTTGTGACTATAACAACCTTGATTCATTTTTTGCCAAACGCATCGTGAGCGAACTGGACGCTTTACTGAATGAGCACAATGTATTGTTGAAAATATTCAAATCACACATGCATAAATTACAAAACGATAACCACGCTATTGTCATTAATCCTGATAAAACACCAGCTGGATAGCATATTCGTAGATTTAATGCACCTGTTGTTGACGACGTTGCGGGAATCATGGTTGGCGATTGTACAGGCGCACGAGAAATTGTGGTTCGTAGAAGGAGTAATAATCTTCAGTTCAATGCTGATACACATCGTTCATATGATGCTCTCCAATATCCGCTAATGTTCTGGAAGGGACAAGACGGATACTGCATAAATATCAAACAACGCGATCCCGTATCAGGTACTTCATTCATTTTAAACTTGATTACTAATTAAAAAAAATATATATATTTATCGTAATTGATTTAATCTAATATTTAAAATTATATTATTACAGGAGCCGAAACAAACAAGAACGTTAGCTCGAAAGATTATTATGCGTACCGATTGATGATTCGACGCGGCCGGGACAACGTCATTCTACGATGTCGCGAGCTTTGTCAACAATTCATGGTCGACATGTACGCCAAGATAGAAGGCGAACGACTACGATACTTACGATATAATCAACTCAAGCTGCGTGCGGAAGAGTACATTCACTTGCAGGACGCTATTAACAACAACGCTGACGCTGCCGAAATTGGTAACGCTGTCATTCTACTATCATCGTATGTGGGCAGTCCACGTCATATGCAAGAATATATACAGGATGCTCTGACTTTCGTGCGCGAATATGGACGACCGTGTTTATTTATCACATTTACATGTAATCCAAAATGGCCAGAGATTGAATCTTTGCTATTGCCTGGCCAAAATTCAATCTATCGTCATGACGTTACAGCACGTGTGTTCAAACAAAAGTTGAAGTCTTTAATAAGTTTCATTACTAAATTACATGTATTCGGCCGCACACGTTGCTGGCTGTATTCAGTTGAGTGGCAAAAGCGAGAATTACCTCATGCTCACATTTTGGTTTGGTTAATCGATAAAATCCGTCCAGAACTTCCAGATCAGTCTACTGACCAACTGCTGTTTGATATTGTTACAGCGAACATGATTCATGGTCCATGCGGTACTCTTAATCGTACATCGCCTTGCATTGCAGATGGACTTGAATGCACTAAAAATTTCCCTAAAGATTTCACGAACGATACGATCACAAATGTCAATGTGATATCCAATATATCGTCGAAGAAGTCCCGATAATGGCGGACGATCATTTATTAAAAACATCAACAACACAGACATTGACATTGATAATCGTTGGGTGGTACCATATTCACCTCTGTTGAGCAAGACATACAATGCTCATATTAATGTTGAGTTCTGCAGTTCTGTGAAGAGCATCAAATACATTTGCAAGTATGTCCATAAAGGCAGTGATATGGCTGTGTTTAGAGTGGAAAATACTAACGTGAATGCTCAACCAGTGAATAAAAACGATGAAATAACACTTTATCAAATTGGTCGGTACATCAGCTCCAATGAAGCTGCTTGGCGTATCTTTGGTTTCCCGATTCATGAACGGGATCCAGCAGTTGTTCAGTTAGCCGTCCATCTCGAAAACGGCCAGCGTGTATTTTTCACGAACGAGACAGCAATTGATCGTGCTGTAAATCCACCTAAAACTACACTCACTGAATTTTTCGAATTGTGTAATCGTGCGGATGATTTTGGTGCCTTTGCACGAACATTACTCTATTCACAAGTACCATGCTATTTCACATGGACTCAAACAAAAAAATGGATGCCCCGCAAGCAAGGCTCTCCAGTTGATGCATGTCCCAATTTATTTAAATCAAACGCTTTGGGGCGAGTATTTACAGTCAATCAAACTGAATCAAAGCAAACTGAATGCTTTTATCTTCGATTGTTGTTGGTTAATGTTACTGGCCCATTGTCATTTCAAGATATACGGAAAGTGAATGGGCAACAGTATTCAACGTATAAAAATGCGTGCCTTGCACTCGGCTTGCTGGAAGACGAAGATTTCAAAAGTGTTCTACTTTTCACAAAGCATGCCTCACGTCACACTTTTAATTCTTTTTTAATGAAAAAAGGTTTTAAACGTTTTGTTAAATTTTGTTTTATCAATCTAAATATATTGATAATCACTAGAAATAATTCGACGATACCATTATCTTTTTGCGTAATACATGTTTTTCTACAGTTTCAGTATTCATCTCGATAGCGAAGTTTATAATAATAATATCACTGGTAATTTGTCCTAACACACTTTGATCTAACCCCTAACAATGATAGAAATACATATAAATATACATTATTAATACTTCGTATAAATTTAATCAACGACCAAACTCAGAATTTATATTTACAGTGTATATTACATTTGGATGAATAAAAGTAATTTTGAAGTATATCTGAGTATAGTTTTATATAGGTACATAATTTTTGCATTTAGTTAATTGTTGATAATTATTCCATAATTAAATGATTATTCCATGATTAAATAAAAAATAGATTGCTATAATAGACAAAAATCCAAATAGTATCTTGACGAAATAAAAGTTACATTATAAAAATTTAACAATTTACTAGCCTTTTTATAAATTATACTTTATATTTAAATTTATATTTACATTCATGGAATTAAGAATAGTACCTATAAGGATTTTAAATTAATTCAAGTACCAGCAATAACAAATTACATTCAAGACTGTTTGAGAAGTACTACGTGAAAGGATTACTTAATAATTTCTCTAACATTTAAATGTTACGTTTAATTTAAACGTTTAAACGTTTATTCATAAACCAATAATTTTATTTAACATTTCAAATCATTTTATAGCAGTAAAGGTTTCTTAACATATTTTTGGTATTTGAAGATATTTTTAGATCTGTTCATAAAATCTTTTTTTTTTAGGTTAAAATTGTTATTTACAACAACACAAGTTGACTATAAGATAAATTTAATATACATGTCTGTATAGAAGCTACTTAAGAATTTGAATAACTGGTTACTTATAATCTAGTTTCATCAGTCTAGATGAAATGTCAAGTAAGACGTTGGTCTAGTTCTACTACAAGATACTTCAATACTTAAGATACTTTTGTATATTACTAGATAGTTATTCGTTGCCCCCTGCGAATAACACCTTTGTTATTCATTGGAACATCCGTTACGGATTCCCAAGAACCCCCCAAATAAGGGTGACCCTAGCAACCTGTAAATAATCTCTAGTTAATGGTCTAATTCTACTACAAGATACTTGAAGAAAGATATTTTTTTGGATATTGCTAGACATTTATTCGTTGCCAACTTTTTTTCGTCAAAAAAATTACGGATACCCGCCGTCCAAGAACCCCCCAAATAAAAATGCAACTTGCAAATAGCCCCTAGTTTAGATTTTGATTAAAGTTGCTTTTACACGAATCAAAAGATATGTGTACGTTGTGACTGTGTTTTTATATTATTATATAATTGCTATTTATCTAAATATATAAATTCTGCATCGAAACTTCTGTCCTGAGCCAGTGTATTCAAAGAACAAAAACATAATAGAATATAACCGTTTATAATTTTTTGGTAAGTTCCAATATAAATAGACAAACTTCTAATATCAATAACAAATATTTTTTTATTGCTAGTCCTCTCGATAAATAGTAAGGAAGTAGATACACCGGGTCGAAATATTTATTAATACTTAGAAATTACGATATCTAAGTAATTTCTATAATATTTTTTTTCTAATATTTAGATATAATAAGAAATTTAAATAAGTTTATCTGAAAAAGTGGAAACTACAATTATCCAGACCTATAATAGACTTATAGTTAATTCTATAGTATCCTATATTCGATATCAAACTGATAATAATATACATACACATCACACACACACAGCCATGACGTTTTGCAGCTATACGTAATAAAGCATATGAATACGAAATATTTTTTACCAAATATTATGTTTTTGAGTATGTTCAATTAAATATTTTTTTGTAGAATTTCAAACTGCTATACTATTCTAAAAAAAAATCAGCGCTATCTATTGAGAATTTATGTAACTAAATTTAAAATGGGCATAATATGATCATATTCAACTTGTTATTTTATTGAAATTCAGATAAAACAAAGTAGAAATTCTAGTATAGTATATAATTTATTTATAAATAATATAAATAAAATTTAATAAATTTAATTTGTAAATCGCATTCAATTCTGTTTAAAAGTTTTGAAACAGTGCTTGAATAAATTTTAAATAGACCATAACTTCTTTTCCCCACAACCCATTTTGACGAAACTATTTTTTGACAATGCTCCAGATTAATATAATCCACCTGTGAAAAAAGCGTTCAAATCCGTGGAGTAGTTTCGAAGTTATAAGGTACCAAACAGACAGACAGACAAAATTTTCAAATAAAGTGTTTTTTAATTTCTGTTACTCGTTTTTAATCGCCCCTATAAGTTTTTCGGAAAAATATTTAATGTACAGACACTCAATTTTTACTGTCTTATTATATATTTGAGATTTCACCATAATTTACCTACCAAATTTTTTTTTTATGATTATACGAATACTCTTTACAGAAAATCAATGCACTGACAGATAATTAGAGTGAACTTTTAAATATCATACCTTCCAATTGTGATAATCTGATAATTGTTATAAAACCGATCCCTTAATCAACAATTAATCAATAGTTAATATGAATTCGATATACACTAGCCGGATTTAAACTCAAACTTTTAATAGCTTCGAGTGTTCGAAACTCGTTATATTATTTGTTTTGGTTCGTTTTTGTTGAACACAGTTTAATGAGTACTGGCATGGACGTGTAAATGAGTTTAAGAATTGATTGTAATTCCACATACATAAAACAATAAAACTAAATGAAAAGTTCATTCGTTTAATTTCGTGCATATACTCTTTAAACCGCGCAATTCGCATTGCTGTATTTAAGGGTTGTCAAACAAAATTACACATGAAAGCACTCGATCGAAAGGTGTAGCAGTTATTTAGTGGAAGAATAGTGTGACTGATGATTGTTGTTAAGAAATATTTAAGTTGATATGACACAAGTCATTATTTAGTTTTTGTTCGATATTTTTTTTATAGTTTAATAAGGACGGAATTGGGCAAAACGGATTTTTTTTTACAATATTAAATGTAAAATAAAAGATCTCATGGTAAATATTTTTTTGAGAATCAAATTAAAGGTGATTTTAAATTAAGAACAATCAATGTAATGATTTTTCTGTAATTTATAATTAATAAAACAATATGCGAGTTTATTACGATTCTTATTATACAGTTTATTAAATTTAAACGATATTTTTAAAGCATACGAGAACCCACGTTATTAAAAGATCCAGAGTAGTCAATTTTGGAATATGCAAATTATATCTAAACTCCGACCCTGTTTAAAAAGACCTTTAAAAAAATGATACCGAAAAAGGCCATTTCTGTTAAAAATATCTAACCTAATCCTGTTATGATAACAAGAAAGTCTAGTCATATACCTACTATAGCTGTCGTAGCGATTTGTCAACATGATGTTTTTATATGTGTAATAAAATTAATGTGTTGCTAATGTAATGACATTTAAAAATAAAAAAAAATAATGAATAAAAAAATCCTCGTAGATTTTCAATTTTATTTAAACTGTGGCCAACAAGTATGAGAAGTTTCAAGAAGCAAAAAATTTTAAAGCAAATACTAAGCTCAATATTTTAATTGAAAAAGCATACTTTAAACACTTCAATGAAAAAAAAATATGGTGACGGGCGAGTGAATTCGAAAACAGAATGGCTGCGGGCAGTGAGTGAAAGATTACAGCCATGTATTGCGAACGTGATTTGATTGATGAAACTGTTCCGCTTTTCATTCAGCTAGTGTTTGATTAGCGCGTTCTTGTATTCAGAATTTGAAAACAATATTTTCCGATTACAAATTAATTAGATATACTCAAAAAAAAAAACATTATAATATTTATTGTTCTAAACACACTTTAATACAATACAATAAAATTGGTAATATATACATAGTATATAAAGTTATAGAGTACGATATAAGGTTGTAAACAACACTAATCTTTCCGGGGCGTGAAGGAGTCACGTATTTCAAGAATATTGAAATCTCACCATGCTATCTACAATGTGCAAGTAAGCTCTTCTCCCTAGTACCACATTCTAGAACTAAGTTATTTGAGGATATCATATTCAAAATCAGCTTTAATAAGTAACAAAGTTGTAGAATTTATAGAATAATTGTTCCATAAAGGACGTTAATTTCAAATACAGTATTTTCTAAAATTAAATCTGAATAAATTATGTCATTTATTTATAAAAAAAAACTTTAGTTTTCTGGTTAATAAATATTATATAATATAAACTAAAAAAGTTTTACTGCTGAAGAAGAGTGGTAAAAAACTATGAACTCTGCAAAACAATTGGACGCACAGTCATTTAGTTTCTTTTATAGGAAAAAGGAAAACTATTTTGAATATAGTCAAATAAAAAAAAACCCTGGGAATATAAACTTCACAATATTTATACCGAAGAAAAAATTATAGGTCCGGCGAACCACAAGTTACTCCTTTTTTGCAATTCGAAATATTTAAATTTATTTTCCAAAATATGTATAATTTGTAACACAAGAAAACATATGTTATACAAGGATCTAATATAAATAAGAGGTCTTAACTGTTAATTAAAAAAAAATTTAAGTACACATATATACAAAAAGTGTCTACAAAAATTAAGAAACCAATAAGCCTAAACCAATTTTACGATTACTTTCTTTTTAATCTAGTTAACGAAAAAAGTTTCTAAAGGAAATTGAATTACATCTAAAATTAAACGAAAGTCACTCAAACCACGGTATTTAACAAAGAGCAAAGTATTTGTGAGTTAAAGACGAGTTCTTAATTCAGTAAGATTTAATTTGGGATAAGACCCTTCCTTCTTCGATTTACTATTTAAACATTTTTATCATTGGTCTTAGCCTTCAATTATATTTGAGATATGAAAACAAAAGCTTACCCAGACTTGTATAAAAAATATACGAGTAAGTGCAAACTTATATCAGAATATCCTATAGACTTAATACTAGCTAAAAATTTAACTAAATTTGTGTAATATAGAAGTTAATATGAGTAACGTTTTATCTCAGCCTACTGATGCTGAAATTGAGATCAAGACTATAGTAACTTAAAAATTGCCTACCTCAAGGGTCTACTCTAGGTCCTTCTCTATTTTTGGGTTATATCAACGTTCACCCTAATTTCACTGCATCATTATTATCATCCTATCTTATTATTGAGTGTAATATATGACTGCTTTTGAAAAAATATTTCTTATTAAAAATAGATAGACAAGTTCCACTTAAAACAATATATTGTTATAGGTAATAACTGAAAAACATTGTAAAAAAATTACACTATGAATTTACTTTTTATTAATACTAGGAGCATTACCCAGAGTCAAATTCTTTTAAGTTCACAGCAACTGAAAACACACATTAATGAAATGTATTAAATAAAAGTAATTTCTCCAAATGAATACCTTATGTATATTTAATCTCAAAGATGCATGCATGTCTAGAATCTAGATCATAGGAAGCTAGGACGTATTTAGTTCTAGGAAATGTGTGCACACAAACGACTTCCAAGTGCTAAAATTAATCCTGTATCTAAACGGTTTATATTACGGAGAAATCTGAATGTACTAAATTTCACGTCTCTAGGTATATTATTATCAACACTTGTCTTAGCTTACACATCTAAATGAAAAGGTATTTTAATATTTATATAATTATAAAACAAAAAGCAACATGTTATATGATTAGCCTACATAAGAAGGTGCTAATAAAAGCAAGTTCATTGTAGCACTATCTATACCTGGATCTAATGAATCTTTTTTTTGTGTCGATGTTTATCACCACCCAGATTAATACTCTGACGATTTTAAAATTAAATTGTTACTCTATTGTCATTAATAGGATTTTACTACTATATTACGATATATTGGTTGTATATAAGGTCGCAAAATAGTCACAGATACTAAAATTGTATAAAAAATACATAAATAAAATTACATACTTATTCGCACATAATCTAATAAAATTGATTTAGATAAATCTAAAATGCTGTGAACTGAGCTTATGAAATTAACTCCAGGAAATGACATCACCCACGTATTTAATTAGATGGGTTGTTATTTTATTCGCATTATTTCCAAAGTCAAAGGTTTTTATGTTTATTTTAAGCCAATGCATACATTGCACTTTTGAAACGGCAGACTCTAGACTGATCTGGACTAACGGCAAACTTAGTTGTACTAACGATATAATATTACTTTTCGGAGATTTTGACTTTAAATTGAAGAATTTAAAGTAAAAATATTATTATTTAAAGAACAAGAGAGATGTGATATAAAAAATATTATATAAAAGGATTAGTTATACAGACAAACATTTATCAAACTAATAATAACTAATGACCCAATTAATATAATAATTATCTATAGTACATTAATACTCCCGCGAGGAACTGAAATAGTTGTGTCCAGAACTTTAACTATTCTTAGTACATCCCAACATATAGTTGGTAATCATTCACCATCTTAAAGTAATATCAATACTTTTATGAATTATCTTAATCAAATTCCTCACTTAAGTACTCACAAAATATAGTAATGGTGGGTGGTAATATAAACATAAAAAGTAAATTTTGTGTTAACTCCAAAAAATATTTGTACATGTGTGCGTCACATGGAACATCGCCTACACACTTGTTCCTATATCTAGAGGATAGATCTCTTGTTATTGAGATCAAATAATTTAACTCCCAAATGCAAGCAGTCCGCAGGTAACAAAATAATCTATTGCGCATTAGAGCATTTTAATATCAGGGTTTTTAAAAGTAAGACACAAGCTAACAATAAGTAACTGAAGGTTCCAGTCATAGTCATATTAAATAATGATTAATAATAATAATAATACCGTTGTAGTAATGTTCATAATCATTATTACCTAATAAATAATCAAAGACTCCTGTAGGAGTATTGAGTGTACCCAATACATTCATAACACACAAAATACATTATTACTTCTACTAATTAAATTCGCGATTCGACAAGTAAGAGGTACATTATATGACGATATACAACGCTTGGAATAATGGCCACATTTAAATAAGTTACTTAACAACATCAATTAATTTATAGCCAGAAAATATAATGAATTTAATCTAACTATAAAATCTCATTTAAAGAACTTATAAAGTTAACAACAACCATTAGCATTTTAACTGTTGTAACAAATTATTTTTATGGCATTTTTTGTAGCTTTTAAAAATAAAACAATGTAAAGCAATTTTAATAACCGCTCATTTAATCGCGACTTTCCCATGGTTAGGTTACACGGTGCATTAATTATCTTATTTACTTTGAACGCTTTTGTTAACTAAATACTTGAATAATAGAGATCATATTATATTGGCCGCTACCACCCAAGTGGATCGCCAACCATCTGACATTTCCAATTGAAAGGTTTCTTTTCTCCAAAAATATTTGAACCAAACATCTCTCAATGCCTTTTAAGAATTGGTTTTAAAATGGTAATAGTTTAATTAAAATTTATAAGGAAAAATCCTAATACCTTACAACTTTTTCGTCATCATTCACATATTCATATCTCAAACAAAAAACTCTTCGTTTTATTTATTGTTTTGTTATTATTTCAATTTGTCAACAAGTTTTAAAATATAATCATTTTAAGATTATATAAGTTAATTTAATTTATATCTCAAACAAGTCTGAAATATTCATTTATTGTTCAACTCTTGTAATTTAATCTGCAACTTCATATATAAGATTCTATGCAAAAAAAAAAAAATTAAATTAATTACATTTAATGTCTACCATTAATGTATGAGCTTAAAAATAACATCTATTTTAGATATGTTTTGAAAAAATGACAGTATTGTTTACTTATAAGCAAAAACGTGTACCTGTTCCGAGTGTGGGAACGACCTTTGGTTTTTTTTTAAGTTGCTCACACGAACCACTTCCTGCCTTTGTGATGTTTGGACTGCTCTTAATTAAATGCGCTAGAAATGTCTTATTAAAACTAGCAATATTTTATTTTTGTATTTTATTATAAAGTGTATATTTTAAGTAAGAATCGAACCCAAAACTCCTTGATCTTAAATCAGCTAAAATTATAATATATACAATATTTAACTAAATATCAATAAATAATAAATTCTAAGAATAATAATTCATAATTTATTGCTATAGCTGATTTAAGTATTTTATAAGTAATATAATAATCCATATATTCTAAATATTTTTAAAATGCGTGTATATAACATTATTATTTTAAGAAGTAAAAACATTATACTTATAAATATCAAACAGATCAGTTTCCGTGGTATTTTGTAGTTTGTGTGTTTTATCAAAGGTGAAGAATGATATTTGTTGTATTGCTTTGAAAAATTTATCAATTAAACACATCTTATTTTATAGTCTTAGTAATTTAATTTATCATCGCAATATACCGAGTTTTTGCAAGATTCTCTTTAAATAACTCGATTTTAGAACGAACTAAACTAATATCCATACATTTTTTTCGTACATAATAAGTACAAAATCTTAAAGAGCCCTCTAATCTTATAATCAAAAATGTACAACTTATTTAAAATAATATATTTAGATTTAAAAGAATTATATTTGTACAGAATATTACATTTCAAATAATAAAGCGACAGCTTTAAAATACCACGTACTAATATTTTATATTACTCGAATAACACAAAACATTATTAAAGAAGATCGAAAAATAAATGTTAGAAAAATTCTTA
The DNA here is from genome assembly GCA_959347405.1 of Napeogenes sylphis. Lineage (NCBI taxonomy): Eukaryota > Metazoa > Arthropoda > Insecta > Lepidoptera > Nymphalidae > Napeogenes > Napeogenes sylphis. The sequence goes on from OY365783.1 coordinate 10,191,152, forward strand.
AAATATAATTCTTAAGAAAACTCAGCAATATAAATTCATTAACCAGTATTTTACGCAGTAACTTGACTTTGAAATCCATAATAAGTCACTAATTAATCTTTGAAAGAAATTTTAATATCCACATTAAGTCGTCGAGAAATTCCTTTCAGTATTTTTTTAATTAAATTATTTTTCACGAAACTGTTGACAGTGAGCAGACTGGGTTTTTATAAGTAATTTGGTCATAACAATAATGCCATGTGCAGAAGTTTACTGGATAGGACAGACTGTGATCATAAAAATTAAGTGATACATACTTATTTTTTTTGTTTATAATAATAATGTTATTGTTTACACTTTTTAGTTTTGTTTTTAATTGAATCGTTAATTATATATAATTGTCATTCATTATTAAAAAAATATTATAATTATTTTCGACAAAGATCTTATTCAGGCCATAAATCTATTCGCAAAATTTTATGAGGTTGTAAAAAGAATATCGTAATAGGTCTTAATTTAAGAACGTACTATATTGTATTAATTCTACAATATTGTATTCGCTTTACTAAGAACTAATCACGAATCTAATATATTTTTAAAAGAACAAAAGAATTGTCTTATAATTGTATATTTTATTTTATATTTTGTTTCAGGCATACACACCCACCGGTTTCGAGAAGTACGGCTACACATGCACTGTCGCTGATTATAAAGTGAACTTCTCCGTGTGGGATACTTCAGGTGAGTTGTATACCCTATATTGCATCCATAGAGATTTTTGGTTCTTCTCCGTTGACACTTTAGAACATGTCACTGCAGTCTGACGTTTTATGTAATATATATTATTATTTGAAATAAAAAACTTTCATCTATTAATATTAATATGCAATAATTGGTTTTGTAATAATAAATAATTGTTCATAAATTAATTGTAGGTCTAGTATATCATATATGTGTTATTGATATTTTATAAATATTGCACTTATGTTTCTAATATAAGACCTTGTACCTTTGCCACGACATATCTATGTAGTTACATTTCAATAAAATTTTCATACTTGTATAATTTATACAAACACCTTAAAAAATATATAATATACTTGATAATAGACTGTCCTTTAGTTAGTTATGAGTTATGAAGGTATTATATCCATTACGACAAATATGTGTTATTGAACACTGTTGTTATTCATAGCTGTTATAAGCAACTACAACTACTCGCACTTAATATATATTTTTTATTGTTTTTCTTTTATAATCATAAAGAATTTACATGCAATCCGACACATGCGTTATGATACGATGACCCAAGTATTATTACAACATCTATTAATCTGTATGAAGCTCTATCCAAGTAAGGTAGAGTCGTCTTGACTATTAATGAAGTGAGTTTTGACAAACTTCGTAACAACAAGGTTACGTCAGAAACATTTGTTTTCCTAATTAAGGGGTGGTAGCTTTTTACATGAAGATTTTCCCACAGTAATGTCTTGTCATGTCTTCCTGACCGATGAGTTCCGGTTTACCAATTTCTTACATTTGTCATTGACATCATCTTAATATATCCAAACTAACTATCTATCACATTGGTAGCGAAATAAAATGCGAATAAATTAGCAAATTAAATCTTGGCAAAGACAATTTATTAAAAAATGTAGTAAAATTCAAACAATATAATAAACACACAGAAGCAATAGCTGTGAATGTTGTTAATTAGGTCAGTGATTCCTAAAGTAACGTTATTGCCTTATATGTGAATTATATACCAGCTTTTTGATTGAGATAAATGTTTTTGTATGTAAAGTTTTTTAATATGAATTATTTTCTTTCTATATATATTTCGTATTTATAAACATTTTAATATAAAAATTCATCTTTCTTGAGAATGTTAGAATAAAGATCTAAATAAAGGTCCCCGGTTCAATTTCGCCAAAAAAAAAAATATATTGCGTTTATATAAATTTTATATTTATCAGTGTTTCCGAAAATCATTTTAAAAAATGACGTAGGATTTTTCAATGATAAGTGAAAACAAATTAGAATTTATATTAAGCATAGTATTAAAATTAGACGAGACAGTATAAATTTTTGTCGAATCATCTGATAAAGAAAATTAAGTTATAACTTATATAATTCTACGTATCAAATGAATGCGATGCAGCAATTTTATTGTATACTTATATATCACTGAGTGTGCTTAATATATTTTTAATGATGAAAGAAACGGGATCTTATGGGAATTGGAATCAAATCTACTCAAGAATTATAGTTCTAGCGGTCAGTGCGACGAACTAACAATTGTAGATAACTGGTCGAAAAGTAACTGCTTTTATTTTATTTATATAGTGATAAGACAACAGTTTCTCACAAAAATGCAGGTTCAATGTTTAGTATGAAAACTTAAATATACATATATTGTATAATTAAAAATATATTTTGTTATCAGGAACAACAGCGTACGATACAGTAAGACCGCTGGCGTATCAAGATGCGAAGATATTTATGTTGTGCTTCAACATCGCTGAACCAGAAACCTTAAACAACTCAGCTGCTAAGGTACTTCACTAACCCTTGATACATTGTCCAAATTTAAATAAATGTTGGAAACACAAACTATTTATTTAGCTTTCGACCATTGGTTGTTAAAATTACTTTTATTAAAAGTTTGTTTTATTTATAAGAATTGCGACGGCTGTTTGTTATTGCTTTTGAGCACATTCTCTATCATTACAGTCACTGAATCCAGCTTAATAGCCTCGAATTGAAACATGGCTTAAAGCCAAATAGCTTATAAAAAAGTAATAAAAGCTTACACGAGACTGCAACAAAATCTTAAATAAACTGGATTATATTATACGAAATTTGAAAACACTTTTTCATGCTTTAAGCATCAGCTTTGACATCAGTCAAAATGTTTTATTTTATTTTATACTAATCCAACTCTAATTTGTTTATCTCTTAATATAACTCCAAAAGAAAATTAAGTTATGTACTAAAATAATAGGTAATGGCTCACCAAATACATAATAGGTGAAATGGGTTCGATCTTTTAATTAAAAAGTGAAGAAAACGAACAACGAATTATTAAATTTCTTATCTTATCCAACGGCCATTTGATTATTTTTTTGTGAGATAATTATTATTTGATGAGATGTAAATTCCTAAACGGTGCTGATATTTAATTTTAATTTTAAACTTATTGATTAATAAGCGTATCGTATCGTTTTAAACAAATATTCAATCACCTTATTACAAAATGAAAAAGTTACTACTACTACTACTGGATATAATGTGAAATTATACTAGAATTTAATGTTTTTTATTACTGAATTACTGGAATTATGTTGAAAATGTAATTGATATTTCCAGTGGTACAGAGAAGTGCGAACTCACGGTGGATCAGCGCCAGTTCTGCTGTGTGGATGTAAAGCCGACCTTAGACACGACAAGGAAACCCTTACTATGCTGTCTAAGCTTAAAACACACCCAGTCACCAGTGAAGAGGTTTGTTTCTTCATTTGATTAAAAAAAATCGCCTTGTACCCATTTCGGGGTTGGACATTAATTTCTTTGATAATTAAAGTTGGTAATATATTTCGTCCTTGTGTTATATTTCACAGCTATGATTAATGCGTTTTAAACACTCGGGTCATCATCCATGATGTGTTTAATATAATTCTTGTGACAAATTGTTTTGATGTCACTCCAATGATATTCTGCGCTACAATTGAAACCAACTATGTGGAACACTATACCATTTATCCAAGGTTTTACGTCAACGATCTTAATTTTATGTTCATTAATAACTTTTATATTTATGTTATCATTATTTGTGAATATAACGAAGAAACATAGTGCAATACAACCTCATTCCAACACTTGTTGTGCATTTAATAAAAAACATTCATATATCTCATGAATCGAAGGATGTATTTTAGGTTCACAAAAAGTGAGACTGTTAATATTATGACTTGTTAAGGTTATGACTTATTAAAATTTTTAAAAGTATGCTGTTGAATTAGTATCGTAAATGGTTATTGAAGGAAGTTATAATTAATGTTATTCCTGACAAATAGATCTTTGACGTATAAAAAACTATAAGGTATATGGGAAAAATAAAGTAACCACTATTTGTCACAAAAGGTTAAACAGAAAGCTACTACCATCTGTTACTTGGGTTTACTTGGATTAAGTATTCATCTACTTGCTATCCTCCTTCCACGTAAGGGAAGCCCTGGTAAGAGCCAGTTAGTAATAAAGAAATGATTTTTCTCAGGCTCTATCAGTAGCGAGACAGCTAGGTGCAACGACTTATGTGGAAACCTCGGCGCGTGCCTCCAGCAAAGGTGTGAAAGACGCTTTCGAGGTAGCAGCCTTAGCAGCGCTCGGCAAACTGAACAAACAACAGATAAAGCAACAAGTAATATTATTTTTATGTCGTAAGCCTATTAGAATTAATTGTAAATTAAACACTATTTTATAATTTATAATCGATGAATTCTTTGGTTGAGATTATGTACCCATTAATATTTCGAAACTTCGTAGTTGGCCTTAATGTAACAAAACTACAAATGTGCTTTTATGTATATAATTGTTGACAGAAGCAAGTGGGACGCAGTAAGAGCAAGCGCGATTTGAAAGCTGAGCTGAAGGGAAGAGCGAAAAGTTGCTGCGTCATGTGATCCGTAGCCGGCCACCCCTCTAGGTGGCCGCACGACTGTTAGGTGACCACCGCCCTCGAGACCCTTTGAATCTATTTGGATGAAAAATACTACTTGTTCCGAGCATGTATACTAGGAACATTTTTAGGCCTAAAGAAGCGCCTTGTGTAATCCCAAACTGGAATGTGATGAATTTCAAGTTGGGTACATTCTAAAGACTTTAAAATTATGGTGTGAAATTATACTCAAAATTTAATACTAAATAACAAATACGGAAACTGAAGAATGAATATTTAATATCTTAATATTTTTAGTCTAATTGGAACCGAGTTCATTTTATTAAATTTATTGTAAGGATTAGGGAATTCCTTGAAATCTTTGAATAAAGGTGCAATGAATGACCCTCAGGGTTAGGAGCGTGAAAAGCCTGTGATAATGTTAAAAAGTAGCATTCGGATAACAAAATTAGGAAAGATTGTTTGGAATATAGTGAGGCAATAGCGTTCTTGTTTCATCGAATACTTACACAATATAAAGGTTTTATATTTACTTCAAACAATTATTTATAAGACAAGCATTACATAGTTTAAAGTGATTTCATATACAGAAACTAGATATAATGTGAACTTGATGTTTTTCTATAAAGCATTTAAATGAATAATAAGAAATGTAAAATATTGAATAAATTCGATGTGCTCAAATCGTTTAGCGACTTTTTAATAAAATTAAGATGAATGATTTTGGAAGAGTTGATGTTTTTCTTTGTGATATTAATACGTAAATATATAATACTGAAATGCACAATGTTGGACAATATTAATTACGGTGGTCCACACACTTAGTTCCACGTCCATGTTGCTTAGAATAGTTTTGTACGTTTTAATAAGTGGAATAAATGTTGCTTGTAACAAAATCATTTATATAGTTGAAATCATCATTGTCTTCGGTGTCTATAATATTTAAAAGATATATTAATATCTCATAAATTAGATTTAGAGAACATTTCATCTTGTGTTTTGGTTCTTTACATGCATTGTATATATTTTACTATTTATATCTGATTTCATGTTGTATAGGCAACTCAAATAAATTGTTATAAAAAACATTGATTTTTAATCAGGCTTGTAATGAATATATATATTTCTATATTTTATTAAGAATCTAAATTACTCCAACATTATGGTATGGAATGAATAAGTGTAATTTTTTTATTGAAAAACAATCTCTTACAGCATCGCAAACTTTGTTTATATTTAATGGAAACAAAGTCGTTTTTAAAGTCTTCAAAGTCGCGATCTCGTAATTTGAGTCGATCGCTAATGTACAATAATTATTTTTTATTGTATTGTAAGTTGTAAAAGCTTTAAATTCAAGATTAGCTTTAATTACTAAATAAAAGTTATTAATGTATTTACTATTTAATAATTTTCTTTATTTATAAACAGTTTAGTGACAAGTTTAAACGTCTTTTTTATCACAAAATAACATATCATTGTAAAATTTTCATTCTTCATAATTTAGATGAGAATAAATTTATTTTTAACGTTGAAAAAGTACCAATAAACAAAGGCTAATAGTTAAAATTTTAAAGCAGCGTAGATTTGCGACGTAAAATATTTTACGTACAAAATTCACCACGAAAATATTAAAAGATAGACGTATTTTGAGTGAAATAATAGCTTATTGTGTAAATGCTAAAATTTAATTTGTTTCTGTTTTGTATTCTTTTTAGTGTATAGTATTGTTTGTTATATAGACGGTTTTAATTAAGTCACTTGAATGTTGTTTCTAGACTATTGAATATAGATTTCAATGTTTTTGAAATAATTGTTTTATTTTTGGGCTTTAAAATCCTTGAAAATACAGTAGAACTATTATAAGTTAGTCATCAGTAAGATTATTTTAAACTCATTAATATATCGCAATTTTTGATAATGATATGATGATAATTATAAAAGTGTTACCCTAATTATGACATCTACGCTACGAATAAAGAGATGGAACCAGTAAACAAAAATATTACCCAATTTTAAGACTAGTTAGAAACGAATTTATATTAATAATATAACTGCCCAAGATTACTGATGAAATAATAAGTCGTATGCATATTGTGTACAGGTTTTAAAATTGATAATATTCCCGAATTATTAAATAAAAAAAGAAAAGAGTTTGTTTAAAAATGTACAGTCTGAATTAAAGTAATCCAACCAACAGTCTCTTTGTAAAGTTCACGATTCTTTAATAAAAAGTGTATTGTTGAGAAGTTTCACAATACTGTCCAAAACGGTCTACAGATAAACTTTGGCCGTTGTCTTTACTCCTTCAAAATTAAGATACACAAAGATCCTTTAAAATTAAGCTTTTGACTTCTTGATAAGTTCCACTTAGTGCACTTGCAATTCATTGCAATTTTGTTTCCTTTATCACCCTATCATTTATTAGAAATAATAAATAAAGTTTGTAAAAATTGATAAAAAAATTTAAAGTTATAAATCGCTTTTGAATTTTGAATTCAGTAAAATAATCTGAGTTTTTAAAGTTATAACAACATTAAATGTTGTTAGTAATAGTAAAAACTAGTTAAAATAGATAACCACGAAGGCTAAATGTTATAATAAAAAAATAAATCTATACCATACCATACCATACCATATTATACCATACCATAACATATTATACCATACCATACTATACCATACCATATTATACCATACCATACCATATTATACCATACCATACCATATTATACCATACCATACCATATTATACCATACCATACTATACTATACTATAAATTTGTAAAAAATACTTTGTCTATTTGCATATCAAGCAAAAAAAAAATTAATTTTTTTTATGATATTTGATGTGCTTGTTACAAAACTTCTATGGGACAACACTAAAGTTGGTTACAGTTGAAACTGGGGACTACAAATGTAATTTTATTAAATTAACGTCACAACACACAAACTCTATTTTTTTTGTTGCTATATTACTGCTAGGTTCAACTTTACTTCGTAATTACGCTTTTTGTTTTCATCGAGGTTGTTTGGAATGGTTTCCCTTGGATCTGCCCGGCATGTATAGGTAAGACTTTTTTTTCCGGATTAAAGCCATTTTCTTTAGATGTATCCCAGATAGCATGTATATGATGTTGTAAGATGATTAGTTGAGTCTTTAAAGCGTAAAATCTTAACATACAAAATTTTTGTTTCAATTTTGGTTATAGCTAGATTGAAAATATTTTTGATTACTGTACTGCTATATAACAGTTTGAAAATATTTTTAATGTAACTAGCAAGTGAATAACAAATATTTTTTTATAAAGTACGTAAATAATTATAATGCTGATGGATTTCGGCATAGCATCTTGTATAGTACTGCAGCATAGTGTATTGTTCTTTTAGTTATTTAATTCATTGCAAAGGTTTGATTTTTGTATGGTTATACTATTTCACAAGAGACTAAACAACTAATTTCTCGAGAGACGCTACGTGCAGTCCTTCGTTGCATACCTTCTGGAATGTAAACTACGTAGCGTATTTCGTAGATTGCAATTTAAATAAACAAATGCCAATATTTGTTGGATGGAAACGTCCCGTCAAATGTTGGGTAAAACAGTCACGTTTGTATTTGGATTTAATTAATTATGTAAAATAATAGTCTATTAGGTAATTCGTCTCAAAATATTTGTATATTATATTTAATTAATATTTAATATTTAATATTTATTTTTTTTATATTTAATGTTCTATTTAAAATGCATATGCAATTATATTTTTTCCTACCTGGGTTCGATCAATAGTAATGCATATAATTCATTACAATTAGTAAATATTTAAAACAGAGGTTTTGTTACAAAAGGAAAATGTAATCTACATCAATATTATGTCTATTTAAATACAAAAATCTCAGCAATCCAAAATATAATAACATTCTTAGAAAGCGTTCGGCTTTTTTCATTTCATGTCTTCTGGCCAGTTGCATTAAGTTACGAAAGTTTACGGAAAACTCCACTCAGTAAGAATCATATGATTATAAAATTTTGAAAACTACTGATGCATACGCCACCATGCACGACGGATGGTTTTTGTAATATCCACACTAAGACTCAGGACTCTCGTACTTTCAAAGAACACCGACTATCGGTGATTGGGATATAAAACTATATAGTGATGTAGATGTAACCCGGATATGATAAATACACTGTTTCGTCTCTCGAGAAATCTGTGTCTCCGTTAAATACAGCCGTGTCAGTGTCGCCATCTTCACATTGTAGTAGACAGCATTTAAGTTTTTATGCATTTTGCAGAAATCTAGATTTTAGGTTTAGCAGTATTTTGCGGAGACAGCCTTTTTCTCTGTTTGCTGTTGGTGATTCTTGGTTCTGTACCGTATGCAAAATATGATTGGCAACCCCAGCAAGATTGCTTGTAGACGGATTCTCCAGCTTCAATGGATCTACTAGTCCTCCGGAGGTAGAATCTCTTAACTGTCATCATATTCATACTTCACCTGTCATATGTCATATTACTTCATCTGTCATCAGTCATAGTTTTTGTTACAAAAGGAAAATGGATTATAGTATGATTCCGTTGTTGATGCAGTGGTGAACACACGTGTATTGTTGTTGTTTGCTTCTAGTTGAGACTTGGTGGTGGTATTTGGTGAGTTTGTGTTGATCTAACACTTGTGTTTATTGAGAAGGAGAAATGGACTCAGAGTCCCCGGGGGAGTCCCCGGACCCTCCGGATCCAATGGACATAATACTTCCCGATTCTTCCCTATCCGACCGAATATACCTAGCAAACCTTGGTTTTTTAAATATAAACAATTTAATAAAAGAACTACATCAGTATTATGTAGATTACGTCTTGGTCATGTATGTTCTCCAGTTTTCTTAAGAAAAATCAGGGTGAGGGACAGCTCGCTTTGTGAATGTGGAATTGATGAAGGTTCAGTGGAACATATCTTCTTTAATTGCTCCATACCTTCAAGATCCTTATATGACTTGCTGCCTATTGACATCCCTCGACCAATTCATTTTACTTCTCTACTCAATCTTTTGAATCCCGTAGTTGTGAAATGTCTGTGTAATTATATCCACATTTACAATATTGAATTATAACATCCTCTATTTAAAGTATATGTATATCAATGTAATATATGTTCTTACCTTAAAATTTAAATTAACAAGATTATGGTTTTATACTAATTGTCTATACCATTAACTAATATAATTTGTGGTGTTCTTTTAGTGTTAACATTCGTGAGAAACGGAAGTCTCCAGTCTTTTATATTAATGTACAGAGGAAATAGGACAACTGTACAAACTGCACGCTGTCTTTTCCACGACGTTGACATTGGCGGAATTATTGCGGATCATATGCCGCAGTACAAAAATCCATAGATAAGCAACAACAACAACAAATGGAAAATGTGATCTACATCAATATTATGTCTATTTATATACAAAAATCTCAGCAATCCAAAATATAATAACACTCTTAGAAAGCGTTCGGCTTTTTTCATTTAATGTCTTCTGGTCAGTTATTCTTCTGAGAATTTCCATGATACTTTCCAATACGTAAGTAACGAAAGTTTACGGAATACTCCACCCAGTAAGAATCATATTATTATAAAATTTTGAAAACTACTGATACCTACATACGCCACCATGCACGACGGATGGTGTTTGTAATATCCACACTAAGACTCAGGACTTTCGTACTTTCAAAGAACACCGACTATCGGTGTTTGGGATATAAAACTATATAGTGATGTAGATGTAACCCGGATATGATAAATACACTGTTTCGTCTCTCGAGAAATCTGTGTCTCCGTTAAATACAGCAGTGTCAGTGGCGCCATCTTCACATTGTAGTAGACAGCATTTAAGTTTTGATGCATTTCGCAGAAATCTACATTTTAGGTTTAGCAGGATTTTGAGGAGACAGCCTTTTTCTCTGTTTGCTGTTGGTAATTCTTGGTTCTGTACGGTACGCAAAATATGATTGGCAACCCCAGCAAGATTGCTTGTAGACGGATTCTCCAGCTTCAATGGATCTACTATTCCTCCGGAGGTAGAATCTCTTAATTTTCGTCATATTCAGGGAAGGGTTTAGGCGTGTGATACTACAATCCAGTTATTAAGGCTATTAAGGGTATGCAGTGTTTTTATTTAGTCTCCTTAGAGTAAACCTTTTTTATAAATACTATATGATATGATGATTTTATAATATGTATTAGTGATATTTTTAATGTATATATATAACAATATCTAAAAAATAATAATAATAAAAATGATATAGTGTTAAAAAATATTCACAATTTTAAAAGAAATTTTTGATAATATGATTTAACAAAAATGTTCATTCAGTGAATTCACAAAATGAATGAATGAAAAAATGAAGAATGGCTGCGGGCAGTGAGTGAAAGATTACAGCCATGTATTGCGAACGTGATTTGATTGACGAAACTGTGTGGCATTTCATTCAGCTAGTCTTTGTTTGATTAGTGCCTTCGCGTATTTGGAATTTAAAAAGCATATTGCTCGATAGACAATTTTATCTGTGGTACTCTAAAAAATCTTTTAATTAATTATTTTAAAACAAACTTGATTATAGTTTGTGTAGAAATAATATTTTTTGAAATATATTCGAAAGTAACAATAATATATAAAATTTGAAATATATACCTACTTTCAAGAACTTACTTTAAAATACATCTATAAATGTATATAATGGCTGAGATATATTGTTTAAAAGTGCAGATTTTTTTTTTTTTTTTTTTTTTTTTTTGTCTGTCTATGCTGTTAGCCCTGTTGGCTATTACAGCGTCACCGGGGGAATGGGTGGGTCAGGAGACCCACCCTTAAAAAGGGGGGGCCAGATGGGCCCCCATGGGGAACGACGTCCCGAGGGCGTCTCAGATTGAGACACGGACCTCGGCTCGGGGCGTCGTTAGTCAGGAGGGAAGCTAAGGAAATTTGGACACTAGCGTCCTCCGACGGCAGAACGCCGGAGCAACGGAGCACTTACTCAGTTGGGACCTCGTCTATACCGGTACAGACGGTGTGTGTCTGTATGTTGTGTGGTGTCAATTATGCCTACGCGTACACGTTATTACCTACTGTGAACGCGTCGTCGGGGTCAACGAGTACCGACTTGGGTCTTCTTTTTCTGACTAAAGTAGTCTTACGTGGTCTATACTCTGCGGCGTCAGCCACCAGTGGGTTCGGGTGTCGCTCAGCACGTTCAAAGTACTTTTGGGAAAGCCCCTTGAAGTACTGAGCGATGGTCGGAAGGTTCAAGTCTCTATGGAGATCGATGTTGCGTACGAACCACGGCGCCCCGGTTGCAATCCGTGTAAACCTGTTTTGAATCACCTGAAGGGGTTTCAGATTAGCGTACGCAAAAGCGGGACTCGCATAGGACATGACGGAACGTATGCAAACTTTGTAAAGTGTCACCTTATTGCGAAGGGACATTTTACTCCGCTTGCCTAACAGCGGATATAAACGACCTAATATGTAGGCCGCTCTGCTACGAACGGTCCTAATATGCGCAGTGAAACTAACTTTCTATCTAACGTTACTCCTAGGTATTTTGCCTCGTCTTTCCAAGGTATCGGTTGTTACATAGAAATTTCATTTCTGTAGATAATTAATATTTATAATTTTAATATTATCGATTTCTTATTATCTGTCCAATTCGTCGACAAGGTAAATTATTTATCTGTTGACAGCTAATTGCAATATCTTAATTAGTCTGTGACATTTCTTTTTGTTTAAGAAATTGAATGTTGCCAGCTGAAGCTAACTTTATAGTCCCCAAAATGTTATTAAAAATATAAACATTTTATTGATAATTACTATTCTAAATTTCATTTGTTAATCATTATTTAGGTTAGCATATCGTTAAATATTATTTGAAAGTAGCTGTCATATTGTTTCAGAAGTTTAGTTGCAGCCAACGTTGTTTTATTGTTATATTTATTAGTACAACAATTTGTTATAAATTTATTAAACTCGTTACTTTCTTGAGATAAGTAGTGCATTGTTCTTAAATTATTTCAATATTGGTCTTCTTCCGATTAATATCAATTTTACCCACATTTCGTGTAACGCGGCGTGTGCATAGCCACATTATTTGCTTATTATGCATATTTTTACTATAAAATTCAATGTCGTGACCTTTAGAGTCTTTTCTTTCGGAAGCACTTCCGAATTGAATATCTTATTAGCCTTCGGTGAGTGTTTTAGTTATTTGTGATCTTATTAACGCATTTGAAGCGTTGTTTCTTAAATTCATTAGCGTGTTTAATTGCAGGGCTAATAATTTAATATGGAATAATTATAATTCCTATTGCCGGCACTTCCCGGGCAGTTTCAAAGTTTGTTGGAACAATATTTCTATTTGTCCTGATTCGACCCTGTGAGTCGACATAGGCTAATATTAGTGCTTGCGAGGCCTTTTTCCTCCATAAGGAGGTTTTTTGTTGTACCCTAGAAGATACGGGTAAATTTATAATTGGTTCGCGGGGGTAGACGTGAATCTTCGGAGCGTCGTCCTGTTGGTCCTGTATCCTGCTTCCTGACTAGCTGAGTTTTAGAAGCTCGTCTTTATTGTAATCCCGATATTATGGTGATGTACAAAATTTAATTATATCAATAATCAACACTTCCATTTTTGAAAGTTTTATAAAGAACATGTGTTTGACTGTGGTTCTCCAGTACTGACAAGCAGGAGGATCATATATATGTCTTCGCTTGTTATTTGTCAGTGGCGCCTAGGATATTACTATTTTAGTAATGAATATATATATAATTTAAAACAAGTATAATCTCAAGTAACCCACCGCTGAGTCTAGCTGGCATTCTTTTTTGGCATTATTTTGGCATTATGTCATAATTTAAGACATTCTCCTTATCTGTATTAATTTATCAATTATAAGGTTACATGTTTTCTTTTGTGTATTATTAAACAATAAATTATTTAAAACACAAACCCACTTTTACTTATTATTATTTTTGTAACAGTGGCGCACAACAGTCGGGGCATTACTTGAGATAGTTGATATATCTTATTGCTATATCAATCAATACACTTTTTATATCTATTTTTTATAAATAAGGTAGTGTTGATATATTTTATATGGTATTAATATTTGTGTTCTACACTAGGTTATTTAGTGTACTTAATATAACTTATATTGTTATATTATGGTGAGCAATACATTTGCTGATGTGTAATATTTTCATTTTTGTTTATGTTAATATTATGTTATATTTAAGTTCATTTTATTCTTACCTTACTGTGAAGCCAGCTCGACTTATTAGTTTTTATAAAGTTTAAATATTTAACTTTTGGTAGTGAAACTGAATATTTAAATATTCTTTTTAAGGATCTTGAATATTTATTTTTCATAAATATTGTATACTACTATTGAACTAGTTTATTGTTTGTTTAATAGTTTGTTATTCAAGTTTCTTTAATTTTTTATTAAACTTTACTTTGACCTTTTTTAATAGTATTTTCAAATTTTATTTTTGTTTGAAATTTTTGAATCTTTTGTTTTGCCGGGAGATATTTTTGAATTCAAGTTAGAACTTAATTCTAATTAGAAATAGTTTAGTTCTGTTATTTTATTTTCTTTTATTAGGCAACATGGAGCGTCCAATTGCATATGGTTTTCTTTGTGTGGATGAATTCATATATGATGTTGTTGTTAGGGATGCTAGGCTGAGGGGTGCTGATGAGGAGTTGGGAGTCCGGATTGTGGACTCCGCTTCATCTGTTCCTTTTAATGGAATTTTGGAGGTAAGTTTTATGTCGGCTTCTGAAATCAGGATTGTTGATTCCAGAGCTGAAGTTTTAAACACTTTATTGACTCCTCCACCTTTTAAAGGTTTTTACTGCTTTAGGGCAGTGGCTCATCTCTTTTAATCCCTTTCCAGTTTATAATTCGTCCGGACAGCTGAGTTGTATGGTATGTAACATCGGTCCTGACAGTTGGTTAAAATATGGTTTGTATTGTCTGTAGGTTCTGCTTGTTTTTTTTAATACTTTAATTTTCAGTATCTCTTGAAATGTAAGGGATATCTGTTGTTAAGTGTTATTTATTTTTTAGTATATTTTTTTTATTTTCTTTTAGTAAGGATTTTACTGCTGATCTTTAGTTACCTTATATTCCAGTATCAATGCATGTTTTATTTGATATCTGTTATTAAGTATTAACTTTGGTTAGTTAATGTTTAGTTTATAATTCGTCCGGACAGCTGAGTTGTATGGTATGTAACATCGGTCCTGACAGTTGGTTAAAATATGGTTTGTATTGTCCGTAGGTTCTGCTTGTTTTTTTTAATACTTTAATTTTCAGTATCACTTTAAATGTAAGGGATATCTGTCGTTAAGTATTAATTATTTTTTAGTATATTTTTTATTTTCTGTTTTATTGCTGATTTTTAGTTACCTTACATTCCAGTATCAATACATGTTTTATTTGATAACTGTTATTAAGTGTTAACTTTGGTTAGTTAATGTTTAGTTTATAATTCGTCCGGACAGCTGAGTTGTATTGAATGTAACATCGGTCCTGACAGTTGGTTGAAACATGGTTTGTATTGTCATTAGGTCATTTTGTAACTAAAATTGAATACCATAAATTCCAGTATCACTTTAATTATATTTGATATCTGTTATTAAGTGTTATTTGTTCTTAGTTATCTTATATATTAGTTTGTTTGGGTTAAGATTTTGTGTTAGAAACCTTAATTTCCAGCTATCTATTTAGGAATAATAGGTATCTGTTGTTAAGTGTTGTTGTATTTTTAGGATGTTTTATTAAGTTAAATATTATGTTCCTAGCTATCTATTAGATAATTATAGATATCTGACATAGTATTTTGTTGGGTCTTACCTTAAACATTAAAGTTAAATAATTATTTGTTGTATCTTATGTAGGTGCAGCAATGTGTTTTCAGTAGGGAGTTACTGTTGAACATTTATTATATGTACTTGGACTTATTTGTTCCTGTATAATGTGGTTACTGGGATAGTTATGATCCTTTTATGGAATCATTTTGTACCTGAGACAAGGTAGTACCTTGTTTTGGTTTATCAATTTCATGTTATGTTATTGATGATTAGGTGGTGTTACGGGTGTGTATGATCTGCATTTGGTAGCAGCACACATATGTTGAGTTGTGGGTTCGGTGTTACTCTAATTGAGAGATTTTGGTTTTGCAGCACTTATTATTATTCATGATAAGTTTTTGTATTTTTATTATTTCTGCAAAACTGTTTGTGTTATCAAGCGTCTACTATTTAGTAGTAGATGCCTACTTAATTATTTTTATTAATTAAGTATATACCTTTCTTTTGTTTAGGTTACAATTAATTTGTTTTTCGCAATTAGGTATGAGAGCTTATGAGCTGGAGGGCCAGCTCGAATTTTCCTCTTATATCGCGTAAAATTCTTCCGGGAAGGGAGGTACTGTTACATAGAAATTTCATTTCTGTAGATAATTAATATTTATAATTTTAATATTATCGATTTCTTATTATCTGTCCAATTCGTCGACAAGGTAAATTATTTATCTGTTGACAGCTAATTGCAATATCTTAATTAGTCTGTGACATTTCTTTTTGTTTAAGAAATTGAATGTTGCCAGCTGAAGCTAACTTTATAGTCCCCAAAATGTTATTAAAAATATAAACATTTTATTGATAATTACTATTCTAAATTTCATTTGTTAATCATTATTTAGGTTAGCATATCGTTAAATATTATTTGAAAGTAGCTGTCATATTGTTTCAGAAGTTTAGTTGCAGCCAACGTTGTTTTATTGTTATATTTATTAGTACAACAATTTGTTATAAATTTATTAAACTCGTTACTTTCTTGAGATAAGTAGTGCATTGTTCTTAAATTATTTCAATATTGGTCTTCTTCCGATTAATATCAATTTTACCCACATTTCGTGTAACGCGGCGTGTGCATAGCCACATTATTTGCTTATTATGCATATTTTTACTATAAAATTCAATGTCGTGACCTTTAGAGTCTTTTCTTTCGGAAGCACTTCCGAATTGAATATCTTATTAGCCTTCGGTGAGTGTTTTAGTTATTTGTGATCTTATTAACGCATTTGAAGCGTTGTTTCTTAAATTCATTAGCGTGTTTAATTGCAGGGCTAATAATTTAATATGGAATAATTATAATTCCTATTGCCGGCACTTCCCGGGCAGTTTCAAAGTTTGTTGGAACAATATTTCTATTTGTCCTGATTCGACCCTGTGAGTCGACATAGGCTAATATTAGTGCTTGCGAGGCCTTTTTCCTCCATAAGGAGGTTTTTTGTTGTACCCTAGAAGATACGGGTAAATTTATAATTGGTTCGCGGGGGTAGACGTGAATCTTCGGAGCGTCGTCCTGTTGGTCCTGTATCCTGCTTCCTGACTAGCTGAGTTTTAGAAGCTCGTCTTTATTGTAATCCCGATATTATGGTGATGTACAAAATTTAATTATATCAATAATCAACACTTCCATTTTTGAAAGTTTTATAAAGAACATGTGTTTGACTGTGGTTCTCCAGTACTGACAAGCAGGAGGATCATATATATGTCTTCGCTTGTTATTTGTCAGTGGCGCCTAGGATATTACTATTTTAGTAATGAATATATATATAATTTAAAACAAGTATAATCTCAAGTAACCCACCGCTGAGTCTAGCTGGCATTCTTTTTTGGCATTATTTTGGCATTATGTCATAATTTAAGACATTCTCCTTATCTGTATTAATTTATCAATTATAAGGTTACATGTTTTCTTTTGTGTATTATTAAACAATAAATTATTTAAAACACAAACCCACTTTTACTTATTATTATTTTTGTAACAGTGGCGCACAACAGTCGGGGCATTACTTGAGATAGTTGATATATCTTATTGCTATATCAATCAATACACTTTTTATATCTATTTTTTATAAATAAGGTAGTGTTGATATATTTTATATGGTATTAATATTTGTGTTCTACACTAGGTTATTTAGTGTACTTAATATAACTTATATTGTTATATTATGGTGAGCAATACATTTGCTGATGTGTAATATTTTCATTTTTGTTTATGTTAATATTATGTTATATTTAAGTTCATTTTATTCTTACCTTACTGTGAAGCCAGCTCGACTTATTAGTTTTTATAAAGTTTAAATATTTAACTTTTGGTAGTGAAACTGAATATTTAAATATTCTTTTTAAGGATCTTGAATATTTATTTTTCATAAATATTGTATACTACTATTGAACTAGTTTATTGTTTGTTTAATAGTTTGTTATTCAAGTTTCTTTAATTTTTTATTAAACTTTACTTTGACCTTTTTTAATAGTATTTTCAAATTTTATTTTTGTTTGAAATTTTTGAATCTTTTGTTTTGCCGGGAGATATTTTTGAATTCAAGTTAGAACTTAATTCTAATTAGAAATAGTTTAGTTCTGTTATTTTATTTTCTTTTATTAGGCAACATGGAGCGTCCAATTGCATATGGTTTTCTTTGTGTGGATGAATTCATATATGATGTTGTTGTTAGGGATGCTAGGCTGAGGGGTGCTGATGAGGAGTTGGGAGTCCGGATTGTGGACTCCGCTTCATCTGTTCCTTTTAATGGAATTTTGGAGGTAAGTTTTATGTCGGCTTCTGAAATCAGGATTGTTGATTCCAGAGCTGAAGTTTTAAACACTTTATTGACTCCTCCACCTTTTAAAGGTTTTTACTGCTTTAGGGCAGTGGCTCATCTCTTTTAATCCCTTTCCAGTTTATAATTCGTCCGGACAGCTGAGTTGTATGGTATGTAACATCGGTCCTGACAGTTGGTTAAAATATGGTTTGTATTGTCTGTAGGTTCTGCTTGTTTTTTTTAATACTTTAATTTTCAGTATCTCTTGAAATGTAAGGGATATCTGTTGTTAAGTGTTATTTATTTTTTAGTATATTTTTTTTATTTTCTTTTAGTAAGGATTTTACTGCTGATCTTTAGTTACCTTATATTCCAGTATCAATGCATGTTTTATTTGATATCTGTTATTAAGTATTAACTTTGGTTAGTTAATGTTTAGTTTATAATTCGTCCGGACAGCTGAGTTGTATGGTATGTAACATCGGTCCTGACAGTTGGTTAAAATATGGTTTGTATTGTCCGTAGGTTCTGCTTGTTTTTTTTAATACTTTAATTTTCAGTATCACTTTAAATGTAAGGGATATCTGTCGTTAAGTATTAATTATTTTTTAGTATATTTTTTATTTTCTGTTTTATTGCTGATTTTTAGTTACCTTACATTCCAGTATCAATACATGTTTTATTTGATAACTGTTATTAAGTGTTAACTTTGGTTAGTTAATGTTTAGTTTATAATTCGTCCGGACAGCTGAGTTGTATTGAATGTAACATCGGTCCTGACAGTTGGTTGAAACATGGTTTGTATTGTCATTAGGTCATTTTGTAACTAAAATTGAATACCATAAATTCCAGTATCACTTTAATTATATTTGATATCTGTTATTAAGTGTTATTTGTTCTTAGTTATCTTATATATTAGTTTGTTTGGGTTAAGATTTTGTGTTAGAAACCTTAATTTCCAGCTATCTATTTAGGAATAATAGGTATCTGTTGTTAAGTGTTGTTGTATTTTTAGGATGTTTTATTAAGTTAAATATTATGTTCCTAGCTATCTATTAGATAATTATAGATATCTGACATAGTATTTTGTTGGGTCTTACCTTAAACATTAAAGTTAAATAATTATTTGTTGTATCTTATGTAGGTGCAGCAATGTGTTTTCAGTAGGGAGTTACTGTTGAACATTTATTATATGTACTTGGACTTATTTGTTCCTGTATAATGTGGTTACTGGGATAGTTATGATCCTTTTATGGAATCATTTTGTACCTGAGACAAGGTAGTACCTTGTTTTGGTTTATCAATTTCATGTTATGTTATTGATGATTAGGTGGTGTTACGGGTGTGTATGATCTGCATTTGGTAGCAGCACACATATGTTGAGTTGTGGGTTCGGTGTTACTCTAATTGAGAGATTTTGGTTTTGCAGCACTTATTATTATTCATGATAAGTTTTTGTATTTTTATTATTTCTGCAAAACTGTTTGTGTTATCAAGCGTCTACTATTTAGTAGTAGATGCCTACTTAAATATTTTTATTAATTAAGTATATACCTTTCTTTTGTTTAGGTTACAATTAATTTGTTTTTCGCAATTAGGTATGAGAGCTTATGAGCTGGAGGGCCAGCTCGAATTTTCCTCTTATATCGCGTAAAATTCTTCCGGGAAGGGAGGTACTGTTACATAGAAATTTCATTTCTGTAGATAATTAATATTTATAATTTTAATATTATCGATTTCTTATTATCTGTCCAATTCGTCGACAAGGTAAATTATTTATCTGTTGACAGCTAATTGCAATATCTTAATTAGTCTGTGACATTTCTTTTTGTTTAAGAAATTGAATGTTGCCAGCTGAAGCTAACTTTATAGTCCCCAAAATGTTATTAAAAATATAAACATTTTATTGATAATTACTATTCTAAATTTCATTTGTTAATCATTATTTAGGTTAGCATATCGTTAAATATTATTTGAAAGTAGCTGTCATATTGTTTCAGAAGTTTAGTTGCAGCCAACGTTGTTTTATTGTTATATTTATTAGTACAACAATTTGTTATAAATTTATTAAACTCGTTACTTTCTTGAGATAAGTAGTGCATTGTTCTTAAATTATTTCAATATTGGTCTTCTTCCGATTAATATCAATTTTACCCACATTTCGTGTAACGCGGCGTGTGCATAGCCACATTATTTGCTTATTATGCATATTTTTACTATAAAATTCAATGTCGTGACCTTTAGAGTCTTTTCTTTCGGAAGCACTTCCGAATTGAATATCTTATTAGCCTTCGGTGAGTGTTTTAGTTATTTGTGATCTTATTAACGCATTTGAAGCGTTGTTTCTTAAATTCATTAGCGTGTTTAATTGCAGGGCTAATAATTTAATATGGAATAATTATAATTCCTATTGCCGGCACTTCCCGGGCAGTTTCAAAGTTTGTTGGAACAATATTTCTATTTGTCCTGATTCGACCCTGTGAGTCGACATAGGCTAATATTAGTGCTTGCGAGGCCTTTTTCCTCCATAAGGAGGTTTTTTGTTGTACCCTAGAAGATACGGGTAAATTTATAATTGGTTCGCGGGGGTAGACGTGAATCTTCGGAGCGTCGTCCTGTTGGTCCTGTATCCTGCTTCCTGACTAGCTGAGTTTTAGAAGCTCGTCTTTATTGTAATCCCGATATTATGGTGATGTACAAAATTTAATTATATCAATAATCAACACTTCCATTTTTGAAAGTTTTATAAAGAACATGTGTTTGACTGTGGTTCTCCAGTACACTGACAAGCAGGAGGATCATATATATGTCTTCGCTTGTTATTTGTCAGTGGCGCCTAGGATATTACTATTTTAGTAATGAATATATATATAATTTAAAACAAGTATAATCTCAAGTAACCCACCGCTGAGTCTAGCTGGCATTCTTTTTTGGCATTATTTTGGCATTATGTCATAATTTAAGACATTCTCCTTATCTGTATTAATTTATCAATTATAAGGTTACATGTTTTCTTTTGTGTATTATTAAACAATAAATTATTTAAAACACAAACCCACTTTTACTTATTATTATTTTTGTAACACGGTTTATCAAAGAGTTTGATTCGCGGTAGGATCCTTGGGGGGCCCCGTTCGAAGAGCTCCGAAACGCTCTTCTCAGGGTTTACCTCGATCCGCCATTTCCGCAGCCAACTCTCAAGGGAGTCGACTGCGGATTGGAGACGTTGGTATATCTCCCAGTGATCCTTAGAGGACGTGTAAAGCGCGGTATCGTCCGCGTACATGGCAAGGTGCACTTTAGATCGCGGTCTAGGAATATCGCTAGCGTAGATGGAATAGAGGATGGGCGAGAGAACTGAACCCTGGGGAACACCCGCCCTGATGGGGCGGGGGGTTGACAAGACGCCTTCCACTCTGTAGCGAAAGGAGCGATTCGTCAGGTAGTCCCGTATGATGAGTACGAGTCTGTCCGACACCTTGAACTGGTATAACTTGTACACCAGTCCATTTTGCCAGACCCTGTCGAACGCCTTAGCTACATCGAGGAAGAGCGCTCCTGTCCTATGCTTCTTGGCCCTCACAGTGGCCCCTATCAGTATGTGCTCCGTGAGGCGTTGCACCTGATGGGAACATGAATGGTTGGCTCTAAAGCCGAACTGCTCATTTGGGATGATTTTGAGTCTCTCGACTTCCGATCTAAGTCTACAGAGGATGATTCTCTCATATACTTTCCCTAAGGAACTAAGAAGACTAATGGGACGGTAACTACTAGGCAGATGCCGGGGTTTGCCCGGCTTATGGAACCCTATCACTATGGCCTCTTTCCACTGGGCCGGAAACGAGCAACCGGCCAGTAGAGCGTTAAAAATGGTAACCAATAGGTAAATTAAAGGAGGCGGAAGAAGCTTTATCACTTTGTTAGTGATCCTATCGGGACCTGGCGATTTCTTGACGTGAAGCGCCCTAACTATGGACGTCACCTCGTCTAGGTTCGTTTCCTCGATTGGCGGACCGGCCGGTGGCTGAGAACACATTATATTGACCGATTTGTCGACTATTTCGACATGATCGCGATCAACGGATTGAGCAGACAGACAGCACTGGCTCTCTAGACTGTCGGCTAAGCACTCAGCTTTGTCAGAGTCGTCAAACGCGATGGCTGAGTTAGGTCCAACCAAAGGAGGCATATCTGAGACAGTGTCCGCCTTCAACGCTCTCTGCAACCGCCAGAATGCCTGGTGTGTTGGAGAGAGCGTCGCAAGCGTCCTATCCCAGCCGCTATCTCTGAAGTCGTCGAGAGCTTGTCTCGACTCCCTCTGAAGACGGCGCAGCCTCCGTCGGTTGTCATCTGTCGGGTATCGGTCATGGGCTCTAATCGCGGCGTTTTTACGGGTGATGAGGAGTCTAATGTCCGGAGGGAGTGCTCGGTAACCTTCGAAGTTCACTCGGACCTCCCTCGAGGACTTTCCTATGCTGTCTACAAAATGTTCTGTGAAGTTAGTCGCGGCTGAGACAGCGTCCTCGACCGATGTAAGCTGGTCAGGAATTTTGTCGAGGTGCGCTGGTACGGGGGAATGGAGTTGCTCTCGAAGCTTCGTCCAGTTAATAATTGTTTTGGTCGCGGGTTCCCTAAGGGGAGGAAGTCCTAGCTGAAATAGGACCGGTCGATGGTCAGAGTCTAGCTCGGATAGCGTCTCGATAGAACGTAACTGGAGTGTCACGCCCTTCAAGAGTACTATGTCGAGCACGTCGGGTCTGTCATGTCGGAAGTATGTGTCGCAGTATCGCGTGGGACTCAAAGGCGCGGTGATCTCGAAGTCGAGACCAGCCTTGTAACTTAGCCTATCAAGGAGATTTCCTCTACTGTTTGCGACACTGGAGTTCCAGCGGGGATGATTGCAATTTAGGTCGCCGGCCAGAATGGTTGCGTTACCTAATTGGAGTAAGGACTTAAGGTCCCTCTCAACTAAGGCTTTATTGGGAGAAAGATAGACGGATGCTAGTACGATCGACTGATGGCCGCTCATACCCACCTGACATAATGACGCTTCTACGTTGACTAGTTGGGGCGGATCGAGCGGAGTGCAATGAAGAGACCTTCTGTAATAGATGATGGTTCCCCCCTTCGCGGTTGCCCTATCGTTCCTAACGAGACGGTAATTTGCGATGCGCGGATCACGATTACACGGCTTCAGAAAGGTCTCTTGTACTAACAGGACGTCTATCTGGTGCGTGACCACGAAGTCGCGCACTAGATCTATCTGCTTAAGTAGCCCGTTCGCGTTGAATGTAGCGACAGTCAGAGAGCGAGGTTTTACCCTTCCACGCGATGTCATCATGTTGACATCGTGTGTTTGTATATCGATTTGATAAAAAAGCAGAACAAATTTGTAAATAACTCTCATTTTTGCAGGCATGAAGGAGTCACGTATTTCAAGTATATTGAAATGTTAGTACGCTATCTACTATGGCAAATGAACTTTACGCCTAAGCCCATAACATGGTAGTATGAAGGTATCATATTCCAAATCATTTAATATATATTATAACTATACACAATAAAGTAATAGAATGGCGGTCGTACGTGGGAACTTTATTTCAAATTCTAAATATTTGTAAAACCTATTTCTTGTACTCGAAAAGCAAATTTCTTAAAGCACATAATCCTTAAATAAGTATAGTCCGATATAATTTAAGTCAGTATAGCTGAGCAAATAGTCATAATGGATTACGAATAGTTAAATACAATTCTTAAATTGTCAGTAAAAAGACAAATATTTTGATTAATGATAAACTGTTAAAGTAAAGAAAATCTTTAGAAAATAAAAGATATATGAAAATTATTCATAATGTAGAAATAATAAATAGTGTAGACAACGCATTATTATCTTTTTGCCATTCAAAATCATATATTATTGCAAGAAAACGTATAATTTAATTTAAATATTCATTGATTATGGAAAAAATGTTACATCGAAATATAGTATATAAAATTATATGTTCAATTTAGTAAATTTTATTAAATATTTTTTTTGTAGAATTTCAAACTGCTATACTATTCTAAAAAAGAGTCAGCGCTATATATTGAGAATTTATGTAACTAAATTTAAAATGGGCATAATATGCTCATATTCAATTTGTTATTTTATTGAAATTCAGATAAAACAAAGTAGAAAGTCTATCTTTTTCTAAATTAAATTCGCTTAAGTAAACCGCATCAATTCTGTTTAACGTTTTGAAACAGTGCTTGAAGTAATTTTTCAATAGACCATAATTAATTTTCCCTTAACCAATTTTAACAAAACAACGCTCCAGATTATATATAATCCACCTGTGAAAACTGCGTTCAAATCCGTTGAGTAGTTTCGAAGTTATAACGTACCAGACAGACGAACAGACAGACAAAAATTCCAAAAATTGATATATTTTGGTTTCTGTTACTCATCTTTAATCGCCCACTATCAGTTTTTGTTTTTGGAAAAATATTGAATGTACAGACACTGGATTTTTAATGTCTTTATTTGAGATTACATACAAGGTCTAAAATAAATATGAAACCAATTACTCTAACACAATTCTACTATGACTTTCTTATTAATTTCATTACTTTACATGGATTAATACAAAAGAAAATAAAATTCCATTTAAAATTAAATTAAAAAACATAAGTATAATTGATTATTTAAGACGACTTAGTGACATTTCTCTCTGCTGGTGCATTAAGGACAACGTCATCGAATAAACCCATCAATATTTTCGTATTATTGTAATAAGCTTGAGATATAAGTACGCCTTTTGTGCGTTACAAATTTTAGAAGTTTATTATCCAAAACTATTGAAAATTAAATGTCTAAAAGTTTAAATACAATAAAAAATAATCATATATTAATCAAAAATAGTGAGCCAAGTTAAAATTTTATTGAGTGTTGTTATTGAAAACGATACTAAAATAACTCTTTATTTGTTAACATTTAAACATTAAAGTTCTATAAGTTGTTATGCAAAGTGATCGAAATTTATCTTTTCAGTTCACAGTAGCCAAAAATGCAACGTAAATGAATCATATTTGATTAAGTATATTTTGTGTAGAGTTAAACTAAAAGATAACATCAAAATCTAGCTCATAGAAAGCTAGAACGTGTTCAGTTCTAGGAAATCTGAGCACACAACCGACTTGCAAATGATTAAATTAATTGAGGAACTAAACGGTTGGTTTATTTTACTCAGCACACCTGGTTGTGCCAAGTTTCCCCTTTCCAGGAATAATAATATCAAAACTTGTTATCTCTACTTTTAAGGAACTTTTCCAAATTCTCCAAAAGAACTGATCTACGTACGAAAAGTAATTTTAAAATTAGAAAATAAAATTCTCTTCTCAAATAATTATTTCAGCGCTATCTATTTCATAATAGACATTAAATGTTGTGCAACAAACCGTATACAGAACGCAGCATAGAGTAATATAGGAAATACTCCAAATCCTAATTCTAAGATGCTAAATTACTTACAGCTTATAATCAAATTTCCTTTTGTCAATTTCTGACTCAAAAGCTTGTATTAAATAAACAAAACAAATTGGTCCTTTGCATCTGCAAAGGCTTCTAAAATCTTTTAGAAAGCTTAGTAAGTCTTGTTGTCATTTGCATTTATGAGACCGAAAGTAAGCAATATCTTGTAGTTGCAGAATAATGTTACCTTATTACTGAGACTCCGTTGTCCTACTTTCATCTCTTCGTCTGTCTGTCTCATTTACCTCGAAATTTTCACAGATTATTTACTTCTGTCACCGCTATAACAAAAAAAAAAAATGTATATATATATATATATATATATATATATATATATATATATATATATATATATATATATATATATATATATATATATATATATGAGGGATGGGATCTCTTGCCACAAACTTGACTTTTAATTTTTTACTACTTGAAGTTAAAAAAAATATCCTGTTCTCTGAGAAATTGTCTTGTCGCTCTACAAATTTTTTGGTGAATTTAGTTTTTTATATGTGATCGTATTTATCATGGAGTAAATTTAAAACAAGGTTGTTCACTCATTAATCTTTTTATTATATAAATTGAACTTACACCTGAATACAAACAAAGGTTTTGATACATAAATGATTGTTTATTTTATAATCAGATTTATAATATTTGTTCTCCAATATATTTTTTTTAATTAAATCTATACAATAAAACCTTTTGTTATAATGATTACATTATAAGTAATAAAACTTGAGACCTGTAAATTTTCTTCAAAGCCCTTAACGTATCCAATGGGAAGCTATGTGTTTTAACTATAACTCCTCACATATACCTACTATATAACAGCTTCTTTCTTGAGATTGATGTTTTCGCCCGTGAGGTTTGTTAATATAATTGAACTAATATGTTTTGTATATCTTGTATTAATTTATAATATTATCAGTTAACGGCAAATTGTATCAACCTTATCGAGTCAGTAATAGCTGGAACTAAATTGTATCGCCAAAATAGCTCGGTTAGGAAAGCACAAGACTAAAGATCTAAAGATTTTCGGTTGAACCCCTGGCTTCAGCATAATATATATATTTATAGTTGACCATAAAAAAAATACATAACCGCATATATATATATATATATATATATATATATATATATATATATATATATATATATATATATATATATTTGCGGATATATATTTTTTTAATTGTTAAATACATTCATTCTTAGTCAAATAAAAGTTTTTTATTCAGTCAACAAACGATAAAATCTAATTCCAAAGGGTAAGTATATATAGTAAAACCGTCATCAGTATCAAAAAAGTTCATAGATCTTCTTTGAACCTATTTATCAACAATCATTTTGTGTGTTATTGGTATTGAGTCACAATCGTAACTGATTAGTGAGAACAAATTAGAATTCAAGCAAAGCAAGTTGCCAAAGGAAGACTTCCCTAGTACTATGTCTATGATGTTTTCATAAAAGGGCTTAATTATTCTAACTTTAAACTTCTTTTTATTACATAACCTAGGTTTTCGTTGCATCAAAGCAACATGTGTTGATTATTGCCAGACTCCTTTTGTGAACGTAGTCCAAGGTTTTATAAATACTTTGGATTATCTGTGCGGTTCACGTAAGCGTATTTTTATTTACTAATTTAGTAAGCAAACATTTTAAACAATTCATTTGATGAATTTCTTTAATATAATCTAGATTTATATTTTTAAATAATATTAGTGCCTGAGCATTCAGAACATAAATTATTACAATTACATCTACGAAAAGTTTGTTCGTAATAATACTTCCGAGAACAGTCTCTGGAATTACAAACACTGAAACCAACCAAAAAGCCTCAAATTGAAACATGGCTGAAAGCCAAGTAAGCAATAAAAAACAACAAAGTTTATAAGATCCAATAAGAGAGCTTAACGATTGTTGTATAAAAAGAAATTATTTTTTACGAAAACTTACTTATATTGTTCGAAAAACCATTTTCCATTCACTTGTTTTATTTTGTTTTATTCGCAATATGTTATACAATACACTTTAAAAAAGTAGCATTTTATTTTCAAAACAAATATCAGAATAATGATTTATGCACTAAAATAAAATGAAAATTCATAACAAATAAATATTCAACGAAATGGGTTGAATATTTCAATAAACAAGATGAAGAAGCCACGAATTATTAAATTCTTTAGCCATCGTCCATTCGGCTAAATTCTTCATGAGTTATTTGATGAAATATAATTTCCGAAACTACAACCTTTTAATATTTAATTAAATTTATTAATTAATATGCATGTTGTTGTATTGTCTTAAACAATAATTCAATCACATTAATATGAATCGAAAAGTTATTACTACTCGAGAAAATAATATCTTAACATAAAACTTATTCTCTGAAATTGTCGTAGATTTTATGGTTCATAATTGTTTATATCAATTAATAAATAAAACTTTTAAATTAAAATTTATTTTTCATTATATCGAAAATTTTGTTTGTCTGGAATAGTTTCGATAAAACGAAATCATGTTTAAAGCCTTCAAAGTCGCGATCTCGTAATTTGAATCAATTAATGATTTATAAGTTAAAGTTAATAAAGTTTTAATTACTAAATAATTTAATTACCATTATTTACTTTAAATTATTTAGAAACAATTTCGCGACAATCTTAAGCGTCTTTTTGGTCACAAATTTACACATTGTAAAATTTTCGATGTTCGTAATTTAATGAGAATAAACTTATAATTCCAAAAAAAAGTATCAGTAGCACAAAAACTTATGATTACAAAGTTGAATTCAAAAACATTTGAGGCATAAAAACTGTAGATTCAACAAAATATTATTATATGTATTTTTGAGTAAAAATAATAACTTGTTAAATTTGAGCCTGTTTTGTTTACGTTATAGTGTAATATGTTTATTTCAAACAGGGTTTTAATTAATCCGCTTTAATTGGATTATACAATTGAATATCGATTTCAAGGGAAAAGGTAAACAAGTTAATGCGCAAATAGGATAAAATGCAGACACTTGCTATTAGAAATACTAAAACTTTACTTATATTTTGATTATGTGTGTAACCAATTATCATATCTCTTGTACAAGGCATATCTCAAATGACTCAAGGAATAGATACTTTGTACCTTCGGGCTAGGCTAGGCTAGGCTAAAAATATTTTTGCTTAGAACTCCACTTCACAAACCAGTAGAATCAAAAAGGCACGTCGCCGATTGATGTGTTGTTGTGATTGTTACTATTAGATCACCATCTGGCTGACCATAGCAAAAGCCATGGCTGCCGATCTTTGAGCAGCTTACGATATTCTAAATATCCTAAGAGTTGGTGGTCAACAAAGCTGTACATCATTTTGTAGACAAGAGATGTAATGTTAACATATGTTCAACTAGCCGGATGTGAGCTGTTGTCTCTCTCAGGGCTCGGATGGACAAGTAGTTCAGTTCACCAATTCATTGCAAAGGTCTAAATTTATTATGTAATAATTCTTGACACATTGAAAAAAAACTAACCAGGTATATTCTTGAAAGGAGAAGAGATTGCAGTTATTAGAAATCATAAAAAAAATCAACTCTGGTGAAAAACTTGGTAAAGTACTTCTATTTTTATTAATAATAATAATAATTAACAAAAGCCAGTAAATTGCAATAACCAAAATACCATCCATCCCTTTAAAGGTGTGGTCAAACTGTCACGATTCCGATTTAATCACAGTACATATTGGATTTTAATTAAAACTCAATATGTTAGGCAATTGTAAAACCAATTATCTGACTTTGACGTTCTAATATAAATTGTCTTATATCATTCACACAAATGAAGTATGCAGTATTAGAACTCAGAAACTTCTGAGACCCAAATCATTTAAGGTACAAGAAATTTTGGCAATTTGAAAAATTAAATATTATGTACCTACCACCAAATCACCAGGAAAGTTTTTTTGTATTATAGTTTGTGTTTTCTTTATGCAATTTTTTTTTTTTTTTTTTTGTTATTTAAGTATATTAATATTTGAACTTGAATACTCTAATAAGTAATTTATTATAAGTATATGCTTTATACTTTGCTTATGTTAGGGATATCCTTAGGAAATATTTTTACTAAAACTCTTTGCTTTATCATTTAAAAATTGTTAGCGGTAAGATTCACAACGCAGAACGAAATATGTGATACACATAATAAAAATGACATATATATCTATTAAATTACTTTCGAAGTACATGCATACATTCAGTCACTGTGTCATACTATTATTAGAACTCATTAACTTGATACAGACACGCACCGTCTATACCGGTATAGACGAGGTCCCAACTGAGTAAGTGCTCCGTTGCTCCGGCGTTCTGCCGTCGGAGGACGCTAGTGTCCAAACTAGCTAGGGTGAGGCTGTAATAGCCAACAGGGCTAACAGCATAGACAGAAAAAAAAAATTAACTTGATTATACTCATTATATTGATACTTTTTGTCACATGATCCAAAATTATAATTCTTTCGCGAAACATTTATTATCAAAGAGTTACACACTGTGATGACATTTAGTAATCACTATACATATATATTTTGAAATATACATGAAATATACATGGTTGTAACCATAGCAATCCTTACAACGTAACAAACAAGCCAATAGACATGTTAAGTACACGCTATAACTAGGAAAAACCGATCAAGTAAAATAACTTTATATTTATCATCAAGGATTGCATCAACCTGGTGATAACGAATCAGTGCTAACTCAGAATCGGTGCTAACTCAAAATCGGTGCTAAGTAGTGACTCGTAAAAATGAGCGACATGCCGCATTTACTCAATAAACTAGCTTTTACCTCCCAAGTTTGTTCGCATTAGAGAGTTTTTTTGCGTAGCAGTTCTATTTTTTTACTTGAAATACTTGAATAGTAAGTGTGATTGTGTTTTTAAGGTTTCATGATCGGTTGAGTAGTTTTCGCGTATAAGCGTAACAAACAAACTTACATTCGAATTTATAATATTAGTAGAATATGCCTCTAAATATTATATTTGTAACTAC
This sequence comes from Napeogenes sylphis, assembly GCA_959347405.1. Lineage (NCBI taxonomy): Eukaryota > Metazoa > Arthropoda > Insecta > Lepidoptera > Nymphalidae > Napeogenes > Napeogenes sylphis. The sequence continues at coordinate 10,222,025 of OY365783.1, forward strand.
TTACTACATTTTCATACAATAAATATGCAAATTAAACTGGAATTTACCTAACTAGTTTAGAGAATTTCACATCGTGAGTCCGCCATGCTTCACGAATGAGAACCCTCCGTACGGGTTCGAAACTGGTCGGGTAAATTTCAATTTAATTCACGTGAATAAAGTCGGTAAATATAAATATTTAACAGTCATCATGGTTCACGAAAATTTAAATCAAACAATATTATAAATGTGAAAGTTTTCATGTTTGTGACGCAATGACGCAAAAACTGATAAACCTTTATATTCCACAAAATGTTCTAAAATGTTTTCGGCTTGGCAAAATATTTACATTCGCTTATTGAATCAACAGTTGACTTGCATTAAAAAATATATTATATAGAGATATTTTTTATCGAGACGATCCAGTTAAATTACATTCTATTCTAATAATAATATATTTCTTCAATATATTTTATCTTGATGATAGTAAAAGTTTAACGTTTAAGAAGTTTTTTCTTTGTATGTACTATAAAGATTGCTTCAAGTAAAATTTTAAGATTCTGAGTTCACGGGAATTACCCTGTAGTTTTTGAATCTCCTTTTTTTTTGGAGTTTCGAAAATTCGAGGAAATTTGTGGCATAAAAGGCTGTATTCCTTAAATATCAGCTTGATACCTCTACGCGTGAAAAATAGTCTTGACAGATGGATGGACGGAGAGATAGACGGACAACAAAGATGATATGAGAGTCTCATTTTGGCCTTTTGAGATACAGAACCCTAAAAAAGAACAAATTTACATTTGTAAGACCGAATTAATTGACTTTTAAATGTATTATGTTCACAGAACCTCTTGCCGAAGTAATTTTTACTCTTCACACAAAAATTAGTATAATATTTGATAAAATACATCATTACTCCCTCATTTGACTATTTTTATATATTTATAAAAATAGTTAATAATATATTTTAAAATTAGTATATTTGTGTTATTTCACAAATTATACTAATTTTGGTTCCGTTTTCTCTCCGATACATCGTCTCACCCTCAACAAACGACGTGTTGAGCCGAGGCCCCGGCATCAAATAATAATAAAAACGAACTTCCTAAGGTAGGCACCCTTAGGAAGTTCGTTCCCCCAGGAGGCCCATGAGACCCCCTTTTTAAGAGCGGGTCTTCGTACCAGCCCACTCCGCCGGTGACGTTGTCATAGCCAATACAGTTTGCAGCATATTATGCGTACATGCTCAAAAAAAAAATCTCCATGAGTAGTATATCATAACGTAAGGTCTGTTATAGTGCATAAATAGTACCTACATACGTAACATATCATAGAATATATTTTTATTTATGAATACATTTTGAATATCGACTGGTTTCAAATTATGAAAAACCACCAATGAAATCTATGGCATCTATATATCTGACTATTTAGTCTGAACGCATTAAATTCGTGTATATAATATTCGTATAATTTACAACAAATGTTTCTGTTTTAACTATCGTAACAAATTTAAAAAGGATTCCTCTGTAGCTCTTAAAAATAAAACGAAGTAAAACAATTTAAAAAATGCGCCTCATATAACTTTCCCATGGTTATTTTAATCAGTGCATTTAATGTCTTACTTACTTTGAACTCTTTTGTTAACTAAATACTTGCACAAAAGAGATCTTCGTGTATTGGTCAAGACCACTGCAGTCAATCGCTAACCAACTGTCATTTCCGATAGCGAGGTTTCTTTTGTTCGAAAATATTTGAACCATACAATTTATTTTTACAAAAATAAGAATTCGTTTTTGGATTGACAATCATTATATATCTAAATATTTATCAAGATTTTCAATATTTATAATAATTTTACTATTATTGTAAAATTAATTTTGAATTATTACTATAATTATACAGTTATTGACGCATATTAATACTTATTGTTTAATCGTAGCTTTAGAGATTTTCTTCATTTTGGCTTTCGATATAGGGCCAAAATGGCCTGTAGATATAAAAGGACTCATAGGCCCATAAAATTCTTTAAGGCAGTAAAATCATATAATAGAACAAATAATTGAAGTTATTAAAGGGATATATAATAATCTATTAATTTATATGAACTACACTAAATCTCTGTTGTTCACAGCTGTTATAAAAAATAACAACGAATTGCATTTTTTGTATCAAAATATATTTCTTTAATAGAGGAGATTAAAATGTCACTAAAACTGGGAATTGTCGTTATTCACCTTACTTGTATATTTAAGAACATTTTGCACAGCTTCAGGGTATATTCAATTGTGATCTTATTGGTCTCATACTTTAACAACTATACCGATGAATAATGAAAGCGCACTTAGTTCTATGTTTTGGTTTTTTTTTAATGTTTAAATATATAAATATAATAACAACGTTAATCAACTTTAAATTAAATGATATTACATATATACCTTACATATTGATTTAGGATTTTATATTAAATGGTTTATTGATTTTTAAGCATCGAATATGTGCTAATAAGTATTTATAAGGCTTTAAGTTATTTGTCTTGATATATAAATTATTTTTAAAACGTTGAAATTTAGTATAAAAGTCAAATACCTATGCTTATCACAGTAATAATTTTTTTGTGTAAAAATACAGCTTTCAAGTAAAACGTGTTCCCAAAAGTAGTAAAGTTTCTTATTATGCCATTATTAAGCTTCTCAAAGTAATATTAATTATATAATGTCTTATTTTTAAATGCAATACCTGAGATGTGGTTTCATTAAAGTCAACATCGTGAACATGCTCGTATCTATATAGTTATTTATGAAAATGGTTGCTTTTCATATAAGCCTATTTTTTATGCGATAAGTCGGTAATAGATTTAGGTATTTTTTGTTAAAAGGAATTCCATTCTGACAGTGATTGATGATTGCACATTGTACCGATCTTTTAATCAATATTACGTTATAAGTAATTTTCGTATTACCTTGAAAATAAAATTAAACAATAATAGAGAAATATTTTATTATATAATGTAATACAGTTATTGCTTATGCATATATTCTAATGAATTTGCTTAATTTAGTTTCATTGACAAAACAAACGGGACCTTAGGGGAAATGTAAATACATTCAATTCAAAGGTTAAGGTTATAACGTATATTCGTACAAATTAACAATAACAATAACATTATATATTAAATGAAAATAAGATAGTTTTAAAATAATTGTGAACTATAAGTTTTCAAACATTATAGACGAAATTTAAACCAAACGTTTTTGTTGGCAAGCACAAAAATGTATCTTTTCTAATTAAAACATTTAATTTAGAGTCATGGCATAAGTTCGCTAAGAGTAACTTTTTGTATATGGAAGGTTACGGACGGTATATTATTGTGACAGTTACCAGATCAAACTGAACTGCGTGACTTATCCTACACGGTTCTGTTTCCACGCACTGATAGAACGCAGATACAATGTCTGTGTATTTTGTCCTAAATCTAAAAATAAATGAACATTTGGTTATTTATTTTATATGCATGAAGTGTTATAAATTTTAATACTGCACATGGTAACTTCTAATCGATACATAAAAATAGTACATATAATAATATATAACTGATTCAATTAAATATTTTGTTGTCAGGCACAAAAACGACATAGTTGGACCTCTGACATAATAATAATTATTATAATCATCATTTATTTCATATATATATTATTATTAACATTTATATATATAACATAAAAAAAACAACATTATAAATATATCGATAGAAATAAATAGATCGAGACTCTTCGCTATGAGACCATTTACGGAAACTACCATCGGGACAATTATTGTTGAGTCAACATCCCACAAGTCGGTAATCTCATGAGCTAAGTCCAAGTATTTTGATAGTTTGTCTTTCTCAGCTTTCACAAGATATAGGTTACTAAACGTTTGCGTAACGTTTAGTAACGATACCAGATCTGCTTTATTTGGTGCAAATAATTTGAGATCGTCCATGTACAAAGAATGAGAAATGATCTCGCCCCCTCATCGAAAGTGAAATCCCAGTTTCGAGTCCCTAAGCAACGTGCTTAAGGGGTTCAAAGCCACGCAAAACCACAAAGGACTCAAGCTATCAACCTGGAAAATACCTCGCTCAATCCTTACAAGTTCGGAAGTAAGAAGACTTCCTCCGCCCCCTGGAAGAAAAACGACCGCTGTCCATTGCCTCATACATGGATCAAGAAAAACGCACAAATCTGTTTCAATCTTATACACTTCTATTACTCGTCTCAACCATGTATGAGGCACCGAATCATAGGCCTCTTTATAGTCAATCCAGGCGGCGGAGAGACCCATCTTACCTCGGCGATCCTTTTCATTGATGGCCATGTCAATAAGGAGGAGCTCCTTAGTACCACGAGACCCAATCTTACATCCATTTTGAGCGGGATCTAAAATGCTATTTGCATACAAATGTGTATTTAATTTTGAAGTCAAAATGGATGTAAGAAGCTTATAAATTGTTGGTAAGCACGTGATAGGTCGAAAGTTCTTTGGATCTGTGATACTACCAGACTTGTGGAGCAGAAAATAGATTCCTGTTGTTATAAAAGATGGTAGGGATCTGGACACGATGGCTTTCTGGAATTACCCAGCCAAACGTTCGTGTGAAGACCGCAGCCATTTGAGCCAAAAGTTATTTAATCCGTCCGGCCCAGGACCTTTCCAGTTATGGGTCGAACGAATCGCATCCCTGACATTATCTGGGCTTATATATGAAGCCTCCATTGGCTGCAGGTGTTCACACGCGCGCTCAACAACACGCATCCAGCCACCATCGTTGTGATTAATAGGCACCGACCAAAAAATTTCCAAATGTGAACATTTCATCCATATTTGGTAACTGCCCATCAATCACACTCGTAGCAGATTCCTCCCAGCTTCTATAAACCTTTCTTTGGTCACTTTGGAATATGCGATTCTGTTTATACCTATTTAGACGTTGTTTATAACGACGGATACGATTTGCCCACGCACAAACTTTCTGCTTCAGGTAGTCTATACGTTCTGTTACATAGGTCATGTAATCCTGAGATCTAATGCCAGTACCAGCAAAGGCCTGTGTAACATAACGCATGGGATCCCCATAAATTTGCTATTTAGTCATGAGAAGCTGTTTCATCTTTGAAAAGGTTTTTTGAGTGTTTAAAATGATTTTTATCAAAGTCAAATTCATATTTTACCCGGTCAAAGCTATCAAGTTTTTTTGTTACTTGATATCGATATGCCTTGGATTAGTATAAAAAAATATTTCAAGAGCCTAGACTGTTGATGACTAAGTTCATTATTGCCTATGGCTTTAGCTCTATGAATTATTTTTCCTCCTCATTTTCATTTTATTTTTGGTCGGAGGTTAAAAATCTTCTCACTCACGTTTTCTGAACAGAGCAAATTCCTTTGAGATCACATACAATTAAAATGTTATACATGTCCTAAATGATTTTTTTTAATTATATTTTTTATCGTGCAACAAAACAGTGCATTATTTAAAAAAATATTACTAATAAAAACAAGTAGTTCTTTAATTTTATTTTGTTAAAAATCTTTGACCATATTCCACTCACTAAGGCAGTTTTAAAATAAAAAATGGAACAAAATTTCAAAATAAAGTACCGATATTGTATGAAATTACATGCAATATCTAGAGCATTCTAGAGCGACGCATTTGAAAATATTGCTCTGCTTTTAAAATGGACTCTCATGTCAGTTTTCTGAAGGACTATAAATTATTAAGATTATTAACTTATTAACAAGATTAAAAGCGGATATAAATAATATTAGTTTAATCATAATTCTTTTCTACGATGTGGAACTTCAAAATAAACCACAACAACACTGTGGAGCATATTTTTTTATAAAATTAATAAAAAATATAAGAGTATTCTATCATTTTTTCTTAGCTTTGTGTAATGTATGTTAATAGTATCTATATATACTTAATGTATTTAAATTCATACAACTAAGATCTCATCGCAAATTTGAAACTATTCCAAGTAATAACAATAACAAATTACATTCAATATTGTTTGAGACGGAATACGTGAAAGGATTACTGAATAGTTTCTGTAAATTTAAATGGTTATTAGCTATTTTACTCGGCTTTAATTCTATGCTCTTGGTTACTTGAAGATAAAAAGTTATCTGTGTCAAACTACTATTTAGTATAATCTGTGTATAAACTAATATTAACGTTGTTACTGCCAATTAACAATATATTCCTATGTTTATCACACGATGTCCCTTCGCTATGTTTTAAATTAGTTTTTTTGAAGTGAAACTTCTTTAGAATCGTTGTGATTTCAAACCTGATGCAACGGAAAAAACGACAGGTAAGAGACACAAATACAAAAATGTGTAGAATGAAGCCGGTAAAGAATGAGACAGAAATATACACACTATTTTATATTATCGGTCTCTCCTCTTTGTTCCATACTTCGTATTTCGTATAGCTTCATCTCTTTTACACTATGTTGCTATGGTAATAATAAATAATTAAAATGACAGGAATGTGGATTTCAAAACAAACAAACCAAAAATAAAATTATCGGATTAGAGTTTTATAATTAAATAATGAATTGTTATTACATACTGGACAATACGATTTTATGGACTTGCTATTGAAAGTAATAAATAAATTAAGATTATAACATGAAGAAGAAATTATGAAATATAATTATAATATTTTTAAAATACATTGATTGTCTGAAATAGAAGAAGTAAGAATGAAAAGATAAAGAGTTTTGGCTGAGAAATGGAGCATTGGGGTCCTGATCTTTACAAGGTCTGTTTTGCTATACCTAGGACGAACAAAAACTCGAAACAGCAGAAACAATTATGAAGAATAATTTTATTTGTGATATAGTGACGATCCAACATGTTAAGAAGCCTAAAGTTATTATTTTTAAAGTGGATTGTGTACATTTGTCTGTTTTTATGGTACTTATGTGTTTCTTCTATGAGAATATTATACGTCAGAAACAGTCGATTCACTTCTTACGTTTTAATTAATTAATATTAATTAAAATTATGTCGTTTTTCTGTTACGCGCCATCTTTATTTCTAAGTCACATTTTCCCGTTACGCGCCATATTTGAAGTGAAACTTTTTCATCGACGGATGGGAGAAATTTTATAGCAATGTCAAAAAATTAAAAGGTAGTGAATCATTTTTCAAAAAATTATGTCATATAGAAGTTTCACTTCTTACATGTGTACACTAATACACACACATATTTTTTTTTATTTAAAACTTAAAAGTACCTAATTGAAGATTGTTGAACGAAGTTCTGCGGAAATGAGTTTCCGCAATGTCATGTCACGGCGGTTCATAAACTTTATTTAACTTCTAACAAGGAACACGTAATTCCCTTTGATGGCATCCAAACACACCCTCGACTCTCGTCTTAAACATTTTTCTTGTTAGTTCTAAGCTTTTTATTAAAAAGCTTGAATGACCGTCGACAAATTAGGGGGAGCTTCGTGACCTTGTTAAATTTTAAACACAACAGACCATTGAGAATTGTTTAATATAGGTTTTCTTTTACTTTACACATTCTTCTAGCATTTCGTTTTTGTTGTTGTAAGTTATTTCAGCAATGGTCATCACCTTTATTTAATGCTATTATTGTTATATGGACCAATATTACGAGTATATATATTTAGACATGTAAACAAAATGCTTTACATACCACTAAAATATTTTAAATCTTTATATACGTTTGCTTTATTCTATAATCGAGAATTTTCCGTATCATAAGGATTATTCACTTGTAATTTATTATACTTAGTGTATTTATTAATATACTAGTTTCACTGATTAAGGTCATTATTTAATAAATGCCAATTATTCGCTAAAGGAGCTGAAACTAAAATAAACCGTTTGTATGCTTGAGCGCATTATCAGGTAGGTATCCAGCAGAGTACGAATACATTATTGCAGTTAGCAGAATCACGGAGAAAGACAGTCTTTCAGAATTCACGGGTTTGTTCTGCTCGTGATGTTATTTTTTTTCACATTTTTTTGTTATTTTAGTAATAACAATAAAAAACTTTAATTGTATATATTTATATGGAATGACGCTGCAGATAAATTAAATAAAAATAAGATACAAACTACTTAGGGTTTCTCTGAGGTCATATGTACATTTTATTTAATTTTTAACTAAATTATTTTTTTATTTTGTAATAGGCCCAACATGACAAAATAGTTTTAAAAAAGTGCATTGAAATAACAACATAAAGTTCATTAAATTAATTAATTGATACAAGAAAAAATAAAAAGAATTCCAAAAGATACAGTTTCAATCACAAAAAATAGCCTCCCAAAATTTTGTTTTTGAGCTCAAAGATTTTTTAATACGAGAGTGAACGAAAAAAGTAAAGTACCACATGAATCATTCTTTGCGCAATCACCTGATGATATAGCTATGTTCTCTTAGACCTCATTACCTTTTATGGAGGTAATCTCGTAATTTTTTTGCAACATGTTTTATATCTAATAGCACAAAATCCTCTTTAAATAATGCTCTGATGATATAGTGTTTTGATTACTATCAATTTTTATATCTGTGAATGGATATCTGTGTAGGATGTACTTTATGCCTGTTTATGTAAGTTATGCCGGAAATGAATTGATTAGTCTCACATGGCCATACTTTCACAAATCAACTTTTCTAGAAACATAAACTCAGGAATATGTTGCTAGTGCCAGTGTAGTTCTTCGTGACACATAGATATATAAATGACAACAAATTCAATGTCCAATACAAGGAACTGTCCAATATTACAGTATTTTAAGATGTATAAAATATTTAGGTAGTAATAAATGTTTTTAAATATTATTAAGGTGGTTTTATGGATAAAATAAAGTAGGACACTAGTTTTTTGTTTAAAATCTTTTGTTATATTCCAGTCACAGTGACGGTTTACGGTTTTTACAATAAAAAATTCAAACAGAAATAGTGAAGCTGAAATATTTTATGAAAATGAAATAAAATGCAACATCGGTTATATTCTTGAACGCATATCGCATTGTATTTACTAAAAAACAAATAATTCGGATTTTTGAAAAGTTTCGCAACTTGCGAAAAACTGAACAAGCTAAACAATTTTTATTTTTAAAAAGGTTTTTTCATTAACACCGCTAATTTCACAACCTTTCCAGTTTAACTACAGTTGTAACGTCTCCTACGAACGTCTGTAACAGGGGCACGAGTGCTGATCGCTAACTTGTACAAACAAAGATAAGAAAGCTGGGCCTCGCACACTCAATATCTGCAAAACATGTATACATATATATATGTACTGATATATGTTACAATTTGAAGAAAAAATAAATTATTAGGTAAATGCATAAAAAAATCATTGTTATAGAACCTGCATATAAAAAGAACATATCGTGACAACTGTCAATTAAATGAGGATATGAGCATGCAAACTGATACACAACAGAAATATTAGAAGTGCTGTTTCGCTGACGGTGTATATAAATTTAATTATCTACGCCAAAACATGATTCAATTCACGCCCAATTACTAACTAAGTTAATGCTTGACTACATTCCACCTGATGGGATTGAAAGGAAATGTAATCATGGGTGGCATAGGCGCATTAACCAATTCACTTCTCTCTTGAAGACACCCACGTTATATTCGAATGAAAATACCGACGTAAGCAAGCTCTGCCAGTCTTACGCTGTACGAAACTTTACCGATCTGTGCTTTGTATAATACAAGTAACTAAGAAAATTGTCCCGGTGTAAAGTACGCTCGGATCTTCGCAATAGCGGCAATTTTTCCTGCAGCTGCTCTTGCTCTGAACTCAATGCACCGGCCAAAGTTTAGGTTCGAGCTCTAAGCTTATAACTTAAGTCAGTCACAGTTTTCAAAAGATCTATTCTGGAAAGTAGTAGCCAAGGTGACAGGGCGCATTTTAGCGATACGTCTACATCTTAGTGGCGTTGAATTTGACAAGATTAGCATTGCCCTATGCGGACACCAGGCTTCAGCTGATTGTTAAAGTGGAGCATAAAAAGTTCCTAAGAAAGATGGACACATTTTGCAGTAACTTATTAATCATTTTATGTTATAAAACTGTAAATCTTCTAAATAGTAACAAAATAAAATATTCTGTAAAAACTAATATTCAAAAAATCTTTTTTAGCATATTTTTGTAACCATATCTGGATTAACCAAGAATGCCTAATTGTTAATCAAAATCTAAAATTAATCTAAACAAAAACTGAACAATTACCAAATATGTTAGTATAATATAACAGTCCCATTATATCTATTTCAAATGATCAAAACTTAAAGATACCCGACATATTATCTAGAACATGAAAGATAAAACGTAATTTAATTTAAGGCCTTGGAAGTCAGTATAAACAAACGCTTTTACAATGTACATTAATGAGTATTCAAACTGTTGGTTTATATAACTGAAAAACTTGATGTAGGTTCTATAAATATTTTGATAAATACTAGTGGTTTTACGAAAAATTTTACTCTTTTATCATCTTTTGTTCTTACTTGATCTTACTTGACCTGGAAAAATGTAAGCTGAAACAGCCGGTAATCTGATTAGATCATAGCCATCATAAAGAAATAGATAATTACGTAATAACCGCATATCCGCTATTGAAACCAAGCAAATGTTAAATGTCCTTAAAATGTTATTAATCTGTAAGTATATAATAATATATTGTAATATCAATAAACTATAATTTCCTATAACGAGAATCACGTCCAATCCTTTTTATCTAGCAAATAGATCTCACACAGGGTGATTGGAATTATTATCTTAATTATCATTAACTACAAAAATTTGGAATTAGATAATGACATAGATTAACTGAATAATAATACATATAATGACATTTTAAAACTATAAATTGACATCAATTAGATATATAATACAATCCGTTCATTTAAATTATTATTATTATAATTCGAAAAATGTATAAATCACTTCCACTTGTCCTTCTCCTTCCATATTCTCGAGAACATATTGTGTAAACTCAGCTAGATTATAGAAAGTAGATTTTTTTATAAAAAATCCATATTGGGTATTACTTCCACCATTTACAACTGTGCAGTAAATTTGATTATATACTGTTTTCTCAAATATTTTACTAAATATATTTAAAATAGAAATAGGTCTGTAGTTTTCTATTTTGGATTTAGATATTTTTTATGTATACGTAATATGTTGGCTCCTTCCTATTTTGAAATATACCTTCACATGAAGATCTATCAAAAATAGATTTTAATGGTTTTAATAAAAATTCGGTACAATTGCTTATAAAAATGCGTGGAATATTTTGCCTGCCTTCGGATTTATTGACATTTACCCTTTTTAACAATGTAAGAAGTGAATTTTCGGAAACTGTTATGCGGATAATTACATTATTGTCATTTTAAGTTGACAAGTTCAATGCGGCAACGTTATAAATACGGAATTGGTTGACAAACACACTCTTAAAGAATTTGTTGAAACCGTTATAAATGTCAACTCCACCATCATATGATTCGGAGATGAGAGTTTTTGGGTAAAGTCAAAGTCAAAGTCAAAAATATTTATTCATATAGAATCGTATTATGATCACCTACGTACGTCTCAAGCTAAGAAAGCTACCTAGTAAGTTGATTTATATCTCAATATTTTGACATAGCTCCTCATTTTTTTTGGGCACATTTATATCTGTATGGATCTGGTGAAGAAATCGATCGTAAAGTTCGCATTCCAATTTTTTAGCTCTGGCTCTGAGCAACGAGAATTCCTGATAATTTATTTATAATCCTTATTGCACACCACAATACATGAGGAAAAAAAAAAGTAATACATATAAAGAAAATACATTGTAAAGTACAAAAGGCGGCCTAATCGCCTAACGGCGATTTCTTCCAGACGACCTTAGGGTTAGGAAATTAAAAAAACAATATGAAATACTGGTAGGTGGTGCGGTTATAATAAACATATTTACTAATATCTACACACAAATACTTACCAGTAGTAAATATATATCATTATATAAAATGTATAACAAAAAATAAACTAATAAATACAACAATACATAAATAATAACTACAATAGCAAGAGATTAAAATCAAAAAAACAAAGCAACTAGTTAATTTCAGACAAGTAGATTTCTTTAACGGATTTTTTAAATACTTCCAAAGATTTTGACAAACGTATATTTAGAGGAAGCGCATTCCATAGCTTAGTGGCATGAACTGTGAAAGAACGATTATAAAAAGAGGAATTATGAACAGGCATTTTTATAATAAGTTTTTGTGACACTCGTACAGTGTCTTGGATACCAAGGAATTCAAATTTTTCCTTCAGATAAGAAGGTGTTTTTGGGTGGAATAATACACAATACAAAAGAGAAAGAAATAGAAATAGAAATTAGGTCATTGTTAATGGCGGTCACCGAAAAACAAAGATTTTCGAGCCGGGAATGGTGATAAATTTGGATATCATCTGCATACATGTGATAGGGAGAAGAGATACTTTGAGTGATAGAGTTAATGAAAATAGCAAATATTAAAGGAGATAGCACGCCACCCTGAGGTACCCCAGCCGAGACATTACACCAGGATGATAACACTTTATCTTTCCGAATGCGTTGTCGTCGGCCTGATAGGTAACTTCGAAACCATTCTGTCACCGATGGAGATATGTTAATAGAGCCTAACAGGCTCAACAAAATATCATGGTCAATGGAGTTAAAAGCATTAAAAGGATTGTTTCCATGAGTCGGGAAATGTACTGGTTCTAATGGAATAAATTCAAATTCAAATTCAAAATATCTTTATTCAAGTAGGCATTTACACGCACTTTTGAATCGTCAATTACATTAAATTGGTCAGTATAGTCAGTCTGTGAGTAAGCTACCACCAGCTTATTATAGTTATAATAGTTTATAATATGAGTTAATATCGGAATAATTATATCAAGGATAGGAATGATCGTAACGATAATCTAATGTGTAAATTTTCTAATTTGCGTGTGCTTTTTACAGTTTATCATGGATTATATTGATAAGTACTTTATTATACCAAATTGGATAGTAATTATATATACATATTATGTTTAATAATATTTTTACAAGATATGTTTTTTTTCATAAAATATTAAAGCATTGTAAGATATTTCTAATTTATTTTTATTATACGAGGACATATATGTTAATAGCTTATATCCATACTAATATTATAAATGTGAAAGTCAGTCTGTTACGCTTTCACGGCTAAGCCACCAACCCGATTAGGGTGAACATAGACTTCTTTTTTCTCAAAAATCGACAAATACATAATAAATCTACAATCGGTTTAAATAGTTGATGAAAGTTTGTATGAAAAATCTAAACCGCTTAACCGATTGGAATGAAATTAAATATCTAGGATTATATAGGCTACTTTTTATATGATATATCTTATGTAAATAAACTATATTAAGAATACCAAAATGCATGTATATATTTAATCATTTTATATTGTTTTCAAATATTTATCCACTTTTGAGTAATCCTAATACTGTAAAGGATAATGGTAGTTTGATTGATTATCACGCTTCTTCATCTCAACTACTCAACCGATTAATTAAAATGAACATTCGTGCACAGGTTTCGCGGTACAGAAAATAATAAATAGAATAATTAATCCCTACAAAAGTACTGTACCCGAGTAAGAAAGTGTAAAAACTTTTTTAATTTACTCAGCATTATGTATTTTATTACAATATTAAATGTATTAAATATATAATAATAAATGTGTCTGATCAATAATAAGATAATTAAAATAAGTAATTTTATTAATATCCTTGAATATAACATTTATTTTTTTATTTGGATAAAATTTTCCTTCCAGAACACCTATTGTAATGCCCTATTGTTCCAATATGGCCAAGTACCTGTTTTTATGGCCATCTTGGTATTATACTCCTTAATATCAAACACAAATATATATTTGTCTTTATGTTGACGAAAAAGATTAAGAGTTAATGTCAATTGTCTAAGCTTGCAGAACCATCAGTCACATTGTGAGAGTTGGATGTAAGGATGTCAACTATAGATAACATAAACTTATGACAAACCCTTACCATTATCTTTCACTACCATAAATGTTTGTTCAAATGTAATGTAAATACGTCAGCCGTAACGATACTAAACAATCTTTTTGATTACTACTCCTTTTACGTACTTTCATATACTTGATAGTTATTATAAACTTCTTATATTATTAAACGCGGCTTAACTCAAACTTTTAATAGCGTGGTACGTATGTTCGAAACTTGGTATAATATTTGTTTTGGTTAGTTTTTTTGTTGAATACAGTTAATTAAATATTGGAAAATTAGTTCCACAAGTAATAAAATTTTAAAAATATACAATGCAATGATTTATTGATATTGATATAGCTATGTACTATGTCTATTTGTGAGCTTGGTAATATATATTTTAGAGACATATTTATACTGGTTATTAAACATTATCAATATTATTTGTTTTTTCTTTGTTATTGTAATGGAATCAGGCATGGCATGGCAGAACAGTTATAACATCAGAAAGAACTCTTAGCAACCAAACGTTTCGGAATAGATTTATATTTTTGCATCACATCATGACTAAAATATTAAAATCAATAATCAAGTTAATGAATGAATGAATGAATCCCAATAAAAGCAAGAGACAGTGAGTGAATGATTACAGACATGCACTCCGAAAGTTATTTACTTGATGTATATTTCATTTTGTGATTCATTACTGCTGTCGGTTTTTTAATTGAGAAAGAAACAGTTGGATATTTTTTTACAATAATAATAAAGTGTATCAAGTGTAAGTTTCAAAATAAGATTTAATAACAAACAATGTTTTGGTGGTATTAAGTATCCAAGTTAATTTATCGGTATCCATAAGTATATACGTCATCTACTTTTACAATCAGTAGAATAAAGTCCTTTTTAGAAAAACTGTCCTAAAAATAAATGGTGATATCTTTTGTTGATACTTTAACAGTTATAAGAACTATGCAATAGCTTTCTTATTTGACATGTTATAAAATATATTTATTAATGATACAAATATTCCCTAATTCCCACAAGAGAAAAAATCGACGGTAATTAATTGTGATAAAATAAATTGAAATTATAGATAACAGAGTATCGTCCTCTGTCATGAACTATAAAAGAATTAAAAGTTTTAAGGCTAAGTTTTGAGGTTTAAATGTAAAAATAGTTAATCATATAATGTCACAATATTAAAGGTTTTGACTACTTTATATTGTTTGTTAAAAGTTTTGATATAACTAATTAGTTACACTGTTTCTCGATGTATACCTATATGTTATGTAGTTATAACCTCTCTAGGTTAACAGTATAGTAGTAAAATAATATTCACCATAACAACAGTATAATACACTATACGATTTTATACCTGATGGTCAGATATTACTGCCGCCTATACGATATTTTTCACATAAGAAAGGGTACAGTTTTTCTGCTTTCTTTTGAGGCAACTCTGTTCTCATGGATAAAGGAGATAGTAGCATATTTAATAATAGTCTATGATAGTATGTGTAATAATGTGTAGTATAGGTATATAACCTTAATAGAATTCTACTTCTTTCATATATCTGATAATATTTCATATTTTTTGTAAACTTAAGACAAAATACTTTAGATTTCGTTAATTTATTAATTAGTTCACGTTTTCTAAATGAAATGCCACGGAACCTCACCGCCACATTCGAAATTGATAACCGAGTAAAAATATATTGTCCATAAGTCCAGAGCCAACATTTAAATGTTTTATGAGTCTTATTTATTTTAATAGAAACACAAGACGATATACCAGCTATTTTTTAAAATACCCAAGCAAAAATAAATATATTAAGAATGCAGGTTGACCCTCATTATGGTTATTAATAATTTTCAACCATTAATATTATTTAGGTTCGAGGTTATTTATGGCCTACATTTTTTTACTTTTTTAGCTGCTATTACCACTTTAGTTCAAGGGTTAAAAATTCTTAAAATTCTTTGATATGTTGTACTATTTTTCTGTACTTTCAAAGTTAGATCTCCAAGTCTAACTTCCGAAGTTACTAACTTTGGTCTCCTGACCGCTCACGCGTTAGAAAATTATTCAAAGGGCATTGAAATACCAACTTTTACTGACTTAATGAATTTTATAAGAAATAAAATAAGATGAATATCACTAGATCTTCATAGCATTAAAATTGCTTATGACGGCTTGGCAGGTATTCTCGGTGATGGCTTCCATTTCGTGACGAATATTTTCTTTTATTTGTCCCAGATAAGTCGTTGTGTTGGCGAAAACTTTGGATTTCACATAGCCAAATAGAAAAAAAAACCATAGGTGTTAAATCGGACTGGTTGGAGGCTAATTTATGTTATCTCTCCTAGTGTTTATTCGTCAGGAAAAAAATCAGAACCTCGAGGCAGAGACCTGTTGAACGTGTATGAAGTTTATCTTTCAGGCTGAAGATTCATATTCTTTGGTTAACCAGAAAAGCTTTGCAGTTCAGGCACGAAGAAGACGTCTAACATCTTTACGAGAGGATTAAATTTGCTGAAAGTGTGCGTCCCTTCCTATCCTCAAAAAAAAATACTCGTGCTACTTCGGTGCCCATACGGTCCCTTTTGGCGAAAACAGAGGTTTCTGGTGTTTTTGTTTTGTATTAGTTGCACTCCATTAGCAGCAATTTTGCATATTAAAATGTCCAGTAAGATGAAAATCGGCTTCATCCGAAACGAGAATATCGGTAAATGTCGGAAAGTGCCAACATCTGATTTACGAAGTCAGTCCTCTAACCTGCATCATGAGGCCTTAATTCCCAAAATTCGTTACATCCTTAGAAACAACATATATTTAATAACTTAGAAATATATATATATATATATATATATATATATATATATATATATATATATATATATATATATATTAGGGTGGCCCATATTTTATAGTCAAAATTTCAAAAATAGTTTACATATCTGGGCACCCGTTATTTTTTTTACTAGTAATAAAACAAGTATTTTGGCAAAGTTTGAAGATAATATTCCAATTGGAAGACAGTGCTCAAAGACATTTAATATTAAATAGAAAATTGAAAAATAGGAAATTTTGAGGATTGTTTTAAATTAAGTACAAATAGCTGAGTAGTAGTAAATTAGTTTATTTTATTGTATAAAATTGATTAATAATACAAAAATCTTATAGGAAAGTACTGGTTGGGGTAAATAAAAATGGTTTAATGCTTTGAAGTTGATGGCTTCAAACTTTCAACAGCTTCTTGTTTTGTAATTTTGGACGGAACCAACTTTCTGTTAGCCTCAACAACTTGCAGGACCAACTGTTTCTCTTCTTCATCATTTATCAAAAGCTTATTAAACTCTTCAAAAAGTTTCACACCACGCTCACCTATATCATTAACAACTTTCATATTTTTTGTGATTTGTTTACCACTAATGTAATGGTTATTGCTGTTCCATTTATTTGGATGTGTGGTCAAAAAATGTGAATTTTTTTTCAATTTATCAAACACCTGCAATGATCTTTTATTGGCAAAATCAGCCAAAACGGTCTGGTCAGTTAAAAGTGACAAATCCCCTCTTACCTTCCGGTCAGTAGGTTCACACTCCATCTTCTTGACAATTTCTACCTTTTCCTCATTTGAAACTTTCTCTGAGAATAAACTTAAGGCAACTAACTCATCCGAGAGGTACCAAAGATGATTTTTTATGGCATTTTTAACCACTTCACTAATTTGAGAATCAATAATTCCATAATTGGTCATGTCTTTCCACAGACAAAGGTCTGCCCAAGCAGCATTTGTAGCCATAGGGGCTTCAAACCAATATTTTACATATACAAGAGCTCCAAAGTTCACAAAGCGTTATAACTGCAATTTTTCTTTTTGTGTGGTTTTGAAACTGTCTTCCTCGCGAAACAAGTGAATTTTAATGGCGTATAACAATTTCGCCATCCAACGAGCGTGGTGTACTGCACCTGGAGCTCTCCAATGAATTTTATATGGAGTATGGCCCAGAGCTAGAAGAGTCATCTCTATTAACTCCATATAATCATCTCTGGGCTGCTTATTCCTTACTAAGACAACTAATAAAGCATTTACTGCAGTGAGTTTTAAATTTTTACTGCCAGGAGCATTTTCTAATGGTTGATAGTTTTCTTTGTGTATGAAGGGCCATGCTACCTTGAATCTTTTGAATAAAGGAATGTCAGGACCACTAGATGGTCCGAAACAGAGAGTAAATACCTTACTCTAATAATACAGAAATCAATATTTAAGAAATAAGGAAATAACAATTTTTTTAAAACTTTGACGATGTTGAGCACTGCCTTCTACTCAACCCAGGACATTGAATTTTTGGCACTTTACTACTATCAACGAAGGTAAAAAAAATAGTGGGTGCCCTGGGGTATAGGGTAAATTTGAAATTTTTGGGCCACCCTAATATATATATATATATATATATATATATATTTCGAAGATAGATGCATATTAGTGACTTGCTCGTTCTTGATGGAATATTCTGGTACAGGATCCGAGGCGTAGGTCTCAGGCAATTAAACCACACACACAATATGACAATTCTTGTATTAAATGTAGGTAATCAATTCTCACAAATTACTTAGTAGGTATACAATTATCAGAGTTGCGTGAACTACCGATCCCGTTTGAGGGTCCGAACTGTAAGGCTCTCACTAATCAATTCCTCTTCGACTCAATGCTCCCCAATATTTAAAATGTCTCCGGTGCCCCTCCAAACGATTCCGGTCACGTGACTCGTTACGTCACGATGTTCACACCCCACTGTTACAATGATATCAATTGAGTTACTAATTATCGTTAAATTATCGTGATCTACAACACGGCCATACTGACAAGTCACACGTCCTCGTGTGCATGTATCTCTATGGAGTGACAATAACTATGTCCCCTCTGAGTGACGATAACCACGCCACCTACATCGAGTGACGATAACCACGCCACCTCCATCGAGTGACGATAACAATGCCACCTCCATCGAGTAGCTTTAGGATTCGCGGTTGTCCTGGAATGTAGGGTCTGAAATAAAACAAATAACTCCAAGGATAACTTGCTCGGCTATTCTGACAAAACCAGTGAATGTCACGTCTCAGGTTTTTACTCTATATACATTCTTAACACAAGGTGTGCACTACACCTTATTTACAACAGTTAAAAACTACTCTGATCATTAGATCCATCACTTTACTTTACAAAATCAATCATGATTTTACCAGACTTGCGTACTCAACTCAGCTCAACTCAATACTTTTGCAATATGATACAGTCCATCGATCATATACAAACAACTACCATGAACCAGTCCATCGGTCATGTAAAACACAAAACAGACCCATCGCCTACACGTGTTACACCACACGTGAGGTGCGGTCAACAAGTATGAGTAGGCAAGCTGTTATCTGTAGTGAATTCAATATCACTTTGCTCAACTAAAACATTTAGTTCCTGAGGGACCTTGTGATCGGAATGATTTGAAATAGACTTTCTAATAGAAAATTATTAATAATAACCTCTGATAAGATCTGTAACGTACTTTGGACACTATGTATATCGTTGCCAGTTAGAATTACCGAGTTATTTAAATTGTTTGCTCTACACATTCTGTGATCAGAGAACTCTTAGCACAAGAATCAAAACAATATGATAATGACTCACCAAAGTCCTATAGTACCGTTAAGGTAGCTTACGTGACCACTTCAACCCTTCATTCTCTGTGGCTGCCTGCTGCTGGCACTGTATCGAAACTACTCGTACCCCTGTTGCACCTGTCGCCTTTACAACTTATTGAAAAAGGAAAAATCAGTTATAATAAGTTGAACATCATAATTGAAAATAAATGCCCACTCAACTAAAGCCTAAAGCAACTAAGCACCACTTTTCATTACATTTTAAACCAAAAATGTATTCTAAAAACATCATAAAACACAAAGCATGAACCTTATTCGTCACATATGGCTTTTCACTAAGCCCTACCAACAAACCTCGTGTTTGTTTCATGGCATTGCTTTCAATTCCGAGTTCCACGGACTCCCAATTGAACTAAGATTCATTACTATCACTTTTACTCAATCGCTTTTACTTGAAGTCGTCAAGTGGTACTTAACCCTCTTGCATCGTTATATATCAAAAACAAAGGTTTTTTTTTTATTTTATTTCGATACAACGTCTATCGTCTATAAAAATTGCTATTAATTGCCCTTAGCTATACTAGTCATCAAAAACAGTTTCATTTCAATCGTCCAACAGTCTGTCAATTTCAAAACGTTCAGTTCAGTTAGTCAATCTAGTATGCAATACTCTACAACTCAATACATTGCCTCCATCCGGCAATCACCAGAGTGACCTTCATCCGGTACCCATTTCCAATACAAAACATTGCCTCCATCCGGCAATCCGAGTTCCCTCCATCCAGGACTCAGTTTTAACACAACACATTGCCTCCATCCGGCAACACAACGACCGCCTACATCTCCAAACCAAACGCAAGCCACTCACGGTCGTGGCCGCACTGCGACGGGTTATAATGCCCGATTTTACGCCTACGCTACGAATGGCATGGAGATGCATGCCATCTGAGCGACTTGCATACTATGTCACAACTAGTGACACGAAGGTCCATCCCCTCCGTGATCACCTGAGCTCGTCTCGTCAGTTTTGTTGCAGTCTGAATCTAAATCTTTGTCGTCGTAATTGTCAATGTCAGGCATTTTAAGGAAATTGATCGGCAATAATACGCATTTGCAATATACGATTAATTAATAATTGTAAGTTCGCCCATGATTACTACACATGTAGGTAGACAAGAAATAAAATATTCCAAAAATCGAATTACAATTATTTTTAAGTCCTGACTGGTCTTAACCGGTTAAATCTTTAGAGCTATCGCGTTACCATTGTTTACCGAGTTTAAAACAAAAGTTTAAAACATTGTTTACCGAGTTTAAAACAAACACTCACGTTTACGAAAAAACGGGATAAAATAATTTCGCGGTATATACGTAGCATACTGACGTTAAGTTAAATTGAAATAATTTTCAGTAGAATTTAACAAAAACTAGATGGGATTAAACGCTAATCTCAGTACCAGTCATCGTAATAACAATAATAAAGTGATTACCACTATATTTGATCGCTTAATTTTCTTTAACTAGCGAGTATTTAACGCAAAAATTGGAAGTAAATCGAAACGAATTCACCTTTATGCTGCGACGTGTCCGATGTTGGATAAATTGCGCAAACCTCAACGCGTTGCTCGCACCGCACTTTACCAGTACCGCTGCCATAGCTGCCATCGCCACGACTGCCGTTACCACCATCAGCAACATCAGCACCATTAGCGCCATCAGCGCCTTCAGCGCCATCAGCGCCAGCCGCGCCGCTCCGTCACCGCCAGCCGCGCCACGCCGTCACCACCAGCCGCGCCGCGCCGTCACCGCCAGCCGCGCCGCGCCGTCACCGCCAGCCGCGCCGCGCCGTCACCGCCAACCGCGCCGCGCCGTCATCGCCATCCGCGCCGCGCCATTACCGCCATTCGCGCCGCGTCGTCATCGCCATAATTTCTGATTTTTTTTCTTTGTTCATCAGCATCGATTTCTTCTTTCATAAAAACTTCACTAGATTTTTTTGATATGTGGGTAGATTTCAATTTTGAAGTTTCGAGATAACATAAATTTATTTTGATTGATTGATTGATTTACAACCATTGATTATCAATTATTGATTGATTGCATTGATTCTGGAACTTCATTGTTATTATCTTGTAGTGTGCTTTTCAAATGATAAAATCACTTCATTTCTTGCTTGACGTTATTTGTAGCTTCAATAAACTTATCTCGCGGGTAGTTGGTGGTTGTAATGCCCGAGTGAATCCCACTTCTGATTTCGGAGATAGAGGCATATTAGTGACTTGCTCGTTCTTGATGGAATATTCTGGTACAGGATCCGAGGCGTAGGTCTCAGGCAATTAAACCACACACACAATATGACAATTCTTGTATTAAATGTAGGTAATCAATTCTCACAAATTACTTAGTAGGTATACAATTATCAGAGTTGCGTGAACTACCGATCCCGTTTGAGGGTCCGAACTGTAAGGCTCTCACTAATCAATTCCTCTTCGACTCAATGCTCCCCAATATTTAAAATGTCTCCGGTGCCCCTCCAAACGATTCCGGTCACGTGACTCGTTACGTCACGATGTTCACACCCCACTGTTACAATGATATCAATTGAGTTACTAATTATCGTTAAATTATCGTGATCTACGACATATATATATATTTAGTTAGTTGAGTTAGTTTTTTTTAAATTCTTCTTAAGGGCAAGATTTTTTGTTGTTTCTAAGGATGTAACGAAGATGCCAGGAGGAATAGACAGACCCTCTTTCATAATTATCGCATAATTATTTGTTTCTTTATTATTATTCACTTCACAGTAACATCTTTATCTTTATATAAATATATATATTTCTTGTGTGCGTGTGTATGTCACTGAACTTCTCCTAAACGACTGGACCGATGTTTATGAAATTCTTTGTGTGTGTTGTAGAGGCCTTGAGAATTGTTTAGATTCACAATTTGGTCTACTGGAAAATGGTTTTTTGATTAATTTTTAATGTGTAAGTAGGTGGTGATTTTGGAATGTTTCACATTGTTTCCAACGGACTGCGTTACTATGGCAATGTCAAATATTAAATAATATTATATTTTAATTATAGTCTGCCCTGACAGTTGCGTTGCGATAGAACTGAGAAAAATATTTTATTATTGTGTTATTTTCATTCACGTGCTGAATTAAATATTAAATCAAGAAGTACTGAGTACTGAGTTTGTAAAGAGCTTTGAAGTGTGCATAAGCAACTATACATTTTGCGAATTTATTACGGATCGAAGTAAGTATATTTCTTTTAATATTTTATCATTATTTGTTGTTTTTTGTCTACGATCTGCGTTATTAATTTCGCTACGTAAAAAGTGAAATTTAATGAAATATATTGGAACATCAAATTCATTTATTCAAACATCTTTATATACATATTCATACGGTATCGATTGGTTGAATTATGATAAATGTACATGTAATGACGTTAGATATTGTGACTCATTAATATATTTTTTTTTTAAAGTTTGATTTTTTTAAATTAAAGACGCGTTTACAAGACAACGTCTGTCGGGTTCGCTTGTTATACATATAAATAAAAGTTAATAATATCAACAGCTAAAAATATTTTCAACTTTATACCTCACAAATATGGTTCATTTACTATTGTTAAGTAAATTAGGGTCTTTGTAACAAAATAACAGAAAGTCTTTAAAATGAAAAGGCTTGTTGAAAAAAATAACCCTGTACAAGTAAAACATTTATCCTAAACTCAACCTTAACCAGTAAGCAATAATTTCATAAAACATATTAACAACTTGGCGCTTACGGTATTTTGAAATGATATGTACACAATACTCGGCCAAGCTTCGTAGTATGCGGAGTGGGGGGTGTTAGTTCTTTTTCGTTACGGAATTTCTGGATTCGGTCTCTACGCTCACGGCCTGCGATAGAAGCTATGCAATAGCTTAAAAATACACAAATAGTCTAACTTACATGAACATCTTTAATAATATTTTAATTTCTCTAACAAAATTAATATAACTACCTAGCTTGTTGGTTTATCTGAAACTTATAATAGAAGGTTCAGAAATTAGAACAGAGGCATGGATTAAAAAAAAAATTAAACCTTTAAAGTTTACTTCTTAAAATTACATGAAATGTAATAGCGCTTCTTATGGCAGTAAGCATGTAGTAAAAAGTTAAAAATTAAATAACTTCGTATGTAGTTCAAAATAAAAGCAAGTGAGTACGCTTGTAGAGTAACTACTTTGAAAGTCTATTAACGGATAAAAAAACCTTCAAATGCAGAGAAACATCCTCAATTTTTGCAACTTTCAAATTCAAAAGCTTTTTGTTACATGGATGTTTCGTTGACGTATACTTTGAACACTTAAGAGTCAAATATTACTTAATATATACATATAATAATCTGGTTTCACTGTACAATTTGTGTTGTATTTTATTCCAATCATTTAACAAATATTAATCACTTATTTTTCTACTATTGCGGTAAGACATTTTTTGAAACTATTTTTTTTTTTTTATATATCAGGTAAAAACAGAAGTTACGTATTGATAGTACGTATAAATAGTAAGTATTGATAGTACGTATGGATAGTATATATTGATAGTACATATTGATAGTACGAATTGATAGTAAATATTGATAGTACGTATTGATAGTAAATATTGATAGTACATATTGATAGTACGTGTTGATAGTAAGTATTGATAGTACGTATTAATAGTAAATATTGATAGTAAGTATTGATAGTAAATGTTGATAGTACGTATTGATAGTACGTATTGATAGTACGTATTGATAGTATGTATTGATAGTAAGTATTGATAGATTGTTTTAAGCTTTCACGATTTGTATTCATGTTTTTATACTATAACGGGACTTAATCGCGTACAATTTTTAATCGAAGTATTTACCTCGACTCCTCGAAGTTCCGGCCGTAATGCAACGGCCGTGGTCTACTCGTGACTTCGATTAAAAATTCTACGCGATTAAGTCCCGTTATAGTATAAAAACAAGTATTGATAGTACGTATTGAAAGTAAGTATTGATAGTAAATATTGATAGTACGTATTGATAGTACGTATTAATAGTAAATATTGATAGTACATATTGATAGTAAGTATTGATAGTACGTATTGATAGTAAATATTGATAGTATGTATTGATAGTAAATATTGATAGTACGTATTGATAGTACGTATTGATAGTACGTATTGATAGTAAGTATTGATAGTAAGTATTGATAGTAAGTATTGATAGTAAATATTGATAGTACGTATTGATAGTACATATTGATAGTAAGTATTGATAGTACGTATTGATAGTAAGTATTGATAGTACGTATTGATAGTAAATATTGATAGTACATATTGATAGTAAGTATTGATAGTACGTATTGATAGTAAATATTCATAGTACATATTAATAGTACGTATTGATAGTAATAATTGATAGTACGTATTGATGGTACGTATTGATAGTAAATATTGATAGTACATATTGATAGTACGTATTGATAGTACGTATTGATAGTACGTATTGATAGTACGTATTGATAGTACGTATTGATAGTACGTATTGATAGTACGTATTGATAGTAAGTATTGATAGTAAGTATTGATAGTACGTATTGATAGTAAATATTGATATTATGTATTGATAGTAAATATTGATAGTACGTATTGATAGTACGTATTGATAGTAAGTATTGATAGTAAGTATTGATAGTAAATATTGATAGTACGTATTGATAGTAAATATTGATAGTACATATTGATAGTACGTGTTGATAGTAAGTATTGATAGTACGTATTGATAGTACATATTGATAGTACGTATTGATAGTAAGTATTGATAGTACGTATTGATAGTAAATATTGATAGTACGTATTGATAGTACGTATTGATAGTACATATTGATAGTACGTATTGATACTACGTATTGATAGTACATATTAATAGTCCATATTCATGGTCCTCCCGTCAGGGAATAATAATATACTTTTCGATAAAAAAATACATAATTGAACGACTCAGTACTCAGTTCTTAAACAGATCTACTCACGAAAAAAATATCTGTGATTAATAAACTAAACTCTAACTAAATAAAATAAACTCCAACTACACGTAAAACACGCAAAAACTACTTGCCGGAATTAGTTGAAACCTAAAACAGGTATCTTTATCGAAATCGGAATCTATGCGTACGAAGTCGCAGGCACAGCTAGTAAGAGTATATAAAAGGATATCTGTATATCACGATATTATTGCTGTAATATATGTTTAAGCTAGTATTAAAGTAGTCAATGAGAATAAGCAATATATTCCTATGTGCATCATTTTTTTATGATTTTGACATCAAACCCTAAATGTAAGCTTACTATTAGTTCTAAGGAAAAGACTGTTTATTTTCACAATATATCCCTGCGCGCTGCTTTAAATTATGTACAAATTTATCAACTTTATTTTAAAAAGTATCTTATTTAAGTTTATTGAACCAAAAATAATTCTGCGGAAATGAGTTGCGGCAATCTCATTATGGCGGTATATAAATATCATTTAACTTTTAACAAGGAATACGTAATCCCCTTTGATGGCGTCTCAGAACACACCCTCCCTCGACTGTCGTCTTAAACATTTTCCTTGTAATTTTTTAACTTTTTATTAAACATCTAGAATGACCTTTGACAAATTAACAGTGGTTTCGTGACCTTGTTTAATATTAAACAAATTGAGTGCAAATTGATTAATTTTATTATTTATTTTGTTCTGCATTTAATTATTTGGTTATATTCAAGCAATTTGTTCATTAATATTATTATTATAATAAAGATGAATGTTATTTATTTATGTACCGCAAACAAAAAAAATGTCATTCCTACTACATATACAGGGTTATTTGTAATTAGTTGAGCACCTTTTGCAGGCAGCCCCTCTACATCAATCCTAACAACATTTGTTCTACGACTTTTTAAAATTAATAGTTTTAAAAATTTAGTTTTTCCCATACAAAATTTATTTACTGCCTCTAAACGAGCATTAAACAACCTCGCAACCTTGAGCAAAGAGAGGCCACGCACCTTGCGTAGGCAAAATACGTGCCAAGGACACGAGCAGCGGGGCGCGGGGTGGCGGGTGGCGGGGTGATGCAGCGGCGGCGATGCACGTTTGAACTTGATCCAGTCGTTTGTCACGATCAATTAGATAAGCGTGTGCCGCGCGACCCGCTAGCTCCCGTTACTCGGTAACCGAATTTCGATTAGTGAAAACAGTACTGTGATGCCGTAACACAAATATCGAGTACACCAAGATAGTGCGAGTGCTGGCTAAGTGTGGTAAGAGGAGTCGGTCAACAGTTGATTCTTAGGTGTGGTCTTTGTGTTGAATATGAAGGGGACTATTTTGCACCGGTATCGACGAGATATAAATTTAAGAGGTAATTTGTAAATATTAAATCCTTTTGTAAATAACACATTGTATTATTGTAAATAATCTGATTCTACCTTGATTAATTGTTAACAATTTTAATACACAATACGACGATTGGGTAATTATTACATACTATTTGAAATAAAACAAAAATAATAATAAGTTATAATAGTATTATGTGCGTGGTACCTTACAAATTTCGTACAGCGCTAGACTGCCGCGACCTATACTTTAGACTGCTTACAAAATACAGAGTAATAAATAGTCGAGGGAGCAAAATTTTTTTTGTTTCGTCTATTCTGAGTTATTTATCAAGATTTTTTGAAAGTCGTAGAACAAATGTTGTTGGGATTGATGTAGAGAGGCTGCCTGCAAAAGGTGCTCAACTAATTAAAAATAACCCTGTATATTTTCATCTTTATATGCTCCTTGTTTTATTCTCGAATCGAAATTTTTCTTTAGAGTTAAGATTGATTACTTTTATAAGTATAACTTGTAATATATTATACTTACTCTATCTACTACAATATTATTACATATTACTATTTCTAATAATAAGATAATTTTTTCAAAAATTTATAACAACAAACATTTACAATTATTTACTGGAGCTACAACCAATCAAAACAGTTTGATTGTTCCACTAAACTCTATTTGCATGAACTACAAAAGGACTTTATAAACACAGAACAGAACCAAATATGTCTGTGAAAGCTATGAGATATTTTTAGTTATCAGTTATTTTATCCCTTAGTGATGTATAATATCTCTACCCCACTTAACAACTTGGTAAATAAAAACCTTTTAGGAAGTACGACATATTGTTTTATTTATTTTGGCGTTTCAATTACTGACACTGCTGTTTTTTGAATAGATATATAGTGTTTAGATAGTATGTTATATTTGTAAGTAGATCTATGTAAAATGTACTTTGTCCCTTCCGGAAATTAATTACTGAGTCTAATGTGTCTGTATTCTCACAAACCATCTGTTGATGACACGCCTAAGAAAAACACATGAGCAACGTTTATCATAGCTTCTAGTAGGGGGACGCAGGGGCGGGGCGCGGGCTGCTGCTGGAAGAGTGGTGGTGATCCGCTAGACCAGTATGACTTCGCTCACGATACCATTCGCACCTTATTTACTGTCGGAAAAGTGTGTATGTGTATCCAATACAATCGTTAATATACAGTTCACTCTTTAATTTAAATCAGAATCAGGGTAGTCAGTTTTCCCTAGTTTCCCTGTTCTGCAAACTTGAACTCACCAACGAATTGTTGGCGAAAATTGTAAAAATAGAGATAGAGATAGAAAAAGGATAAAAATAATATTATTTTGTACTTATTGAAGTCCTTGCGTAGGGGAATCGCTTAACGAAGGAAGAAATTAAAATTTAAGTTACCAGGTAATTAACGTAATAACAATATCCATTCGTATAGTCTAAGTCCTTATTCATTAGCTCGGAAAACTTCGTAAAACAGACACCATCGTCAACATACGTACAACGGTTCCCCGACGCAACGACATCAATAAGTTCATAATATGTAATATTATTTTCATCCTTTTTTGTATCGGATTTTTTTTTATGTTTTATTTTTTTTTAATTAAAGACGCGTGTACAAGACAACGTCTGTCGGATCCGCTAGTATTAGTATATATTCTTGTATATGGAAAACTAGGAAATTTTTTGTAATATGGTAAGTATAAGTTAGTTTATGATTGTTCATAAAAAAATACCTATGGACAAGAAAAAAATATTTAGATAAGAAATCAAAAGTTATCTTAGGATAGAAAAGATTATAACAACTATAAACTTACTTTCTTATATTAAGCTTCTTATAAGAAAAGAAATATAATATTTTGATTAATGATAGAATATCCGACAAAGCCCGTCTAAGTTACATTTTAACGACAATTCGTACTGATAAAACATTTAAAAAAATCTATGACAAATTGGATTAAAAGAATAAAGAAATTAGTTTTCAAATTATCGTTCTTTGTCATTTAAAATATTTAGCTTATGTTTTTATTTTGTGTTTATGATGTGTTTTTGGTTTTATTTTATATTTTCATTTAAATATGTAGCAGATGCTAGTGTTTACTTGCTTTTTCTAACAAATTCGTGTTGTTAAAGACGAGTTCGTAATTTTGTGAAAAGTGTTTTCATCCATTTACTAAAAAAAAATTGGATCTTAAAAAAGTTTAGAAATGTATACTAACAATAAAAGATGTTTATTTTGCATAAATATTTTTAAAGTGAAACTTTTATTACATCGTCTCAAACTTTTTCGTCTGTGTGTTGCATGTCGCGTGACGGTCGCATAGAATTAATATTGTATAATATCTCTATGGACGGTCGGCCGCGGAGTAGGGATAAAGTGAAAGGCGCTCGTATCGATGCGGTTTTTACTAGATACATTGAAAAAATCGAATGTAAGTCACTGTTCACGTATTTTAGTTACCATAAAATATTGGTTACATTTATAAACTGTGAAATTCATGATGAAGATGGAATTGATAATAGAATGATTGAAAATAATTGAAAAACGGATCAAAATGACTCAACGATTATAAAATATTGTTTTCAGTGTTTTAATATGTGTATATCATCTAAATAATTGTTAAGTATTATGTATGTCGTACTCTATGACACAGAGTTCAATAAAAATATTAGTTGGAGATCTAGTCTACTTTTATCATTTCCCATTATCATTCCCATTTTCTAAGTATAAAATTAAGATTGATGAAGCAATTTTTATACCCTTAATGGAATATTATTCCGAAAATTTTTAGTTAAAATTATAATGTGAAAAAAAGTTTCACTTTTACGGTGGTTTCATAAAACCACACAAGTTTTTTTTATTTTACAAAGCTAGTTAAACTCAAACTAAATATACTCTCCAGGATTACAATACAGTATGAACTGCTACCGTCTGAACGTCGGTTATAACTTGTAGGAAAGCTAGGCTTCGCACACTGTCTTCTTATACTCACCGTACGATAATAGCCATAACATCTTTACCGACCTTCTGTATGAGTGTTCTACCACCCTACAAATACGAGATTACGGGCTCGAATCCTCAGGATATCATCAATCATTTAAATAACTATAGTTACACAAAATAAAAAAGTAAGCATGTTTTAACAAAAAAAATACGCATGTGCATTTAGCAAACGATTTGTCTGCTGTTCCTCATGTTGGTAGTAATGTGTCTTTAAATTGAATTCTATTTATTTCAATGTTCACTTCTTAGGTTTGGAATATATATTACGACTGCAAATCATATATTTCTTCATAAATATAGTATTTTCATTTCATAATTATGAACGCTTCTATCATTTTAATACATTCTACTTTAAAAATAAAACACATTTGTTACTTGATAAAATAAACTATTATATGAAAACTCCGAATGGATTTGGAACTTGTGTTCCAAATCCAATTCCAATTTAATACTCGTAAATAAAGCCGGGTAAATATATATTTAATAGTCATCATAGTTTACGAAAGTTTAGATCCAACTAATAATATAAACGTGATAGTTTGTATATTTGTCTCGCATTCACGAAAAACAGATGAACCTTTTATCCCTCTAAAAGTTCAAAAATGTTTTTGGTCTGGCAAATTTTTTATATCGTTTTATCGTGATGATCCAGGAAATTACTTTCTATTCCAAAAAAAATCTTTGTTAAAAAAAAGCTCGACTATCATTGACATTACAAAGACTTGGTGAATCAAAGTTTTCTAGGTTAATGCAATTACAAGATTCAGTATTTGGTTGACTTTTTTTAACTCTTAGACTTCGACTATAATAAGTCTTTTTATTTGAGCGAAGCCGCTGGAAAAAGGTAGTACAATACATATGAGTTAAAAAAAAACGTTGTCATATATATCGAACAATTAATTTAAGAAGCCGAGTATAGTTATAATTCATTTATGAACCGACACAATAGCACAGTTAGCAGAGGATTCTCCGTCCGTTTGTGTGCCACTTTCTTATATTTATGTATCCTTGTGGTCGCCCAGCGGCCGAAAATAGGACGTAATCTAAAGTGTTAATGTTTATGACAGTTTTGGGCTTTAATCTTTATGCTTATTATTTTTGAATTTTTACGGCTTTAACTCGCGTATAATTAATAAAATTTTAAGTAAGTCACCAGAATTACTGACGGACACCTCCATCCACGTTTTACCGTGAACTCGATTGCTGTAAAGCATTCGAAACGTCGGGATAATTTTAAAAAATTATTAATTATACGCGAGTTAAATCCGTAAAAATAGTTTTATTTCAATGTGTAGTACTCGTGAAAGTCTGAGAAAATAATATATTTGTTTTTTATTCTATTACGTCAAGCGACCATTAACCCTGTGCGAATATTTGCATAGAATTATTAATCAGAATAATATATAAAGCATAGAAGGATCTTAATATTTTTAAAGCGTACACTGCCGCAGACAACTGATTTTTTAATAGTGATGTGACATTGTGTAAATTTATCCGCGATATCGATAATGATCCTTATCTTTATGGTAGTACTTACCGTTTTTAAAAGGCTGGTTTTTGCTTCTCATCACTTGCTACAACGAGATACATCGATAAGTGCTATCACCTCGAGGATTTTGCCGCGTGCGATAACATTTAACTGTTTTTCGTTGTAGAAAATGACTAAGATAGTATTTAAAAATAATAGATGCGACAAATGAAATAAAAATACAAAATCAAATATATTTATTGAAAGTAAATTAAAAAAATATATATTCAGGTTAACATATAATTTTTTTTTTTTTTTTAACCATTTCGAGAACCTCTTATAAAAGAAATGACAAATAAATTACAATTAAACTACAACCACATTCCGTCCGAGAGAAAGCTAGAATAATAATCCGTAGATATATCAGATACATGTTTCAGAATTTTTTAGAATAACAGTGGATTAAACTATCGATAACTGTGCTTTTTAGAACACTATTGCAAAGACATATAGAAAACTTAAAAAAGCTCAAATATCATAATAAATATTTCATATAACAATCTTATAATTGGGCAGTAGGACAATTCTCTCATTATAATTTGTAAACCAGTTAAAAAACACAAATAATGGTATTGCAACAAAGAAAACGTAAAGAAATAGCATTAGTTAGATAACCTACCGATAGAAAAGGTTACGTTTTGAACTTAATTTTCTTTCCGGAAAGAATGGGATTTATATCCCCTTATAATGCAGGACATTGCTTATGCGATTATGTTATATTTTCTCTCAACAAAACGAAAAAAATATGTAAATAACTATATGAATTCGTTAAAAAAAAATAAACACGAACGCACCACTGACAGCCGACATCAAACACAAACAAAATGTGTAAACGTTGTCCATATCCAATAAGTCAAATATGAATTGTACTTTCAAATTAATAGTTTTTAAAATTTAAATTTTCCCATACAAAATTTATTTGTTGTTTGTGAACTGGCATTAACTCTAAGCGTCGGTATGGCGCCCGGGCGTTGACCTTTTAAGTACTTCTTACAAAATACAGAGTAATAAGTAAAAGAGGGAGCAAATATTTATTTGTTTCGTTTTTTTGTGTTGTTTATCAAGACTTGTAAAAAATTGTAGAACAAATGTTGTTGGGATTGATGTAGAGAAGCTGCCTGCAAGAGGTGGTCAACTAACGACAAATAACCCTATATACTTGACATTGATCATGTCAACGTTAACAACGAAGTAGTGTGTGTAATGTTACACATCGCAGTGTGTGTAATGTTTTTATCATTTACTGAATGAATTAAAAGTACATTATTATTGAAAAATATTAGCGTTCTGCACTTCGCGTACACATAGACTATAAGTGTGCTAAATATTATACTCCTCCTTCCTTTCCTTCAATGTTCGTAAAAAGAGGTCCAAAGTTTTTGCTTCACATATTAATAAAATGATGATGATTAATTCAACTATTCGGTTATTCGATGAATAATAATTTTTAATCAATGAACATTATTTTGAGATATTTAATATATCTTGGTACTTGGGAATTGCGCAACAAAAAAATAATATGAATGACAAAGTATGTAATACAAGTTAATAACTGTAACTTCCATGGAACTGAAATAGATAATGTTTGATTTCAGAATTTAATATAAGGAAAACAAGACGATACACTACAGTTTACCTATAATCTCAAATTATATTATATATATACTAGCTGACCCGGCAAACGTTGTTTTGCCATATAAATAATTTCTATGTACTTTCTAGTGCCGACAGAAAATAACTAACCTATTTTAAGTGTGTAAGGATGTGGTATATGCACGAAATAGGTGTGTAATGCTGTGAACGATAAGGGAATATAGAAATAACAAACGCCAAGCACTATATTTATTAATAATTCATTATAATTTATTTCTGTAATATATATATACGTATCATTATTCGATAAGAACGGCAACACTATCAAAAAATATCAGTCTCTTAATGCTACAGCGTGAACAATATTTTTTGTTAGCCCATCTTTAGCTAACACAAACAAACTTGATGGTTTACCCACTCGAGAGCATGCCACGTATAATTGTCCGTGTGAAAAACATGGCGTGCTTAAATCTAAGCCACAAACCGACATCGTTTGGCCTTGGGATTTATTGATGGTCATGGCAAATGCCAATCGAATTGGAAACTGAACACGTTTTAATTGAATTGGCACATCCGTAGGTATTATAGGAATCCGTGGTATTAATATGTTTTCACCTCGGAACTTTCCATTTAATATGCTAGCTTCGATGACGTTCTTCATTAATTTTTGAATGACCAATCGCGTACCGTTGCACAGCCGTGGCGTGGCGTGGAAAATTTACAGTTTCGCTCGCATCACAAACTGTGTCAATAGATTTATATGATTCCAAGTTCCCTGGCAATAACTGTTGTATCTTCAGATTCAAATTGTCAACGTCTACATTTTTTGCCGCTAAAATTGCTCTTTCTGCAAGCCACTCATGATTTAAGTACTGTGTGTGTACATCAGGAAATATTTTTTTCAATGAGAGTGTCTTGCGAGTCAACGATTGTGCAAAAATCTGTAGGTAATTTTACGCATCCAGTCTCATCTATAGTTACTTTTCCATCACCGATATCTAGGAGTTGTTTTGAGAATGTTTCAGCGGATGGATCTTGAAGCATTTGAACGCGCATATTTACTTTCAGCTGTACTTTTTCAACATTACGCCACAGTGTAGATGATTTTAAGCAAGCATTAATCTCATCAGCGTATGTTGAACGTGGAATGACGGGAAGTGTTTGCCTGAAATCACCTGAAAGGACTAGCAGAGTGCCGCCAAATAGTTTGTCGTTGTTTTTGATATCTTTTAACGTCCTGTTCAACGTCTCAAGTGAATGTTTGTGCGCCATAGTACATTCATCCCAGATTATATTTTTACATTGTTTCAGCACGGTGGCCATGGACGATTGTTTTTTTATGTTGCACACTCCGTCAGCGTTATTTTGAATATTTAATGGCAGCTTAAATACTGAATGAGCTGTTCTGCCTCCATCCAATAAAG
The DNA here is from genome assembly GCA_959347405.1 of Napeogenes sylphis. Taxonomy (NCBI): domain Eukaryota; kingdom Metazoa; phylum Arthropoda; class Insecta; order Lepidoptera; family Nymphalidae; genus Napeogenes; species Napeogenes sylphis. The sequence goes on from OY365783.1 coordinate 10,256,733, forward strand.
TTGCAGCAATGCCTGACGATGCAACGGCCAATGCGATGCCATTATTTGATCGTATTTCAGCAAGAATTAGCGAAATAAGGAATGTTTTTTCAGTTCCACCTGGTGCATCCAAAAAGAAGAATCCTCCTTGTCCTGCTGAAACTGCGAGCATAATGCGGTCGTAAATGATTTTTTGTTCCTCATTCATTAATGGGACATTGCGAGTAACAATCGCCGCCATTTCTACAGTGTTGTACTGCATTTCACGATTCATTTCCGTGTTCATGAAATCAGATACAGCTCGATCTGGCGAATTCATACCAAAATGACTGAGTGATAAATTAGCAATTATAATGCAGAGATCTTCAATAGCAATCAATGCTTCATTGTACATAGCGTCGCTGAACGTTATCGTTACATCGTTGCATCGTGTACGATGTTGATGCAATATATCATCAGTCATTAAATCTTTGTGATTATCCCACAATATCTGTGCTCGAGCTGGAAAACATGTAGTTAACACTATAGCGAATAGTAGACGAATTTGTATTGCTGTACAATTCAATGCTGCTTCAGCAAACATACATTCCCACTGGTTGTCGTCTTCCAGCAAGCCGAGTGCAAGGCACACATCTTTATACGTTGAATACTGTTGCCCATTCACTTTCCGTATATCTTGAAATGACAATGGGCCAGTAACATTAACCAACAACAATCGAAGATAAAAGCATTCAGTTTGCTTTGAATTGACTGTAAATACTCGCCCCAAAGCGTTTGATTTAAATAAATTGGGACATGCATCAACTGGGGAGCCTTGCTTGCGGGGCATCGATTTTTTTGTTTGAGCCCATGTGAAATAGCATGGTACTTGTGAATAGAGTAACGTTCGTGCAAAGGCACCAAAATCATCCGCACGATTATACAATTCGAAAAATTCAGTGAGTGTAGTTTTAGGTGGATTTACATCACGATCAATTGCTGTCTCGTTCGTGAAAAATACATGCTGGCCGTTTTCGAGATGGACGGCTAACTGAACAACTGCTGGATCCCGTTCATGAATCGGGAAACCAAAGATACGCCAAGCAGCTTCATTGGAGCTGATGTACCGACCAATTTGATAAAGTGTTATTTCATCGTTTTTATTCACTGGTTGAGCATTCACGTTAGTATTTTCCACTCTAAACACAGCCATATCACTGCCTTTATGGACATACTTGTAAATGTATTTGATGCTCTTCACAGAATTGCAGAACTCAACATTAATATGAGCATTGTATGTCTTGCTCAACAGAGGTGCATATGGTACCACCGAACGATTATCAATGTCAATGTCTGTGTTGTTGATGTTTTTAATAAATGATCGTCCGCCATTATCGGGACTTCTTTGACGATATATTGGATATCCGTCGACATTTGTGATCGTATCGTTCGTGAAATCTTTAGGGAATTTTTTAGTGCATTTTCCATCTGCCATGCAAGGCGATGTACGATTAAGAGTACCGCATGGACCATGAATCATGTTCGCTGTAACAATATAAAACAGCAGTTGGTCAGTAGACTGATCTGGAAGTTCTGCAGAAATGATACTATCGATTTCTTCAGGACGGATTTTATCGATTAACCAAACCAAAATGTGAGCATGAGGTAATCCTCGCTTTTGCCACTCAACTGAATACAGCCAGCAACGTGTGCGGCCGAATACATGTAATTTAGTAATGAAACTTATTAAAGACTTCAACTTTTGTTTGAACACACGTGCTGTAACGTCATGACGATGGATTGAATTTTGGCCAGGCAATAGCAAAGATTCAATCTCTGGCCATTTTGGATTACATGTAAACGTGATAAATAAACACGGTCGTCCATATTCGCGCACGAAAGTCAGAGCATCCTGTATATATTCTTGCATATGACGTGGACTGCCCACATACGATGATAGTAGAATGACAGCGTTACCAATTTCGGCAGCGTCAGCGTTGTTGTTAATAGCGTCCCGCAAGTGAATGTACTCTTCCGCACGCAGCTTGAGTTGATTATATCGTAAGTATCGTAGTCGTTCGCCTTCTATCTTGGCGTACATGTCGACCATGAATTGTTGACAAAGCTCGCGACATCGTAGAATGACGTTGTCCCGGCCGCGTCGAATCATCAATCGGTACGCATAATAATCTTTCGAGCTAACGTTCTTGTTTGTTTCGGCTCCTGTAATAATATATTTTTAAATATTAGATTAAATCAATTACGATAAATATTAAGATCCTTCTATGCTTTATATATTATTCTGATTAATAATTCTATGCAAATATTCGCACAGGGTTAATGGTCGCTTGACGTAATAGAATAAAAAACAAATATATTATTTTCTCAGACTTTCACGAGTACTACACATTGAAATAAAACTATTTTTACGGCTTTAACTCGCGTATAATTAATAAAATTTTAAGTAAGTCACCAGAATTACTGACGGACACCTCCATCCACGTTTTACCGTGAACTCGATTGCTGTAAAGCATTCGAAACGTCGGGATAATTTTAAAAATTTATTAATTATACGCGAGTTAAATCCGTAAAAATAGTTTTATTTCAATGTGTAGTACTCGTGAAAGTCTGAGAAAATAATATATTTGTTTTTTATTCTATTACGTCAAGCGACCATTAACCCTGTGCGAATATTTGCATAGAATTATTAATCAGAATAATATATAAAGCATAGAAGGATCTTAATATTTTTAAAGCGTACACTGCCGCAGACAACTGATTTTTTAATAGTGATGTGACATTGTGTAAATTTATCCGCGATATCGATAATGATCCTTATCTTTATGGTAGTACTTACCGTTTTTAAAAGGCTGGTTTTTGCTTCTCATCACTTGCTACAACGAGATACATCGATAAGTGCTATCACCTCGAGGATTTTGCCGCGTGCGATAACATTTAACTGTTTTTCGTTCTAGAAAATGACTAAGATAGTATTTAAAAATAATAGATGCGACAAATGAAATAAAAATACAAAATCAAATATATTTATTGAAAGTAAATTAAAAAAATATATATTCAGGTTAACATATAATTTTTTTTTTTTTTTTTAACCATTTCGAGAACCTCTTATAAAAGAAATGACAAATAAATTACAATTAAACTACAACCACATTCCGTCCGAGAGAAAGCTAGAATAATAATCCGTAGATATATCAGATACATGTTTCAGAATTTTTTAGAATAACAGTGGATTAAACTATCGATAACTGTGCTTTTTAGAACACTATTGCAAAGACATATAGAAAACTTAAAAAAGCTCAAATATCATAATAAATATTTCATATAACAATCTTATAATTGGGCAGTAGGACAATTCTCTCATTATAATTTGTAAACCAGTTAAAAAACACAAATAATGGTATTGCAACAAAGAAAACGTAAAGAAATAGCATTAGTTAGATAACCTACCGATAGAAAAGGTTACGTTTTGAACTTAATTTTCTTTCCGGAAAGAATGGGATTTATATCCCCTTATAATGCAGGACATTGCTTATGCGATTATGTTATATTTTCTCTCAACAAAACGAAAAAAATATGTAAATAACTATATGAATTCGTTAAAAAAAAATAAACACGAACGCACCACTGACAGCCGACATCAAACACAAACAAAATGTGTAAACGTTGTCCATATCCAATAAGTCAAATATGAATTGTACTTTCAAATTAATAGTTTTTAAAATTTAAATTTTCCCATACAAAATTTATTTGTTGTTTGTGAACTGGCATTAACTCTAAGCGTCGGTATGGCGCCCGGGCGTTGACCTTTTAAGTACTTCTTACAAAATACAGAGTAATAAGTAAAAGAGGGAGCAAATATTTATTTGTTTCGTTTTTTTGTGTTGTTTATCAAGACTTGTAAAAAATTGTAGAACAAATGTTGTTGGGATTGATGTAGAGAAGCTGCCTGCAAGAGGTGGTCAACTAACGACAAATAACCCTATATACTTGACATTGATCATGTCAACGTTAACAACGAAGTAGTGTGTGTAATGTTACACATCGCAGTGTGTGTAATGTTTTTATCATTTACTGAATGAATTAAAAGTACATTATTATTGAAAAATATTAGCGTTCTGCACTTCGCGTACACATAGACTATAAGTGTGCTAAATATTATACTCCTCCTTCCTTTCCTTCAATGTTCGTAAAAAGAGGTCCAAAGTTTTTGCTTCACATATTAATAAAATGATGATGATTAATTCAACTATTCGGTTATTCGATGAATAATAATTTTTAATCAATGAACATTATTTTGAGATATTTAATATATCTTGGTACTTGGGAATTGCGCAACAAAAAAATAATATGAATGACAAAGTATGTAATACAAGTTAATAACTGTAACTTCCATGGAACTGAAATGGATAATGTTTGATTTCAGAATTTAATATAAGGAAAACAAGACGATACACTACAGTTTACCTATAATCTCAAATTATATTATATATATACTAGCTGACCCGGCAAACGTTGTTTTGCCATATAAATAATTTCTATGTACTTTCTAGTGCCGACAGAAAATAACTAACCTATTTTAAGTGTGTAAGGATGTGGTATATGCACGAAATAGGTGTGTAATGCTGTGAACGATAAGGGAATATAGAAATAACAAACGCCAAGCACTATATTTATTAATAATTCATTATAATTTATTTCTGTAATATATATATACGTATCATTATTCGATAAGAACGGCAACACTATCAAAAAATATCAGTCTCTTAATGCTACAGCGTGAACAATATTTTTTGTTAGCCCATCTTTAGCTAACACAAACAAACTTGATGGTTTACCCACTCGAGAGCATGCCACGTATAATTGTCCGTGTGAAAAACATGGCGTGCTTAAATCTAAGCCACAAACCGACATCGTTTGGCCTTGGGATTTATTGATGGTCATGGCAAATGCCAATCGAATTGTAAACTGAACACGTTTTAATTGAATTGGCACATCCGTAGGTATTATAGGAATCCGTGGTATTAATATGTTTTCACCTCGGAACTTTCCATTTAATATGCTAGCTTCGATGACGTTCTTCATTAATTTTTGAATGACCAATCGCGTACCGTTGCACAGCCGTGGCGTGGCGTGGAAAATTTACAGTTTCGCTCGCATCACAAACTGTGTCAATAGATTTATATGATTCCAAGTTCCCTGGCAATAACTGTTGTATCTTCAGATTCAAATTGTCAACGTCTACATTTTTTGCCGCTAAAATTGCTCTTTCTGCAAGCCACTCATGATTTAAGTACTGTGTGTGTACATCAGGAAATATTTTTTTCAATGAGAGTGTCTTGCGAGTCAACGATTGTGCAAAAATCTGTAGGTAATTTTACGCATCCAGTCTCATCTATAGTTACTTTTCCATCACCGATATCTAGGAGTTGTTTTGAGAATGTTTCAGCGGATGGATCTTGAAGCATTTGAACGCGCATATTTACTTTCAGCTGTACTTTTTCAACATTACGCCACAGTGTAGATGATTTTAAGCAAGCATTAATCTCATCAGCGTATGTTGAACGTGGAATGACGGGAAGTGTTTGCCTGAAATCACCTGAAAGGACTAGCAGAGTGCCGCCAAATAGTTTGTCGTTGTTTTTGATATCTTTTAACGTCCTGTTCAACGTCTCAAGTGAATGTTTGTGCGCCATAGTACATTCATCCCAGATTATATTTTTACATTGTTTCAGCACGGTGGCCATGGACGATTGTTTTTTTATGTTGCACACTCCGTCAGCGTTATTTTGAATATTTAATGGCAGCTTAAATACTGAATGAGCTGTTCTGCCTCCATCCAATAAAGTTGCAGCAATGCCTGACGATGCAACGGCCAATGCGATGCCATTATTTGATCGTATTTCAGCAAGAATTAGCGAAATAAGGAATGTTTTTTCAGTTCCACCTGGTGCATCCAAAAAGAAGAATCCTCCTTGTCCTGCTGAAACTGCGAGCATAATGCGGTCGTAAATGATTTTTTGTTCCTCATTCATTAATGGGACATTGCGAGTAACAATCGCCGCCATTTCTACAGTGTTGTACTGCATTTCACGATTCATTTCCGTGTTCATGAAATCAGATACAGCTCGATCTGGCGAATTCATACCAAAATGACTGAGTGATAAATTAGCAATTATAATGCAGAGATCTTCAATAGCAATCAATGCTTCATTGTACATAGCGTCGCTGAACGTTATCGTTACATCGTTGCATCGTGTACGATGTTGATGCAATATATCATCAGTCATTAAATCTTTGTGATTATCCCACAATATCTGTGCTCGAGCTGGAAAACATGTAGTTAACACTATAGCGAATAGTAGACGAATTTGTATTGCTGTACAATTCAATGCTGCTTCAGCAAACATACATTCCCACTGGTTGTCGTCTTCCAGCAAGCCGAGTGCAAGGCACACATCTTTATACGTTGAATACTGTTGCCCATTCACTTTCCGTATATCTTGAAATGACAATGGGCCAGTAACATTAACCAACAACAATCGAAGATAAAAGCATTCAGTTTGCTTTGAATTGACTGTAAATACTCGCCCCAAAGCGTTTGATTTAAATAAATTGGGACATGCATCAACTGGGGAGCCTTGCTTGCGGGGCATCGATTTTTTTGTTTGAGCCCATGTGAAATAGCATGGTACTTGTGAATAGAGTAACGTTCGTGCAAAGGCACCAAAATCATCCGCACGATTATACAATTCGAAAAATTCAGTGAGTGTAGTTTTAGGTGGATTTACATCACGATCAATTGCTGTCTCGTTCGTGAAAAATACATGCTGGCCGTTTTCGAGATGGACGGCTAACTGAACAACTGCTGGATCCCGTTCATGAATCGGGAAACCAAAGATACGCCAAGCAGCTTCATTGGAGCTGATGTACCGACCAATTTGATAAAGTGTTATTTCATCGTTTTTATTCACTGGTTGAGCATTCACGTTAGTATTTTCCACTCTAAACACAGCCATATCACTGCCTTTATGGACATACTTGTAAATGTATTTGATGCTCTTCACAGAATTGCAGAACTCAACATTAATATGAGCATTGTATGTCTTGCTCAACAGAGGTGCATATGGTACCACCGAACGATTATCAATGTCAATGTCTGTGTTGTTGATGTTTTTAATAAATGATCGTCCGCCATTATCGGGACTTCTTTGACGATATATTGGATATCCGTCGACATTTGTGATCGTATCGTTCGTGAAATCTTTAGGGAATTTTTTAGTGCATTTTCCATCTGCCATGCAAGGCGATGTACGATTAAGAGTACCGCATGGACCATGAATCATGTTCGCTGTAACAATATAAAACAGCAGTTGGTCAGTAGACTGATCTGGAAGTTCTGCAGAAATGATACTATCGATTTCTTCAGGACGGATTTTATCGATTAACCAAACCAAAATGTGAGCATGAGGTAATCCTCGCTTTTGCCACTCAACTGAATACAGCCAGCAACGTGTGCGGCCGAATACATGTAATTTAGTAATGAAACTTATTAAAGACTTCAACTTTTGTTTGAACACACGTGCTGTAACGTCATGACGATGGATTGAATTTTGGCCAGGCAATAGCAAAGATTCAATCTCTGGCCATTTTGGATTACATGTAAACGTGATAAATAAACACGGTCGTCCATATTCGCGCACGAAAGTCAGAGCATCCTGTATATATTCTTGCATATGACGTGGACTGCCCACATACGATGATAGTAGAATGACAGCGTTACCAATTTCGGCAGCGTCAGCGTTGTTGTTAATAGCGTCCCGCAAGTGAATGTACTCTTCCGCACGCAGCTTGAGTTGATTATATCGTAAGTATCGTAGTCGTTCGCCTTCTATCTTGGCGTACATGTCGACCATGAATTGTTGACAAAGCTCGCGACATCGTAGAATGACGTTGTCCCGGCCGCGTCGAATCATCAATCGGTACGCATAATAATCTTTCGAGCTAACGTTCTTGTTTGTTTCGGCTCCTGTAATAATATATTTTTAAATATTAGATTAAATCAATTACGATAAATATTAAGATCCTTCTATGCTTTATATATTATTCTGATTAATAATTCTATGCAAATATTCGCACAGGGTTAATGGTCGCTTGACGTAATAGAATAAAAAACAAATATATTATTTTCTCAGACTTTCACGAGTACTACACATTGAAATAAAACTATTTTTACGGCTTTAACTCGCGTATAATTAATAAAATTTTAAGTAAGTCACCAGAATTACTGACGGACACCTCCATCCACGTTTTACCGTGAACTCGATTGCTGTAAAGCATTCGAAACGTCGGGATAATTTTAAAAAATTATTAATTATACGCGAGTTAAATCCGTAAAAATAGTTTTATTTCAATGTGTAGTACTCGTGAAAGTCTGAGAAAATAATATATTTGTTTTTTATTCTATTACGTCAAGCGACCATTAACCCTGTGCGAATATTTGCATAGAATTATTAATCAGAATAATATATAAAGCATAGAAGGATCTTAATATTTTTAAAGCGTACACTGCCGCAGACAACTGATTTTTTAATAGTGATGTGACATTGTGTAAATTTATCCGCGATATCGATAATGATCCTTATCTTTATGGTAGTACTTACCGTTTTTAAAAGGCTGGTTTTTGCTTCTCATCACTTGCTACAACGAGATACATCGATAAGTGCTATCACCTCGAGGATTTTGCCGCGTGCGATAACATTTAACTGTTTTTCGTTCTAGAAAATGACTAAGATAGTATTTAAAAATAATAGATGCGACAAATGAAATAAAAATACAAAATCAAATATATTTATTGAAAGTAAATTAAAAAAATATATATTCAGGTTAACATATAATTTTTTTTTTTTTTTTAACCATTTCGAGAACCTCTTATAAAAGAAATGACAAATAAATTACAATTAAACTACAACCACATTCCGTCCGAGAGAAAGCTAGAATAATAATCCGTAGATATATCAGATACATGTTTCAGAATTTTTTAGAATAACAGTGGATTAAACTATCGATAACTGTGCTTTTTAGAACACTATTGCAAAGACATATAGAAAACTTAAAAAAGCTCAAATATCATAATAAATATTTCATATAACAATCTTATAATTGGGCAGTAGGACAATTCTCTCATTATAATTTGTAAACCAGTTAAAAAACACAAATAATGGTATTGCAACAAAGAAAACGTAAAGAAATAGCATTAGTTAGATAACCTACCGATAGAAAAGGTTACGTTTTGAACTTAATTTTCTTTCCGGAAAGAATGGGATTTATATCCCCTTATAATGCAGGACATTGCTTATGCGATTATGTTATATTTTCTCTCAACAAAACGAAAAAAATATGTAAATAACTATATGAATTCGTTAAAAAAAAATAAACACGAACGCACCACTGACAGCCGACATCAAACACAAACAAAATGTGTAAACGTTGTCCATATCCAATAAGTCAAATATGAATTGTACTTTCAAATTAATAGTTTTTAAAATTTAAATTTTCCCATACAAAATTTATTTGTTGTTTGTGAACTGGCATTAACTCTAAGCGTCGGTATGGCGCCCGGGCGTTGACCTTTTAAGTACTTCTTACAAAATACAGAGTAATAAGTAAAAGAGGGAGCAAATATTTATTTGTTTCGTTTTTTTGTGTTGTTTATCAAGACTTGTAAAAAATTGTAGAACAAATGTTGTTGGGATTGATGTAGAGAAGCTGCCTGCAAGAGGTGGTCAACTAACGACAAATAACCCTATATACTTGACATTGATCATGTCAACGTTAACAACGAAGTAGTGTGTGTAATGTTACACATCGCAGTGTGTGTAATGTTTTTATCATTTACTGAATGAATTAAAAGTACATTATTATTGAAAAATATTAGCGTTCTGCACTTCGCGTACACATAGACTATAAGTGTGCTAAATATTATACTCCTCCTTCCTTTCCTTCAATGTTCGTAAAAAGAGGTCCAAAGTTTTTGCTTCACATATTAATAAAATGATGATGATTAATTCAACTATTCGGTTATTCGATGAATAATAATTTTTAATCAATGAACATTATTTTGAGATATTTAATATATCTTGGTACTTGGGAATTGCGCAACAAAAAAATAATATGAATGACAAAGTATGTAATACAAGTTAATAACTGTAACTTCCATGGAACTGAAATGGATAATGTTTGATTTCAGAATTTAATATAAGGAAAACAAGACGATACACTACAGTTTACCTATAATCTCAAATTATATTATATATATACTAGCTGACCCGGCAAACGTTGTTTTGCCATATAAATAATTTCTATGTACTTTCTAGTGCCGACAGAAAATAACTAACCTATTTTAAGTGTGTAAGGATGTGGTATATGCACGAAATAGGTGTGTAATGCTGTGAACGATAAGGGAATATAGAAATAACAAACGCCAAGCACTATATTTATTAATAATTCATTATAATTTATTTCTGTAATATATATATACGTATCATTATTCGATAAGAACGGCAACACTATCAAAAAATATCAGTCTCTTAATGCTACAGCGTGAACAATATTTTTTGTTAGCCCATCTTTAGCTAACACAAACAAACTTGATGGTTTACCCACTCGAGAGCATGCCACGTATAATTGTCCGTGTGAAAAACATGGCGTGCTTAAATCTAAGCCACAAACCGACATCGTTTGGCCTTGGGATTTATTGATGGTCATGGCAAATGCCAATCGAATTGTAAACTGAACACGTTTTAATTGAATTGGCACATCCGTAGGTATTATAGGAATCCGTGGTATTAATATGTTTTCACCTCGGAACTTTCCATTTAATATGCTAGCTTCGATGACGTTCTTCATTAATTTTTGAATGACCAATCGCGTACCGTTGCACAGCCGTGGCGTGGCGTGGAAAATTTACAGTTTCGCTCGCATCACAAACTGTGTCAATAGATTTATATGATTCCAAGTTCCCTGGCAATAACTGTTGTATCTTCAGATTCAAATTGTCAACGTCTACATTTTTTGCCGCTAAAATTGCTCTTTCTGCAAGCCACTCATGATTTAAGTACTGTGTGTGTACATCAGGAAATATTTTTTTCAATGAGAGTGTCTTGCGAGTCAACGATTGTGCAAAAATCTGTAGGTAATTTTACGCATCCAGTCTCATCTATAGTTACTTTTCCATCACCGATATCTAGGAGTTGTTTTGAGAATGTTTCAGCGGATGGATCTTGAAGCATTTGAACGCGCATATTTACTTTCAGCTGTACTTTTTCAACATTACGCCACAGTGTAGATGATTTTAAGCAAGCATTAATCTCATCAGCGTATGTTGAACGTGGAATGACGGGAAGTGTTTGCCTGAAATCACCTGAAAGGACTAGCAGAGTGCCGCCAAATAGTTTGTCGTTGTTTTTGATATCTTTTAACGTCCTGTTCAACGTCTCAAGTGAATGTTTGTGCGCCATAGTACATTCATCCCAGATTATATTTTTACATTGTTTCAGCACGGTGGCCATGGACGATTGTTTTTTTATGTTGCACACTCCGTCAGCGTTATTTTGAATATTTAATGGCAGCTTAAATACTGAATGAGCTGTTCTGCCTCCATCCAATAAAGTTGCAGCAATGCCTGACGATGCAACGGCCAATGCGATGCCATTATTTGATCGTATTTCAGCAAGAATTAGCGAAATAAGGAATGTTTTTTCAGTTCCACCTGGTGCATCCAAAAAGAAGAATCCTCCTTGTCCTGCTGAAACTGCGAGCATAATGCGGTCGTAAATGATTTTTTGTTCCTCATTCATTAATGGGACATTGCGAGTAACAATCGCCGCCATTTCTACAGTGTTGTACTGCATTTCACGATTCATTTCCGTGTTCATGAAATCAGATACAGCTCGATCTGGCGAATTCATACCAAAATGACTGAGTGATAAATTAGCAATTATAATGCAGAGATCTTCAATAGCAATCAATGCTTCATTGTACATAGCGTCGCTGAACGTTATCGTTACATCGTTGCATCGTGTACGATGTTGATGCAATATATCATCAGTCATTAAATCTTTGTGATTATCCCACAATATCTGTGCTCGAGCTGGAAAACATGTAGTTAACACTATAGCGAATAGTAGACGAATTTGTATTGCTGTACAATTCAATGCTGCTTCAGCAAACATACATTCCCACTGGTTGTCGTCTTCCAGCAAGCCGAGTGCAAGGCACACATCTTTATACGTTGAATACTGTTGCCCATTCACTTTCCGTATATCTTGAAATGACAATGGGCCAGTAACATTAACCAACAACAATCGAAGATAAAAGCATTCAGTTTGCTTTGAATTGACTGTAAATACTCGCCCCAAAGCGTTTGATTTAAATAAATTGGGACATGCATCAACTGGGGAGCCTTGCTTGCGGGGCATCGATTTTTTTGTTTGAGCCCATGTGAAATAGCATGGTACTTGTGAATAGAGTAACGTTCGTGCAAAGGCACCAAAATCATCCGCACGATTATACAATTCGAAAAATTCAGTGAGTGTAGTTTTAGGTGGATTTACATCACGACCAATTGCTGTCTCGTTCGTGAAAAATACATGCTGGCCGTTTTCGAGATGGACGGCTAACTGAACAACTGCTGGATCCCGTTCATGAATCGGGAAACCAAAGATACGCCAAGCAGCTTCATTGGAGCTGATGTACCGACCAATTTGATAAAGTGTTATTTCATCGTTTTTATTCACTGGTTGAGCATTCACGTTAGTATTTTCCACTCTAAACACAGCCATATCACTGCCTTTATGGACATACTTGTAAATGTATTTGATGCTCTTCACAAAATTGCAGAACTCAACATTAATATGAGCATTGTATGTCTTGCTCAACAGAGGTGCATATGGTACCACCGAACGATTATCAATGTCAATGTCTGTGTTGTTGATGTTTTTAATAAATGATCGTCCGCCATTATCGGGACTTCTTTGACGATATATTGGATATCCGTCGACATTTGTGATCGTATCGTTCGTGAAATCTTTAGGGAATTTTTTAGTGCATTTTCCATCTGCCATGCAAGGCGATGTACGATTAAGAGTACCGCATGGACCATGAATCATGTTCGCTGTAACAATATAAAACAGCAGTTGGTCAGTAGACTGATCTGGAAGTTCTGCAGAAATGATACTATCGATTTCTTCAGGACGGATTTTATCGATTAACCAAACCAAAATGTGAGCATGAGGTAATCCTCGCTTTTGCCACTCAACTGAATACAGCCAGCAACGTGTGCGGCCGAATACATGTAATTTAGTAATGAAACTTATTAAAGACTTCAACTTTTGTTTGAACACACGTGCTGTAACGTCATGACGATGGATTGAATTTTGGCCAGGCAATAGCAAAGATTCAATCTCTGGCCATTTTGGATTACATGTAAACGTGATAAATAAACACGGTCGTCCATATTCGCGCACGAAAGTCAGAGCATCCTGTATATATTCTTGCATATGACGTGGACTGCCCACATACGATGATAGTAGAATGACAGCGTTACCAATTTCGGCAGCGTCAGCGTTGTTGTTAATAGCGTCCCGCAAGTGAATGTACTCTTCCGCACGCAGCTTGAGTTGATTATATCGTAAGTATCGTAGTCGTTCGCCTTCTATCTTGGCGTACATGTCGACCATGAATTGTTGACAAAGCTCGCGACATCGTAGAATGACGTTGTCCCGGCCGCGTCGAATCATCAATCGGTACGCATAATAATCTTTCGAGCTAACGTTCTTGTTTGTTTCGGCTCCTGTAATAATATATTTTTAAATATTAGATTAAATCAATTACGATAAATATATATATATATTTTTAATTAGTAATCAAGTTTAAAATGAATGAAGTACCTGATACGGGATCGCGTTGTTTGATATTTATGCAGTATCCGTCTTGTCCCTTCCAGAACATTAGCGGATATTGGAGAGCATCATATGAACGATGTGTATCAGCAATGAACTGAAGATTATTACTCCTTCTACGAACCACAATTTCTCGTGCGCCTGTACAATCGCCTACCATGATTCCCGCAACGTCGTCAACAACAGGTGCATTAAATCTACGAATATGCTCTCCAGCTGGTGTTTTATCAGGATTAATGACAATAGCGTGGTTATCGTTTTGTAATTTATGCATGTGTGATTTGAATATTTTCAACAATTCATTAATAAAATAATAAATATTCTTTATTGTACACCCAGAAAAAACAATAACAAAAAATAAAAATAAAAACAGAGAAAATGTACAAATTTGGCGGCCTTATCGCTAAAGAGCAATCTCTTCCAGGCAACCAATTAATTAGAGGAATAATGAGACGTAGTGTGGGTGCTGTTTGAATAATAAAAATATAAAAACAAAAAAAAAAGCATTACATACACATAATTACATATATACATACATACGAATATACATACGAACAAATATATACATACATACGAATATACATACATACGAATATACATACAAACAAATATATACATACATACACGCATATACATACATACACACTCACAAATAAAATATACAAACTCATGCAATTAAACAAATAACAATACAGACGACAAACGCTATAAATTTAAAAAGTGAACTTTAAGGGAGCGCTTAAACGAATCGCATGACTGTGCACGTTTAATGTTAAGTGGAAGATCATTCCACAGTCTTATGGTCTGCACAGTGAAGGAATCGGAGTAAAAAGAAGATGAATGGGAAGGAACTTTAAGGATAAGGTTTTGATTGGAACGGAGAGATCGGTTGTGTGTGCTACTCAAAAACTCAAAACGTTCTTTTAAGTAGGACGGAGTGGAAGAATTGAACAGTAGACAGTATAGAAGGCTAAGCATATGAATATTCCTGCGAAAACGAATCGGAAGCCACTTGAGTTTTTTACGAAAGTGAGAAATATGGTCATATTTGCGAAGACCAAATATGAACCTTATGCAGAGGTTTTGAAGACGCTCAAGTTTATTTAACTGATCCTCTCTTAAATCAGGATAGCAAGCATCAGCATAGTCTAAAATTGGAAAGAGTAAAGATTGAGCTAAAACAACTTTGGTAGTGATTGGGAGAAAATTACGTAGTCTTCTCATGGATCCCACGGCCGCAAACATCTTTCTGCTCACCTCACTAATCTGCGAATTCCAAGATAAAGTTTGGTCAAATATGATCCCAAGATTTTTAACTTTAGTGTTATACGGAATAACTTCGCCTTCAAAACTAATATGAGGTAGCTGATAATCGGGAATACGTGCGATCAGCCTAGAACTACCAATGATAATGACCTGCGTTTTAGATGTGTTTACTTTAAGGCCAAAACACTTGCTCCAATTTGAGATACGCGCCAGATCTTGATTTACTTTCAATATGGTATTAGAAAGGTCATCAAGACTTGACTGGCGGTAAATTTGAAGATCGTCTGCATACAGGTGGTAGAAAGAATTGATATGAGAGCAAATAGTGTTTATAAACACTGAAAATAATAAAGGAGACAACACGCCACCTTGCGGAACACCAGCACTGACCGCGCTCCAGTCAGAGTACAGGTCATTAAACCGTACACGTTGCCGACGCCCACGCAAGTAACAATGAAACCAGTCAATTGCCGATGGAGATATGTTAAGGCTACCCAATACCGTGAGTAAGATATCAAAGTCCACAGTATTAAACGCATTGCTGAAATCCAGCAACGTCAATACTGTGACTTGACGGTTTTCCATGCCTGACCTGACATCCTCGGTAATTTTAACCAAGGCCGTAGTCGTACTATGACCGGGACGGAAACCGGACTGGAATTTACTAAGGAGACTATTTTTGGTTAAAAAGGTGCTCAGTTGGAAGTGTACTAGTCTCTCAAGGATTTTTGATAGAAAGGGAAGGATGGGAATAGGACGCGAATCTGAGGAACAAGACGGGTTAGCTTTTTTTGGAAGAGGAACAATAAAGGCATCTTTCCAACAGGAAGGGAATTCACACATTGTAATGGAATTATTAAATAAGGAAGTAATAGTAGGGATCAATATATCTAGGATAGGAATGATCATTTTACGACTAATGGCATCAGATCCGACTGCATCAGAACTCACGGACAGAATAGTTTTCTTAACATCACATTCGGAAAAATGACTTAAACTAAATATTGGAGTATTTGGAGTTGGAAGAGATGAAAGATTGCTAAGAGTGCGAGATTTAATAGCACCATCCAGAGGTGTTGACGTGGAGAAATGTTGGTTAATATTATTAAGATCGGAATGGGAAATGTTTTGAGTATTTTGTTTACTTCGACCAACTCCTAGAGATTTAAGAAAGTTCCAGACTTTAATTGAATCCTTCTCGTCAATAACAGATCTATAAATATGGCGTCGTTGATTATCTCTACAGAGCCTGTTGCAGCGATTACGAATTTTGATATATTTTGCCTTGTTTTCCTCACTAGGTTCATTTTTATTCTTAGCTTTAGCTGTAACCTTTTTTCGCTGAAGCTTTTTTATATCATCAGTTAGCCAGGGAGCAGGAAGATGTCTCATGCGTACGGGTCGGATAGGAGCATGAGCGTCATAAAGATTACTTAAATGAGAGTTAAAAATACACACTTGCTCATCCAGAGTACGTGGAGTAAGTACTTCAGACCAATCAATAACAGAGGCGTCAGTACGCAGTTGAGCTAAGTCCATACTACCAAAGTTGCGCTGAAAAAGAGTTTTGGGTTTTAATTTTGGAGGTTTAATGTGCTCATTCAGTAAACCGTCCAGTTCGCTCACGATGCGTTTGGCAAATAATGAATCAAGGTTGTTATAGTCACAACGTGCATTCACACGATTGGCAAGTGCGCTTCCGGAATCCTCGCCGCCCATAAAGTAGATTTGTAAAAATTTATGTGCTTCGTTTGGCATTGGCAGTAATTCTATTCAGCCTATTTTATGATAAACTTGGCCTCTAATTTTAAATGTAGAATTGTATTGTTGACCAAGTGAATTAGTATTTCAAACTATTTCTGTTGCTCCGAACGATGTCATTTGAAAGCATGAATTGAATGTTCGAATGGACTTCAAGAACACGTTAGAATCTGGATCCGTGCCGATAAGTTAACCGTTCAATGGTTCCGGTGGTGTTTCAATGTCGGGTAGTTGAACTTTTCCTGACGCGCAACACCTCCCAGCTGGCTCGTTTTTAAATTTAAGAGCATGACAATTTGAACATTCGTTGTCCATAGCACCAATCACCACTTTTGTATGGGCATAATATTCCACATCAGGCTCATACTGGAATGCTAGCCGCAGGAATGAATCATATGTAAATGCTCGGTGTATCTGTTGGCGTTGCTGGTTGTTTGTTCTGCGTCTATTGGCTGTGAATCGGCGTGATTGTCGTTGTTGTAATCTTATCACTTTATTGCGTTCAGCTCGTGTATCTTCAGATTGTTCTTGACGCAATTGCGCCATGCTCACACGTGCATCAGTATTTTCTTGCTGGATATCTTCTTCAGTTCTTTCGGATCTTAAATTTCTCTTGCTTCTGGTTTCACTTGTATTACGGCTCAAATTAGCCCCTTTGCGTTTTCGTGGCATTGTTCGCTGTACAAAATACACATAATTAGAACTAACAAAATTACTTTAGAGTGAAAAACATCGTAATTATATTGTTATTAACAACAATTTGAGTATAAAAAAATATATACTTACAACAACACAAAAGTCGTTGTTGGTAGGAGCCCTGACACGCGTTGAGTATTTTTAGGTTATAATTAATAATAACAGATATTATTAATATTATCTTATATTATTAATTTACTATTAATTAATTAATTGTATGATTAATTTAAGAGAGTTATTATTATGTAGTATTAATTTATAATTAATAATGAGAGTTACACTGACATAAAAAATAACAATTCTAAACGTCAAAAAATATAACTCAAAAAATGTTTCAAAAACTGTCTCAGATACGATTACTTCAACTCTATCGGTAGTTTGAGGAGAACTGAGGGAAATTTGAATTTTCAAGCCTTTTATAGACAAATGCAGGACCATCGCTTAATTGTTTTCAAAAAGATAATTAATAATTAAGCGACTTTTGATCACAATAAGCGGCTTTTTTCAAATGTATTTTTAAGGAGATATTTGAGACCGACCATTTTCGATAACAATAGCCGGCTGATAACATTAACCGCGATCACAATAAGCGGCGTCCACTGTAGTATTAATTTATAATTAATAATGAGAGTTACACTGACATAAAAAAATAACAATTCTAAACGTCACTACTAAGTTTGATACATAAACATTAATGATGGCTGACAACAGTGGAGGGAGTGAGAGAAACAGGAGACCGGCTTCGGTCTCATCCCTACTCCGCGTTGTTCACTGGGTAGTTACACCGATATAGTCTGGCCAATGAGTATCCAGAGTAAAAGTGCGGAAAATTTTAAAAATTAATTAAATTACTAAAATAATTATTAAAAAATAGGGGTTGGTGATAGAAGGGCAAAAACTTAGGGTTGTATGTATTTTTAAATATCGTATCATAAAAAAAAATAAAAAAAAAAAAGTGTCAAAAAAATGAAAAAAAAAAATTGAGGGGTGGACCACCCTTATTATTTAGGAGTGTGAAAAATAGATGTTAGCCGATTCTCAGACCTACCCAATATGCTTACCAAATTTCAGAGGAATCGGTCGAGCCGTTTCGGAGGAGTATCGAGACTAACATTGCGACACGAGAATTTTATATATAAGATATTATATATAATATATTATAGTACATATAACTTACGAAACATCGCACGTCGAAATACTTTATTTTGTAACTGACTTATTAATCATCATTCTAAGCCTTTTCTAACAGCTTTATAATGGAGGTAACCAAGACTTTTTTCTTCATTTTTTAATACCAAATAAATAAAAGATGTCAAACAAAAATGGGAATAATGACTTGGTAATCCGAGGGCATAGTTATCTAATTATAATTATAATAGAATAGTAGATTATTCGTTAAAAGCACTTGAATTATAATCAAAAACAAACCAAGGGAATACTAGTCACTTTAAATAAATTGGGGTCTTAATAAATACCAACCAAAATAACTTTCTTCGTTTCACATGATTGATTGAATTTATTTCAGTAATTAAGATTATTTAAAATGTCCAAGTCATTATCTTTATTAGGTCCTTCGATTATATACAATTATAATAACTTGGTGACTCGGTTTAATGTATCTTCTCAACTTTTTTGCGGTTAATAGTTTGCGTAATTGATTTGCGAGACTAAGATCTTTTATATTTTATGTTTTTGATAGGATTAGGTTTTCATCAAACATCAATCGATATTTTAACTTTAAAAAATATTTTTTTAATTTGCTTCAAATAAAAACTGAGTTCTCGAAGCATAATGGACTCGCGGCGTGAGAGGACAATTCTTAGTAATAACATTTTAATTTTGCTAAAACTATTGGACCAAATATTTAAGCCCTTGAGTCGAAACTCCAAAGTAAGGAGCAGACACTACGGAAGATTTAACTCGTAGGTAGTAAGTACAGAACTTATTTAGCTATTAAGATCTTAACACTTCATAACTATGTAGAAGTATAAATTAAACCAACTTTATTATTAAATTTGAAAAATATCTCTTGATAACAAAAAATTATACGACACCAATACATTATTATAACAAAATATGGATATCATACAAAACTATAACGCATATTCCAAGAATAAGGAAAGGTAATTTTCCCAAAAGATACATATCGTTTCAGTGTATTTGTATTCGGCAAATATTCAAGCTATTTATAAAAAAACAGTGAAATATGGATACAGTAGGTGCAACACCATAATGTGGTAGTAGGTATTGTGTTATGTAGTGCATAGAGTGTACAAATATATAACAATAATGAGAACGTGTCGGGTCATCATCGTAATAAAGAGTGTTTCGGTGTTTGAGTATTTATTGCGATGTGTGGTAACGAAATGTGTAATGCGATCCCGTTGGATGAATTTACTAAAACGGGGCGCTTAACGACACGTTAGGTTTTAACGTAAATAAATTTACCGTCAACATTTTAATATAATATCTCTTCAAGTATAATAAACATAGTAGTCGGATTAAAATTAAAAATAATAAATAATTATTAACAGTAATCTTGTGCATTATATATAATAGCCAATTATCGATGTCTTTACAATAAAGCCATGGTATCCTCGGGGTTTGGATAAGGGATGGAAGACTGAAATGCTCGGGCAACAGTCTTAAACCCGTTTGGATTCAATAGGAAAGCTATTTATATTTTTACTAGCGTCGCTCAGCGGCATCACTCGCACTGTATAGGTAAAAAAACATCCTTGTTATGTTGAATGGAAGCTTTTTATACTGTTATATGGATACAGTATTTTTTTAGGATTAATTATTTCCAACATTATTTTTTGTACCCTTGGCAACTTGTGCGTAAATGTTTATGTAACTATATTTGTATTTATGCCAAAATTCACGTGAGTAGCTGTATTAATTAATATTTTTTGTTACAAAACATCATTTACTGAATATAATATAAATATATAAATAGATAATATAAATATTTCCTTTAAAATTATCTTTTGAGAACACTTCACAATAGGATGAAATATAACATTGTATTATCATAAAACCCATATTTTTAATAAAAAATATTATTTCGATACCAACGTTCTCAGAACATAAATATCTGAGATATATTTCAAAAAGTTGCTGCGACAATGATGTCTAGGTACCTAATGGCTACGAACTGACAATAATGATGGTAATAAAATAAATTCTATACATAAATGTAAGAATACAAATAAAAATGCAATTTGAATAATAACACAGCCTCCCTTTGTTTTAGTTTTTAACCTCTGACCCAAAAAGAGGGGGTATCTGTGTATATGTTTATCTGTGTGTCTGTCTGCGGCATTGTAGCAGCCAAACAAGAGGTTGGATGTGATTGCGTTTTTTTTTTATGGGAAATCCTGGTCCGTCCAGATGGTTCTTAGCTATGTTTGGACGAAATAAAAGCCGTTGTCTCCAAGATATTGATTAAGCTTCTATTGGTACTGGTGAAAGGTTCTTATGTAATATTGATAGCAAAACCCTATACAAGAGAAAATTTGTGTTTTTATAGGTTTATTTAGTACAATATAGAAACCAATAACATAACTTTAAAAAGTAAGTAACTAAATAATTAAAAATGTACAAAATACCCGATACACAAAGACCTCTTTAAAGGATAAAAATCATATTATTATGTACTTATTTTGGTCGTTGCGTCGGAGAACTGCTAAACTATGGAAGAAATCAAAATGCAGGTAAGTTATCCAGACAAAAAACGAAATAATAATATCAAATCGTATACTTTAGGTACTAAATTCGTAAAATATATAAAACCGTCAACGAACGAACAACGGTCCTCAGACGTAATAAGTACATAATAATATATTTTTTATCCTTTTCAAGGATTAGTAGGTTAAAATTTTTATATTTTTTCTTTATCGTAAAACAAATCGAGCCGTTAATGAAGTAAAGCTAAGTAACACATACTCGTAAATCAGTCGAAGAAATCATCTGATGATATAAGCGTAAGCGTATATTATTTCAGACCTCATTACTTTTTATGGAGATAATCTCGTAATTTTACCGAACATAATATTTTATACCAAATTATCTCAATGATATGAAAGTTTTGTAATATTTAGATATTAATATTTAGATATTGTAATATGTAATATTTAGTTACCAGTGATTATCCCTTTGGTGTTGTTCTTCCAATTTGTGTCAGAAGATTAGTTGTTTATCGAGTATCTAGTATTTAGATGTTCGTTATATTTCTTGAGTACATAGGTTTGGTTGTATTTTGGGTCAGCTGAAAATTCATTGTTTACCATATTGGTTTATATTATCATTGTTGTAGTTGTTATAGATATCTAGATATAATCTTTTAGACGGAAGCATCGCGTTATTCCCACAAGATATGTTCCGGAAGTAAATGTATGTCTGAGAATTGAACGAT
The DNA here is from genome assembly GCA_959347405.1 of Napeogenes sylphis. Lineage (NCBI taxonomy): Eukaryota > Metazoa > Arthropoda > Insecta > Lepidoptera > Nymphalidae > Napeogenes > Napeogenes sylphis. The sequence continues at coordinate 10,278,810 of OY365783.1, forward strand.
TACTTATCATATGATATATTATGTATTCTGAACATAAATTGATTAGTTGTGAGATTAGGAGGGTTCAATTGATAACATTGATTTAGTTTAATTGAATTTGCAAAACAAAATGAAAACACTACGGACTATACTAAAACACTCGTAGTGCGGGAAAACCAGCTACAGTTATTTATTGTCTTATTGTAATTTATAAAAGAAAGCGAATTAAGATTTTTTATGCAAATTTCTCTTGTTATTTAATGCCTTAGTATTGTAGATTTTTATATACAGCACGTTCTGTAAATACTTGTTTCTGTGAGATTCCAGTTAGGAGACAGACGAAGTAATGTCTCGGGCTATATTTATTTGACAGAATTACAAAAACTTGTAAATTATAACATTTTCAGATTTTTTTTTTTTTATGTAACGTACTGTTGAATAATTTAGTTTTAAGAGTAACTAAGAAAATATATACTCATCACCCATTTTTATTTTACTACAATCAAAAAACATGAATATTGTTCCATCAAACTCACATGGAAACGAATGTATAAAATACAGGTGCGAGTTGAAAATAACAAAAAACGTATATTAAAGCAGTTTCGTGTTCAATATTGTACACACGATTACGAATACCTACTTTATTGTAAATATTGTCGTAAAAGCCTACAGAGAAACATTGACGGGATTTCAGTCAGTTATTTTTTATTTCCCAATAACACAGGGTATATATATAACCGAAGACGACGTACTGTCTTTGGAGGCGCTTCCCATGATGGAGCCTTCTTCTTCTTTAGATGCGCAGCAGTTGCGCGCCGTTGCGATGAGGAGTGCAGCCTCGATCCACGAGGTCTGCAAAAAGAGCGGCCACCTGAAGGGCACCATGGTGAAGGCTCTTAAAGAAGCGGCGAGCAGCTTCTTAGAGGTGGTAGACGTTTTGGCGTCTAGGGGAGAGCCTGAGGACTCGCGGCGGATTAGGGCGGATAACGCCCGACTCTGCCGTGAGGTGTCCTTCCTCAGGGAAGAGATTGTTAAGGTTCGGGATGAGCTCGCAGAGTTTAAAAGCTCGGTGGGTTCGCCTCGGCCTGCGGTCTCTTCGAGGGAGTTGCCGTCCGGATCGAGGTCCGTGGATCAAGGCGCGATCGAGGAGTTGAGGCGCTCTGTATTGTCCTCGGTGGGAGTTTTAATTAACTCCCGCTTTGAAGGACTTGAGGAGCGTCTCCTCCCGGCGCGGATCCATCGGCCGCCGCTCGCGGCGGACAGGAGGAGGAAGGAGTCGAGCTTGGCTCCTGAAGAGGACAATCTGCAGGGGTGTCAATCGCCGATCCTGCAGATACCGTCCTCCAAGGCCCCCGGCACGACCGAGGCTTGGTCCACGGTTGTCCGTAGGGGTGGTAAAGGCAAGGGGAAAAAGAAGGGCCCTCCCCAAATGCCAGTAGTTCCCAGGGCCAGTTCGAAGGGGAAGTCTTCGGCGAAAGCGAAGGCGGACGGGACGAAGTCGGTTCCTCCGAAACTGCCCAAACCTCGTTCTCCTGCAGTCTTAATCAAGCTGCAGGACGAGGCGGCAGCTGCGGGGGTGACTTATGCCCATGTTCTGAGGCGTGCCGCCGAGATGGTCAATCTCGGCGACATCGGCCTCAGAGATGGGCTTAAGATTCGCCGGTCAGCGGCGGGTGCCAGACTTCTGGAGTTGCCCAAGGGCACTCCAGAACAGGCGAAAAAACTGGCAGAGAAGATCCGTCCAGTTTTAGCGGGTGTAGCAGATGTCGTCCGGCCCGTTCGGCGGGTGGCCGTAAGGCTTAAAGGCCTGGACGACTCTGTCACACAAGAAGACGTGGTCGACGCGATTTGCCGCATCACGAACTGCCCTGGCGAGGCCCTCTTCGTGGGGGAGATCCGTCGGGGCGGTTATGGGGACATGGGCGTCACCTTTGCCCGCCTCCCCATTGATGCGCCGGGATCGCTCGTCGACGCCGAAAGAGTCCTGGTGGGCTGGAGCTCAGCCAGGGTGGAGTTGTTGGAGGCGCAGCCGCTGCGCTGCTTCAGGTGCCTTGCACCTGGGCATGTGCGTGCGGCTTGCCCGTCCGCGGTCGACCGTAGTGCCGCCTGTTTCCGGTGCGGTGGTGAGGGGCATACCCGAGCCACTTGCACCGGAATGTTGCGGTGCGCGGTCTGTGCGGACCGAGGCCTTTCAGCTACCCACCTATTGGGGAGCCGAGTGTGCAAGGCTCCGCGAGTTCGAGGATTAGCACCTGGTGCGAAACCCTCGAGCGCGGAGCCCAGCACGGAGCCGGCTGTGGCTATGGCAACATAGTCACATCGAGCTTCAGCGGGAGAGGCTGCGAAGGAGAAGGGTTCAGCCCGTTCCTTCCCAGCCGTAGGCCTAGGTGAGAGGGGGGGGCGACCTCTCTCGCCATTGCACTAGGTCTATGAGGTAGGGTTACACTGGTTGCCCGGGGTACCCCTATACGGAGGAGTTACGCCGGGGCGTCACGGTGAGTGCGAAAGCGATCCCGTGACGTCCCATGGCAGCGTCGTGGGCAGCCGTTGGTTTTTTAGTGGGGTGCCTTAGGCAGTCGCCGGGTGCCGCACATACCGCCCGGCCATCGCCTTCCTGGTTTGGGTGACGATGCGGAAACGCATTTTTCCAACGATAAAAAAAAAAAAAAAAAAAGGGTATATATATAAAAAAATTTATAACATTAACCCAAGTAATAATAGTCAGTTCTTTCAATGTATATACAAAATATAAGATGAATTATCAATATTATCAGTTATAAGTAGGAAAAAACAATCTATTTCTATTTTTACTCCTTTTTATTTATTTTGACATTACTTGCTAATTGTAGATTTACAATTATTGGTATAGAAAGTATTGTTATTAATTTAACCCTCTGTATAAAATGCATTTTTTTCCCAGTATTATCTGTTCGGAAATGAATCGTCGCAAAGACACCGTGGCGGTACATAAAGAACAATTAAGCTTTAACAAGGACCTCACAATCCGTGGTGATGACATCTCCGAAAATACTCCCGCCCCGCCATTTTAAAACTTTTTATTAAAAAGCCAGGGCGATTGAACGATGAAATTAACAGTCGCCTCGTAACCTTGTTCAATAATAGGCACAACAGATAATTGCGAATCGTTTTTTTTTTTTCTTTGTTATTTGTTTTTATGTATTTCATTTTAGGTTCCATATGTATTTTATCTAGTTATTATATACACATATAAACACCTCTTACATAAATATTATATATACTACCTCTTACATAAATATTATATAATCCATAAATAGCCCAGAATTAAGAAATCTAAAATGTAAAAAATATTACGTAAAGTTATCAAAAAAATATATAAGAAAGACATACAATTAGTCTTAAAGTTGAGTACTTAAGCACAATGTATTGTTTACTTAAACCACAAACATGTGAAATGTGTAATTGCATAGTAAACACATTCAAACATTCAAACCTACGCATTTATTTAAGCATCCAAATTATTATATGTATATTAGATAGTTATTCGCAGTAGAAATATGAACTCTAAAAGGTGCATGTAGATTAAAATTTGTCCTTTGCTTTGATTGGTCCTTTCGATTATAATATCAAAAACTTTTAATGAACTTATAACCTTTTTTAAATTATAAAATAATGTAACGAAACAAATAATATTGAATAAAGAATTTTAAAAGCAATTGGAATTCAAACAAAAAATAAGACTATAATATGGTTCGTTCTAATACTAATCAATTCTATTGAATTAACTGATATTCTATTAAGATTTTAGTGTTTTTTATTTAATATTCTTATTAGACTAAAAAAATGAAAGTTATTTTATATCAAGACTTTAATTAAAACTACAACTGCACCAAAGACATTTCTCTTATAAAGCGCATTTAAAGAAAAACAAACTTTAAAATAATAATAATGAGAAGAATCATCTTATTAATAAGCCTTTAATTCCAAATCTTTCACCGCCATAAGTATACTTGTAACTTAAAAGCCTTGCTTTGACGCAGGCGTTTTAATAAAAACAAAAAACGCTTATTCTTTGTAAGAATAAAAACAATATAGGATTGTATGTAATATTATTTAAACTTCTTTTAAACGCTTTCTTGTAAATCAAATATGTATCATACATTTTTTTTGTATATTAATATATTTGGGAAGCTATAAGATAAAAACTTGTGTGGTTTTATGAAACCACCGTAAAAGTGAAACTTTTTTTCACATTATAGACATTTAACTAAAAATTTTCGGAATAATATTCCATTAAGGGTATAAAAATTGCTTCATCAATCTTAATTTTATACTTAGAAAATGGGAATGATAATGGGAAATGATAAAAGTAGACTAGATCTCCAACTAATATTTTTATTGAAATCTGTGTCTTAGAGTACGACATTTTTTACGAAATTTCGTGCTTCGTCGGCGTCGTATCGTGCTTCATCGTCGTCGTATCGTGCTTCGTCGGCGTCGTATCGTGCTTGGTCGGCGTCGTATCGTGCTTCGTCGGCGTCGTATCGTGCTTGGTCGGCGTCGTATCGTGCTTAGTCGGCGTCGTATCGTGCTTCATCGTCGTCGTATCGTGCTTCGTCGGCGTCGTATCGTGCTTGGTCGGCGTCGTATCGTGCTTCGTCGGCGTCGTATCGTGCTTGGTCGGCGTCGTATCGTGCTTGGTAGGCGTCGTATCGTGCTTCATCGTCGTCGTATCGTGCTCGGTCGTCGTCGTCTCGTGCATAATTCGTAATCGTAAATTGACTGACCAATTGTCATTTTTACGGAAATGCTAATCTAATATTTCAACGTAAGATAAAATTGGATTACAAAGTATACAAAATTATATACTGTTTAATTTAAAGTATATTTTTTGAGTCAATAAAATGACAATAACGTGTATTCTGTGTAAAAAAGAACCTATTCCTTTCGACAATAGTCGAAGTTTTCATAAGTAAGAAATTTATATTTATAAAATTATACTGTTTTTATAATTGTCATATACATATAAAAAATATGTTGGTATTTTCTGTACCTACACATAGGTGTATGTAATAATATGAATGCTCCTTCCAAACATGTTTTAATACACTTCACGTAAACAAATGTCCGCCTAATAAGTAGGCGGTAGTAGTAGGTAGATAATAGATATATTGCTGAATTCTTATTAATGCATCTGATTTAAACTGCAGTGATTAAATGTTGATTCTATTTAAATTTTATTTCATGCAATTTAACTAAGTATTTAACGCCAATTATTTTGATACGCTCCTCAATGGGTTTGGTTGTTAGCATAAAATACAAATACTTATGTAACATTCAGTGAATCAAACGATTAAAAACAGGAGGTCCCGTGGCAACTACCTAATCACGATATAAGCTATGTTATATCACAGACAAAACAGCACGCAAAGCTTAGTATTTCTATGGTCTTTGTGTTATTCTGGTACATAAGCTACAATATTGCAAAGCATCAAAATCCATTTAGTAGTTTTGGCGTGATTGAGTAATAAGCACCCAAACAACATTCGCACTTCTTTATTAGTTCGCTCTTATATATTAGTATAGAAGTATAGATTTCGTTTTAAGCTAGAATATACTAATATACGAATTTTTGTGTTGACTCAATGTAGTCTTTCTAAAAATTTTTATCAACCAAACTCTTTCGAAATAAAATAGTCAAAAAACTCAAACATTTAAAAATGTCAAAGTATTTAAATGACTAACGCGTCATGAATATTTCTTTGCGCATGTCTGATTAGACAAAGACAAACAGTGTGACGTCTTGCATCTTTTTTTAACTATCTGTCACTGACGCTCATACGAATACCTATGGCTCACCTATTCTATGTATATTAATTCTATGCGACCGTCACGCGACATGCAACACACAGACGAAAAAGTTTGAGACGATGTAATAAAAGTTTCACTTTAAAAAGTAACAAGTGTTGATAACAAAAAAATGCCATGTTGCTATATATATATACTATGACAAATTATTGTTTCATGCAATCTATGGACCATTAGAAAATTCAATTCGTTTAACCGTTAAGAGAAGTTCTGTGATCAAACAGAGGTTAGGAGCCGGTGTTGTTCGTAGAAGATCGTTGTTGAAGACACAGATTCAAACACGTAGATAGCCATTCCCTGAAATAATTTATAAAATCTTTCTTTAATGTTAGTGACTTGATATTTAAATCATATTAACTAACCAAAATTAACTATAACTAAACGAATATTACCTGTAAAATTTGTTTTAGTTGTTATTATTCAAAGCTCTGTATGTTTCGAAATTGATCTTGTAGGGGCCATAGGAAATTTATAATTAAGGTCATAGATTTGAGTCCAAAACAGACATCTTTCTTTTAGAAGTGACCCCATAACTTCCGGGTTCTTTTTAAGGTCCATGTGAGGAGACCAGTTTTGACCAACGGGTGGCCATACTGGGGCTCCGGGAGACGAAGGTCTACTGCAAATTTAAAATCTTTCATATATAAAAAAAAGGATATTAACTAAGTGCTTTTGAAAAACTTGAACTACTAATATTCCCCTAAATAAAAATTAAATAAAATATTGATATTTGTTTACCCGTTTATAACAAAACTGCTCCAAAGATCCCTCATGATACTTTTCATCTTAATATAATCTTCTGATATAAAATATTTTTTTGATAAATTTGTATTAAATCCGTCTAATATTGAATCTGTTTGAGAAACATGATTAGCTCCACGTATATTGGTGTAAGGTACAACTGGCGTGTTCTCGTCCGTAAAAGAATATTGATATAAAAATATTTCATTATGTCCCGCTCTTATTAGATGACTAATAGCTCTCAATGTTGGGCATGTAAAAAAAATGTCTGACATAAAATCAATATATTCCAAAACAGTATTGTTATCTACTGGCTTATTCCCAAAGTAAAATTCTCTGATTGAGTTTATAGTTAATTCTTTTTCTTTTTTGTTTTTAAAATCTAAATCTGCTGGCAAAAAATCTGCAAAATTTTCATTCATGTCTTTTCTCCAAACATCAAAATTTGTTATACGCATTAAACCTTCCATATTGGCAAAACCATACAACATAGGTAATTTCGGAAAGTTACCCTGCTTTAATAAATTAACTGGATTATCATTCAGAAATACTTCTTGTCCATTATCTCGCTCTACACAGGGCGCAAATAGAAATGTGGCATCCTTCCTTTGGAGTAGATTTTCAGATTGCAAAACCTCATAAGAAACTTCTTTAAAACCTTTTTCTAACTCAAATATATCGTCTACATTTTTGATTTCTATCAACTTTGCATATTCTTTAGCATTTTCTATTGGGTCAATTTGGACACTGAAGGGAGATAGGCTAGAACCACTCTCTGGTATGACCTTATTGAATAGGCCTTCAGCTGATTTTGATATCATCAAAAGATCAACTGATGAAGATCCTGCACTATAACCAGCTATAGTGACGTCATTAGGGTTACCTCCAAAGCTTGCAATATTTTTTTTGACCCACCTCAGCAGTGCTACTTGATCCTTCATGCCAGCATTTCCAGGTATATCTTCAGTGCCTAAACAAAGGAAGCCATGTGCTCCTAATCTATAATTAAATGTTACTACAATAATTTTTTTATTGCTTACTAACTTTTTTGGGGTTGCCAAATCGCCAAATCCTATTAAAAATGCGCCACCATGGACGTACACAAGGACTGGAAGGTTTTTTTCGTCTGTTACAGGTAGGTAAACGTTTGCAATTAAACAATCTTCCTTCATGTCTTTTGACTTGTTATAAAAATTCTTGAACATAATTTGTGGACATATAATACCCTTATCAACTGCTTCTAGGATGTCGAACCAGACTGGTGGAGGTAGTGGCGCCTGAAATTAAAGATAATATATTTTATGAAGTAAAAGATGTTGGAAATTATTTTTTTGATTTGTTATAATAGTAGCCAAAAATATTAAATAAAAACAAACATTTGTATTAATTCACTTAAGGAGTGTTAATTATAACTATTTTAAGTAGTTTTGTATTTGAGAATTAAACATTTTGGCAACTGGCCGATAAGTCTTTAAGGAGTGAAAAAGAAGGAAGCGAAAGATTCCTAATTTTTCTAATATCGTACATAAGTGTATACTATTCAAATCACTTGATATTATAAACTGATTTAATCTAAACCGAAATTTTAGAATAATAGAATGCTAAGGAAACTAAGGTAAATAAATCCCATAATCAGATAATTATTGTAATATTCATGTGGTCAGTATAGTGTTCAAATAAACCTAAAGCATTCCTCACCTTAAAACGCTGACTGCCAGAGGGAGCTTTTGCGTATGGTATTCCATAGAATATAAAAACATCTTCCTGAGGGTCTTTGTATCCACGTACAGGACCCGATTTTAGCAGAACTAAACGTGAATCAACATCGCTAGTGTTCTCGGACACGACTGAAGCGCACACTAATGTCAGCAATATATACAGCATTTTGTACTGATTGATTTCTCTGTACTAAAGCCTAAACAAGCTTTAATCAAGACTCAGTCACGTTTGTATTAATGACACTTGATTACAAAAATAATGTTGTTATATTAATTTAAATCATAACTAACCCTGCAAGTGAATTTGTCCGCCCTATCTCTTTAGCCCATTAAATATAAAAATATCTATTATAACTTAAAAATAATACATATACATAAAAAAATATCATATTGTAATTATAACTATAACTAACATTCAAGAAAGATTTTAGGATTTTCCCTTAAAAATTTGTAAATTTTCTGGGATAAAAGTATTGCATACGTTGCATTATTAAATTGTTACATTATCTTTAAATTTCTGAACTGGATATGTGTGTGAATTATACCCTAAATCGTTTCATAATGGAAATAAAAGATTTTTTATACCAAAAAGTATTATTTTTATTGACCGGGAGATATCATCAAAATCTATTTAGAGTATCATGCATTAGGAGCAAACAAACAGGTAACATAAAACAAAAAAACAATTACATGGTTAGGTCGAAAAAAATTTAATGTACCTACAGTTTTACTCCTTTTTCTATTATATACCTTATTATATATATAATATTCTGTTACCACCATCTTCGTCAGCTCAAACTCCTTCTCCTAAATACTGAGACATTTATAAATTAATACAAAACTTGAACTTAATATTTATACAAGATTTAAAAATGAAGTTGCTCAAATCAATTTAAAAATTAAAACCTGTTCAAGCTCCACTTTCGTCCAGTAAAATCCCTATTGAAGTCGTTTAAGCCATTCCTATGATCAGAGATCCCGAACGAACAGAAAGACAGACCGAAAAAAGTTGGAGAATTTGTATATGTTATGGTTGATTACGTGATTGTAAGTACCTATGGCACTTGAGAAAATAGTTTAAAATCACAGATTAAGCACTTCAATTTTATTTATATGTATAGATAGATAAGATAAAACTGTCGTATTGATTGTCCACTTCTGTGCCCAACCTTTTGATTAAATTATTTACTTCATTATTATGAATACCTTTTAGACAAAATGAATAAGAAATAGTTAAGATTTTTAATATTTTTTGGATTACTTCTCAATTGCTTCAAATAAATAGTTCAATGGTTGAACTAGTGAAACTTTATTGCTAGTAGTTCAACTATTTGTGAATCCTTTAATAAATTTGATTTAGAGCAGAAAATAGACTAAATAGTTGATGTGGGTTTCTAAAATATATTTATTGTAAATTGGATTTTACGGACGTAACCCTTCAAACTGTGCAACAAGAGTTTGACGGTAGAAATCAGGTATGCTATATTAGATGCTATATTGTGTGGTTGCTTACAGTATTATCAAGACCTATTGCCGAATTTCTCTAATATTAAATTAGACCTGCTAAATAATAATATTAATGTTAATAGTAGATATCAGTTTATAAATGTCCCAAGACTTTAAATACGCTTTTACATGTTGTACAAATTATTTAAAAGTTGATTGTAAATTTTTTTAAAACTTGTTAATAATTTAAATTTGTACTTTCATCCATTTTTTCCTTTTATAGTCAGTTGATTAGCACAGTTAAATTATAAAAAAAATATATAAATTTCTAATTTAAACTTAAGTAAAGTTTATACACAGACGATCACACGTTTTTTTTATATTCTTCTTGAATTTATATTAGATCCACACTACTTTACTTTACTATTTATAACAACAATGAATATATTTCATGAATTTGGAGCATTACATTGTAGGAAGTAGGTTTGTAAGTAGGCTTGCTTCCACTTCAATCTCGTTTTACTGTGACCAAAATTGATGCAAATCATTCGAAACGTCGCGTCCCTAAAACTAATTTTAATTCAATTCATAAAATTGCCTTTACGTTTGATAGTAAACAGATATACCGCTATATTTTGTTTATGGAATGTATTCCATATAAGTTCTAGAAACTTAGTGTATTGACTCTGTTCCAATATTGAAACCGTTTTATAACTGCTTCTTGGTATTCAAAACTATGTACAACGATAAACCGATATTCGAAGTGAAGTACGTCAGAAATTCTTTTAAGATCACTATCAGACACCTTAATCGAGTCCTGCTTATTTGTATTTAGTATATAAGCTCTCTTCGCTTTAGACTAATATACTAAATATTTCTCAAATAGCAGAGATATGGATATATTTACTCATAAATTTATATTTAGTCATAAATTCACTCAAAATTAGATGTTTAAATGAAATTAATATTATATTTAAGGGTGGTACCATGCAAGGAACGTGATTATTTTGCTCCATTTAAGTAATGACAACAGGAATATACTTAGAAATGTTTACAGGTATTTATGTTACAGGTTTTTTCCGATTTTTGTACATTGATTGATACATTGATTTTTGGAATCTTCGCGCGCGAATTCGACTCGCGCTTCGCCGGCTTGTTATTCTTAATTTATTTTATCTTTGCTACTTTTTTATAGATCTCTAGTTGCAAGCATTGGACGGAGATACCTTATTAATCCCAGTTAGTTGTGTTTCAGTTATAAATCAAATATAATAAATCAAAATGCAATCACACTGAACAATACTACACTCGCAATTATATAAAAACAAACAGAGAGTTTTAAATTGAGTGAAAGGCATTATAAAATGTAATTGATACATAACGAAAATAAAAACATTTCTATTCAAACTTTTTCCAGACTAAACAAGCTCGAAATATCATTTATTGTATAAGGCGTGAGAAGACTCGTTGACTACATATGTTTGTTTAACCGCTCTTATTGCCACTCTTCCCTCCACATTTTCCTCACTAACGCTCCTTACAGTTAATAATAAATAAATATTATTAGACAAAACTTATGAAATTATTATAGGTGAAAACCAAAATATAGAATATTAATTGACAACATAACCAAAATGTCGACTTGGTTCGCTTCCGCAAAAACAACAAGGCCATACGATTTTTTTCTTTTGAAAAAGAAAATTTGTGTAATGTATAAAGTATATTAACATAGAGAACAATAATAATAATGATTATTTTACTGTTACCAAATTTAAATAAACCTAAAAAACGAAAGATAAATAACTGACATTATTACAGAATTACTAATTAGGTACTAATACTACTTATTAGCACATCAAAAAACATTATTTACGTACAGTACAAATTGGTTTTAGTATGTAGATAAATAATGAAAACAATGCGAATTTCTTTTATGTATTAAAAGAAATACAATTATGAATACAAAATACAATACATAATACAATTGCAATGCAATTGCAGGATTTGGTTTTATTGTAGTTTACTTTATGAGCGCTTTGTTAGTATATCCATAAACATAATATTTCACAAGGAACAAGCAAACACTATTTCATAATTAAAACCAGAAAAAATCATAAAACTAGGTTTTGAACTCTGGCGTAAAAGTTAAAATTGTATTTTAATGCACAGATACATTAAAGCTATTATTATTTATAACTCTTTTATAAATATACACGATATTATTTATATCTTTTTCATATATAAATATTTGTGGAATTTGATCTTAATTAAAAAAAAAGGATACAGTTACATCAATGTCACAGACAAACGAATGTATAAAAAACAAATGCAAGTTAAAAATAAGATTTGTACCTAAAATAACGTAAAACAGATATATAATAGCAACTTCGTGTTCAGGATTGCACATTACATTACAAATAATAGACCCTTTTATTGTAAATATTGTCGTAAAATCTTATATATATAATCCTAACATTGGCGTGATTTCAGTCAGTTATTTTTTATAACATAGAGAGATATAAAGATATTTATTTTACAAGATACCGTTTCTATAATATTGCATTCAGTATAAACTGGTTTTATACTTAGATGTAAACTATTATTTAATATTTATGCAGAAACAGATATATATACTATTTACAGAAATAGTTTGTTTAATACTTGGTTCATTTTTTTAATATTACGATCTCAGTTTAGTTCAGTAGTTGTATACCTAGTCTTGCCATAAATATTGTAACAAAAAAAAAGTATTTTTTTCAATTGCATTGCATTTATTACTTTTACAGTGTGTTAGTTTAATACACAAATGTAAAACAATTAAAAATATAAAAAGTTTATTCGAAGTGGTGTCCATTGGCTGCAATACAGTCCTTTAAACGTTGAGGCCAGTTATCAATAGAAACACGCGCTTTTTCAACAAGAGTCTTGGTTGGAATCAAACATGGCTCCATACCTACTTTGTGCAATGCAATCACAGGGATTCTGTTCTCTTTACCACCCCACTCCATTTTAATATCGCAAAATATTGTACAATGTATAGGCGCCAAAATGAAAAAACACAATGAATAATCGTATAAAAATGACAGATTCCAAATTCAAATTTAATATTTTTTTATTTTTAATTTTTACTAAGTTTTTATCGATTAATTCTGCATAGCTACACTTTACTTTATTCATACAAGCTGTCAATCCACGATCTTATAAAGTACGTAAAAGTTTTAGTTAGGTATTTAATTTACGATTACTGTGTAAAACTTTTATCCAAAACACGATCTGTTATAAGAACCTACTTAAAATTTATTGAACCAGAGATAATTCAGCGAAAATGGGTCTTCGCAATGTTATCGTGGTAATATAAAAATCATTTTACTATTAACAAGTAAAAAGTCCGTGCTGACGTCATCTCCAAAAATATTCTCGCCTGTCGCCCTAAATACTGTTCTTGCAAATTCTTAACTTTTTATTAAAAATCAGGTACGACTACTCATAATATTAAAAGGCGCTTCTTAACCTTCTTCAGTATGAAACAAAACATTTAAGGGCGGATTGTTGTTTGCTGAATATTTGTTCCTATTTTTTTAACGCTTTGTTCCACATAGATTTTATTGCAGCAATTATCTTCAACTTTAATAAATTCTACCGAATCTAAAATAATAGTTTTATTTTAATACCGCTTTAAAAATATTTTTTACCTTAAAAAATATTGTTAGCACATTTAACAATTATTGTTACTGGCTGTATAAAACATTTATGTAATATGTATGACGGAGATTTCAATGATTAATTTCACTATAATTGAGTATCACTAGCATAAAAAACAAGACGTTAGAATATACACGTAGATCGTTTAACACATCACACAATAACACATTTAACAAAACGCCAGTGATAGACTTTCAGGTCGCAGGTTCCAATCCTGCTCATGTTAATATAATTTTCATTCTATACATATTTCCAATTTATGTTACCAAAACAATGTCAACAATAAATAATTCACATTTTATAAATAATTAATATTTAAAACATGGAAAGTTCTTAAGATAAAAAAGAATAAAAAATAATTTAAATAATAAATTTGAAGTAATTCAATTTATTGACCGACAAGTATCCATATTTTTTAGATAGATTGTATATCTCATATAATAGTTTACAATAAAAACAAAATTTGAGGTTTGTCATTGTGTCATCCTCATTTGGTTCCAACATCAAATCCATTATAAGCTGTAGGAAGTGACGTAAGTCGTTCACAAAAGACGGTCGCCACAAGTGATTGCTGTACTGACACAACAAACTTCGCAATATCTTAAGTGATTTCAATTACGTTACGTCTTAGAGGCACGTTAGGCTTGTGTATTTTAGACAGAACATATAGTCTCAGTGGCTGGCGTAACTTCGGTGTAATTAGTAGGTAATTGCACTCGTCTTCTGAAAGCCATCCTAGATAAGTGTTAGAATTTTACTCTGTCCGACAGATTATTTTATTATCCCCGTTTATTTACCCATTACCACTCAATATTAGTATAGTATAATAATTTGTAACAAATGGCAACCTGGTAGAAACAAAAAGTATAAAAAAGGTTTGTAATAATTACTGCATAAAAATATGGATAAGGCTTAAAATTTATTTAAGAAGTAAGAAAGGATGAACACAGAGTCCCCCGACAGAGACTGATTGAATCATTTATGGCATTTACAAAAAAATACATATTGTTACAAATAGTTTATGATAATAAAAGATTTTTACAGCAGCTTTGCCCGTGCTGTTCAATTTAAATAAAAAGCCTTGTTATGTCGAACGGCCGTCTAAAGGAAAAAAAAGTCAACCCGATACTGAATCTAGTAATTGAGTTAACCAGGAAAGCGTGTATTTACCAAGATTACTGTGACGAATGATCGAGCTTTTTTTACCTAATAGAACAATCATTAAACTAAGCTATTTATTAGAATAGAAATTAATTTATTGGGATCATCTCGATAAAAAATATCCGATAAAAGTTTAAGTAAAAGTTGTTTCAAAATTGTACCGAATTCCATCTACTAAAAATTTAATCAGATTAAAAGGAAATCACTTGATATATCCGAGTAAAATGTATTCTATGTGCTTAGGCCGGGTCACAAATTATCCGTGTTCCAAATTTCATTCAAATCAGTTCATCTGTTTTTGAGTGATTAGGAAACAAAAATACATACATACAAAATTTTCAGAATTTATAATATTAGTATTAGTGATTATTTATAATAATTGTAATATAATAACTACGAGAACGTGTCGCGTCACCATCGTTGTATCAGGATTTATAGTGATGTGTGGTAACGGGTCGTGATATGTGGTTTCGTTTCTAAATGCACTAAAACGGTGCATTTAACTACACATTACATTTGATGGTATTAAACTGACTCTCAGTTTTAATTAAATATATATTTACAAAATGTATCATAATTGTAAAACATAAAAAATATTGTTGACTTTAATTTAAAAAATAATATAATGACGAGTAATAAATATTATTCAGGTACTGTTTGTTAGCGTTTCTACAACAGGGCCAGGGTCTCTACGGAGTCTGTACACAGAATGGCGGACGTAAATCGTCCTACAATTTTATTCAACATATATTTTATCTAATTGTACTAAATTCAAGAAAAAATTAAATATTAAAAAAATATTTAAGCTTCATGAGTTTCACTTACAAATTATATCTTGAAAGGTTAAAACATTAAAACATGTGAATAAAATTCTAAATTTATAGGATAAGAATCTAACACTAATCGTGTAGAGCAAGCAGTGTAATAGAGGCAGCTAATTATTTTCTTAAAAACTCAGCACTTGAATACATAGTTCTAACAATATAAGTTTAACCACATATAATGGCGTCATATTTAAACTATGGGAAGCAAGTAACAAACAAGAAATAACTTCAACCACTACTACCACTGGAAACCAGTATTGATTATATTGTGAAGCTCGATGTGAAGAAGTATTATTCTCACTGAAATTCCAACTGTACACGACGCTTTTAAAACACATGTACCAATAAAGACATAACAATATGATTTCGTGCAAAATCTTTCAGAGCACTGTGCCCTTCCTATAAATGATACATAAAAAATATATATTTTTTTATTTTATCTGTGATGTCTGTCACGTGACATGTCTGTACTGTGCCTAAAAATGAGAAGGTTATTTTAATTTTCACTACGAAAAATTAAATAACATTTGGGAAATAATAAAAGCTTTTACTTATAAATTAAAGTCACCCTCGAGCCAATGAAAAGGTTTGGAAATGATGAAAATATGTTTAAATTTTTGCTAATTTTAAAATTTTGTCTTTGTAGGAGGGTATCAAAATTTATTTAAGCGTGATTATAGAGGTTTGTTCCTTTAATAAATTTATCAAGGTTTTAGTTTTATATGACAGAGAACCTATTAAAGGTAAATCCAGTTTTAAGTACGACCTCAATAGAATTACAGTGTACAATCAACCCACTTAAATATAACTACCTGTACCTACTAACTGCTGTAAGAACTTCAATTCTTAAATTATGTATAGATTTAAAGACATATAAAACAAAAAGATCCAATAATAATAAGTAAATAGTTTTATAATTATTTACACTTTCATTATTTTCTTTCATGACGTTAAGTTCAGTGAATAACATTTACTTAAACCTCAATAACCTTGATTGGGACTGAAAGCTCCTACTTTTTGTCCTTACAATAAGTTAATGTAAACGTTTCCTAAAGTCATGTTATAAATCTTCACTTATCCTAGTCGTATTATTTGATTACCTCCTTACTTATTCCAAAATTATGCTTAACTGTTTTAATAGAACATACTCTAGGGTTGCTACACATTTAAAACTTTGTCAAATTGAAATTGAACATGTGGAGGGTAAACTATTAACTGATGTTATTTTAGATATCTATTTTACTGCTAAAATCAGTGCTTATGTTATCACGGACGTGATTCTAGGATATGACCGGATTTAGAGTAACCATCAAATGCAGGTTATGAGGACTATTATTCTTGTTTCTAGTGCGAATATCTCGTCGACATAATATCACGATATTTGACGCATAAATAGATTATAAATATCTCTAAATTTGCCTGTATCGTGTTATTTAGTGTGTTTTTATAATATGTTACGTTTATTTTTTTCATATTCTGTTATATTAAAATTTGATGCTATTTTCTTTGAAAACGAACTGTCACCTTTCAGTTTATTCAGGGATTACACGAGATCTTATCAGACAAAGGTTGCTTCGTGAGGTGGGTTTGTGCTCGCTACATGTCTAAATATATTACAAATTCTCTTTACCCGAAATTGTGATATTAAAAATATTAAGAAATTCTATTTATTATGAAATAAATTTAATTTAATTTTCTTTTTCATAATGTATGTATGTATACATGTCAGTAAACGAAAATCATTTCTGGTTAAGCCCAATGTAAATATACTTCTAATTTCACTATACTTATTTGTTTTTTTTTGGGACTTGTAATTTTTTTAATATAATGTTAAAATGTGTTTTTTAAATCCAAGTAATAGTTTAGTTCAGCGTTTCAGGAGTACGATTTTTAGAAGGTTTTTAATTGTGGGGTAATTTTTTATAAAACTATTAGTGAATTTTAAGTAACTCTAGAACGAAATACTGATACGGGCAGGTATTCAAAACCGCGACCTCTTGGAAACCGTTCCGTCGCTCTACCAATTCAGCTATCGTTTATATCGTCCCGATAAAGACATTAATGCTTAATTCAAGTATCAAAATTAAATAAGCTTAACATGGTTACATATGTGTATACATTAAATTAAATATTAAATAAAATTAAAATAATACAATTATTAGTATTTTTTAAGATCTAAGTGCCCATTAGGTGATCCTGCTGCCTTTTGTGAACTTCCCACAAAAAGTCTGAGACTGTCCATAAATTATATAGAACAAGTTTTGTAACTATATATTTCAAAAAGATATTTAAAACATTTGGAAAGGTGTAATTATTGTAAACAAAACTTATCAAGAATAATTTGAATATTCAAAATGGTAAACAAAACTTCTTATGCAAATGCTTAAAATTTGTATCTTAAGTTTTGTCTACAATTTAAGAAAGGTAATTTAAAGAAAGTAATTTTAATAAGCTTATTGGAACGATATTTTATTTAAGTACATGTATAAATTAGTTTATAAATTTTACAATTGTAAATGTTTTATACTTTATTACAATAAAATTCTATTGTAACATTGATAATTCAATTAAGTGTAATATAGTGAATTCTATTGTAACCTAGTGAAAGAACAGTCGAACCAACAGAACAGCCATTTGAATTATGTTTTTGTCTTCAAATTGTCAAATTCTTTTTAACTGCTAATTTTTTTTTTCAAACATAAGAGATCGCTTATTAGCGATGAGCTGGCCTCTTGTACATTTCATGATTTTCGTTTTTTAATAGAATAATATTAATATTTTTCTACTAGAATGTAAGATTTTTTTTTTAATTAAAATTTTTCACTGACAAGAGTCTTAGAAAATAAGAAAAAGATTTATCGAAGAAATCTCAGTAATTATGTTATTACAAAATATGTTTTCTCTAGGAACATTCAAAAAAAGATTGTCATTAAATAATAGCACAATAATGTAAACAACTTTGTAAATATACAACAAGATAGAAAGCAGGACACGATTTATGAAATATATGATTTATAAGTATTGTATTAAAAACAATAAATATAATTTTATTCTTGATGCTTATGGAGCGAGAGCCTGTAAAGACCAGGCATTAATAAAAGCTAAAAGTTTGTCTGTACATGCCCGTAACAGAGGTAAGAACGATATGATCCAAATACATTACAGTATAAAGCATATTTTTTTCATATTTTCTTCGGAATAATATAAGAAATCATGTCATAATGACGAACATTAAGTCCAGTTTCAACCCTGAACTTTAAAAAAATAACATTATACTTTCGTTACAGTATAAAAGCTAAATTTAATATATGATATTCGGAGAAATATCAAAAAATATTATCTCAATAGCCGGACAATTTCAATATAATATACCACAAGTTAAGAAGTAAATACGTAGGAAATAAGGCAAGGTTAGTACGTCATCTCAAATTATGTCAAAACTAAAAATAATAAATATGAAAATGGTTGTTCTTATGTAATATCGTATAATGTTCTCAGGTAGTATTCAATAATTCGCAATCGAACAATGTTAAACGAGACTCTAACAAGCTACTTGGCTGGAATCCGGTTGCTTATAAAATAATTGTGTATAGAAAATCATTTAGAAGCCATAAAATATATGTTTACGTTTATAATGTAACGTATTAACTGTTAATTGTCTTAAATATTCGAAATAGTTTTCCGTGGGGTTAAAATAAGCGAAAAATTGTTTTGTACTGAATTTGATGTCTATTATTTTGTTAAATTTTGATGAGAAAATGATGTCGAGATTAATCTCTTAATCAACGGCAACGTTTAAATTAAATGGGTAGTTATTTTGTATTTATACATATATAGAGGTTATATTAGATACAGTACAGGATATTGAGTAGTTTGCACATTTAAAAAAAAAAGAACAATCCTGAAATAACCTAGTCTGGTTAGATTTTATATAAATCCATACCGTATTAAATATTTGCAGTAAACAAAAATTGTATAAAATCTGTTTATAAAGATGCGAAGAAATCTATAAAGAAATATACAAGCCCTTTTTTATTTATTTATGGATATAAAATATAAAACGCACAATTTTTCCACACTCCTCATCACCGCTTATATAAATATTTATACAAGCGGTGTTAAGGAGTTTGATTAGTTACTATATAGTAACGAATACATATAGTTAAAGATTATTTTTATAGTGGGTTTTTTGTAGATAATTTGTTATTTAAGCATTAACAGGCCTAACACCGGTTTATTCACAGAATTATTTACATAGAATAGGGGAGTCGTAGGCAGGCCTATGAGTGTCAGTGGCTGACAAATGATATAAGATACAATAATAACACAAGATGAGACACCGATACTTACCTTTGTTCAATCACACATGCAAGAAAGAGAGACAAATAGGTAGCCTCATTTGCTTTCTATTCTATTCTATGTATAATAACTCTATGGGTTTATTAAAGTCATAAACCTGGGTGACAGACCTTAAAATGAGAGTCGACTAAAAGTAACGACGTAGTATAATATTATGACGACGATAGATGATCAAATTTTACACCGTTCCTTCTTAGTATATAATTATTAGTCTGTAAGATAGATAAAATGAGAGAACAAACCATTTTGTTACGATTTCTTAACGTAATGGTCACTTTTCCAAAAAGGAATACTACTTAAAAAATAGTTTCAAAACTGTCAAACTGTCATTTGGCGACAACCGACCTATGTGGCAGTTTAATTTAATATCTGCGTCAAAAAATTACGAGAGAATGACATTAATGGCATTCTTTGTTTACGGTTATTCATTATGTTAAATTTATATACTACATGTACAGCACATTTATAATTTTCAAATTATGAACGTGCTTATATACTTGCAAGATCCAAATAAGATAAACAATTTGACTAGTATTATTGTATTAAAGTAATTACGTAATTTAATATTGAAAAGGATATGTCTATCCACAGATGAATAATGTTGTGTCACATATAACCTAAATAATGTAATTATGGTCTTGTAATTACATATATATTTTACGAATAAATAATATACAACATTATAATATACGACTTGTTTGTGTCTCGTAATTTTCGGTCAAATAATATGTATATGTAATAGTGGTAACACTTCAAAATATCATGAAAAAAATAAAAATCTTGGAAAAAAACTAGAAATAAACTGTGTGGTGTACAAACGTAGTAATAATTATCTTAATTCAATTATTTATTCCAAAACTCAAACATTAGTCATTAGGGTATAAATACGTTAGTTATTGAAATGTACAATATTATTTGATTATTGTATGTCATGTCTTTTATCCATTAAAATTTGATGTTTCATAAGCAACATAAATGGTTTAGGTCTCAGCAAGTACTCAGAGACAACAGATGTACAAATACACACAGACACACACACACACACACATTCAAGGTCACAATACGTTAAGATTCGGTATAACGGACTCATTTGAATAACAATCAAGTATTATAATAACTTTGTATGTAATGTAATTATTAATATTAATTATGTGCTAATGATGATTCGGAACGAATCATTAATCACTACTCGATATAAAATATTTACAGCACTAAATAATCTTACTATTGCATGCCTTAAAATTAACTTTTATAACCAACTTGCAGTGATTTCAAGCGTGGAATAATAATATAGGTTATACATAAAATACCAAAAACACTAAAAAAATAAACACATATTTTTTATCATATAATGTTATTAATACTTTTAGTATAAATTTATTTCAGTTATAGTACATTCATTCAACCAGACCGCAACTCAATAGCTCGTCACTTCACATCACGATAAATCCTCAAACAACGTTCTGTATAAAACGGTCGAATAACACGTTCTGGTATTTATCAGTTATCAGTGTATTTTATCATTATAACAGCGTTCATAGCGAGACCTCAATACATGTTCTCTTTCACTACATATTCACTCACTCACTCACATGAAAATAAATCTTATAAATTAATTACGTTTATTGTATAATAATGTATCAAAATATTGTTTTTTTAATGACATGTACATTTATCAGAGAAAAGACCTCCATGGTGTTTTTAAAAATGTGTTATGTCAGCATTCTTGCTGTCACTGTCACAATTTCGTAAATATTTAAATATTTTAATATTTTAATTTTCTTTATTTAAGATTAATTAGAACCAATTAATAATTATACTATTAAATTAGTCTATTAGATTAATCAGGTATTTTTATTACAATCAATCACTAAGTAAATATTATCAGAAATAAAATGGTCAGGCATATTATATTTAAAATGAATTATTATATAATTTGTTCAGAAGAAACGATGTGTTTAGTTTAAATAAAGCACTCCCTTAAACATAAAAAATGTTATGCCAATTATAATATATCAAGATAAAAAGATTATGACCTTTTTTTAAATGACGATTATGACCTTTTTTTTGAGAAATGACGGCTTTTCCCTTTAAAATGGCTGAGGGTGTGTAGTCATATGTCAAGACATTTTACTCACGATTTCTGAACTTGTTATTAAAAACCCAGAACGACCCCTGCCGATATTAAGGGTCACACTACGTGACGTTCTTGAATATTTGGACGACATAATGCACAACAATCAAGTGGCCTAATCAAAATAAGTTCAGTTTCGTGTCAATAAACGGCTCCCAGCTAAACCAAATCCTCTACTCTAAAATAAATGTGACCTGAAAATCTACAATGCATATTATTTTGTATTGTTGGTACAAGTTAATAACATATTAAGATGGACCGCCACAATTTGGAACACCCACCATTTAGCAGTTTCATTTCCTTACACCTTTTATTACTTATACAGCTCAAGTATTGGTTTTATGTGTAATACTTTATTAGTTTATGAATAAAAGAAATAATATATAATGTAATTGTGTTTCTGTTACATTCACTACGGTACTCATAAAGATTTATAAATATATAATGCTAAATTCATCAAGGTGGGTAGTGACGTGCTAGTTTATTTGACAGAGTGATAAGACGGTTTACCAGATGTCACAGGTTTGAATCCTACTCCAGTCGATGTATTTTACATTATTGATTTAATTAATATTTTACAGTTCAGTGGTTAGAATAATCTCGAAATGCTAGAAATTATCATAGACCATACAAATTGTAACTACTTTAATTGCCATTCAAATAATTGACAATATTAGTGACGCAATTACGCAAAGCTGTAGAGTACCACTTGACTACACTGCAGTGGCTTACATAATAAACAACTATGTATTGGATACTACTAATAATATACAGTATTAAATAAGAAATATTTAAGTATTTCCGTTTCTAGTTTTATATTACGTGTATAAATATTATAATTGATTTGTGCTGAATATAAAATCAAAGTTTTTGTTTAATTTAGACATACCCTTTTATTCAGGAACGCGGAGAGGTATCAAACGGAAATTAATATTAACACTCAAGTCTAAACTCTAAAATTAAAATTTGGTACGAACCAACGTCTTATAGAGCATATGAATGAAAAATTTCAAAAAGCGTAAATTTTTAGTTACATCATATAATAGAAAAAAAAATAAGTTACTATACCTTTCATCATGATAAGAAGGTAATAAATTAAAATATATAAAAATTACTCAGAACTATAATATGGTACCTTTAAAGTGTACCATAATCAAACTTCTATGTCAACGCAATCCAAAGAAAGAGCAATTTAAGCCGCATATTTTCAAACTTGCAACTACTGGCAAGGGAATCGTAACCTAAAGGATAAAATTACTTCCAGACGACCTAAGATCTTATAATTTGGCATGAAGAAATCTTTTATAGTACATATAAAGGAAAAACTCCGAAAATCTTAAATTTTTTGTTATATTAAGACGGAAGTAATGTATTTGTTTTGTTTCACTTATTCGCTATAACATTGAAAGGATGCCCAACCGAAATTATTGTTTGGAAATATTTATAAACATGTATAGATAATATTTTTTTATTTTTCAATAAAACCTCTGGAAGCCGTTCTCTTGCTCTACCGATTGAGCTGCCATATCACTTCCCGCTTCGGTGAATTTAGGATTCTAAGTATATGTGATCGCCTTTATCGGGACGGTATTAAAAAACCTACGCAAAGTTTCTAACTTTGCAGTATAGATAGTATATATTTTTCATTATATATTTAATTAAAATTTCAATATTTTTTTTAAATCTATACATATTTATTGTTTATAGATCGTTTAAACATTAGCTTTTTGGTAGTGCCATCTCCTTACTGAAAGAAAAGAAAAGATAGAAACATTGGTTAGGGTTTTATACACTTGTTTAACAAATTTTGGTCATAATTATAAGACTTGTGATTGGATTTGATTCTTTTCATAATTGAATGTCTATTTAGGAGGAATAGTACAAGACAGAATTGTTATATAATATCACCATGGGCCGTCAATGATTCTAGAAAATGCCATTTCATAATATGTAGGAAAGTAATTAAAATGCGTCCGAATAGAACGCAAGTGAGGTCAATAATTCTAAACTATTGTTTCCGAACGTGTAACGTTCTTTCTTCATCCTCGCAAAAGGAGTCGTGAACGAAGCCTCTATATAATAAAATAAAAAAAATATATTATACTATTTTATTGTGTATTTTGTGGTTAAATCAACGATGGCCAACTCTATGTCACTAAATGCGCATTTCCTTCCTCATTTCTGAATGTAATAGGTTTGTGGAATGAATCCTATTTATTCTGATATTGGCATCGCATGGTTCAAATAAACGCTCAGAATGAACATAATGCAGACATTAGTTTTATAAATTGTGCAATAAATTTATACCTATAAAAGAGAAAGTATGTATGTTCAAACCTACATTTAAGTAAAGATCTTAATTTTTTAATCCCCGACTAAAAAGAGGGGTGTTATAAGTTTGACCTGTGCATCTGTGTATCTGTGTATCTGTGTATCTGTGTATCTGTGTATCTGTGTATCTGTGTATCTGTGTATCTGTGTATCTGTGTATCTGTGAATTAAGTACGGTGGCAGCCGAGGATCCAAAAAAAAACAAAATTATAAAAATACTTTATTTAAAATTACAAACTACATTATAACTAAAATGACGACTGCTTGCCCGATATTAGAAAACAAGAGTGACAATTATATTTAAAATTAATTATAATGAAATACATTTATGTGAAGTGCAGATTCAGCTAAAGGATTGTTATAAAATTATAATTAAATAATACATTTGTATGAAGTGCAGATTTAGCTTTTTGATTGTTATAATTCCTGGATTCTGATACAATGGAATGTACATATTGCACCATCGCTTGCTAAGCGGTTCCCGCGATGCATGGGAATATAACAAATGTCTATTTAGCGATCCCACGGTCTATGGGGATATAACATGTGTATCTGTGTATCTGTGTATCTGTGTATATGTTTATCTGGTTATCTGTCTGTGGCAAATTTCCGGCCAAACGCGTAGACGGATTTGAATGCGGTTTTTTTTATTCGAAAGGTATGCTCATCGAGATGGTTTTTATCCATGTTTGATTGAAACAGTAATAGTCGTCTTTAAGATATTGACGTATTATTCGTGCGGAGAAGAGGTGCTTATGCAATATTTAGCTGTTTGCGGCCAAACGCGTGGACCGATTTGAATGCGGTTTTGTTTAATCGAAAGCTATGCTCGTCGAGATTGTTCTTATACATGTTTGATTGAAATAAAAATAGTCGTCTTCAAGATATTGACGTTTTATTCGTGCGGGGAAGAGGTTCTTATGCAATAATTAGCTGTTCTAAGCGGTGTCGCCAAAAGGATGAAGGACAAAAGTTTTTAACACTTACGTACACTTACGTACTGAGGTAAAGTACTTTATTAGGGATAGCTGTTGCCCGTGACTGAGTCCACGGAGACTGTAAAAATATATTTATATGGCTTATGATCGTAGTCATAAAGAATGACGGGCAACAGCTAGTGATAATATAAATACCTTCATCATAGTGTTATTAGTGATTGTAAATCATTTTAACTCTAAATGTTTATATTTATTAATATTCGTATATATGAAACCTACCTACCTACCCATATGAAAAAGTCTTGAATCATGTTACTTAATACATTTATAATTTATTACATTGTCGAAACGTTCACGTGGATTCTTATTTTATTAAATATAATATATATTTCTCTTAATAAATATAACCTACGTACATCATAATATAGGATTCTAATGCTAAAAGACTTTTTTAAAAATCGATCCCGTAGTTTCGGAGCCTATTCAATTCAAAGAAACAAACAAATCTTTCCTACTTAAACAATTTTTTTTTTTTTAGGTACATTTAGTACAATTCAGAAATTAGTAACATAAGCTTAAAAAGCAGAAAAAAAAAATTTAAAATTTAAAAAACCCCCGATACAAAAAGACCTCTAAAAAGAGTAAAAATAATATTTTTATGTACTTATTGAACTCGTTGCGTCGGGGGACCGTTTTATAAAGGAAGAAATTAAAATGCAAGTAAGTTAAGAAGGCAAATAAAGAAATTACGATATCGAATCGCATAGTCTAAGTCCTCAATGATTAACTTTGTAATATATACACTATCAATGTACGTAGAACGGTCCCCCGACGTAACGATTTCAATAAGTACATGAAAATATTATTTTTACTCTTTTTAGAGGTCTTTATGTATCGGAGGTTTTTAAATTTTTTTATATCAATCAATTGAGGTTAGATAGTCTAGATTTCACAGAAAGGTGGGAAAAAGTTGCATTTTTTTCTGAAAAGGGAACATAAACCCGAAATATCGTAGTTTGCTATTATTTATATGAATTAATGTAATTATAAAAATTTAATGTATCTAAAAAAACTTATAAAACGTTTTAATAGAAGTGTATAAGAAACAATGCAGGACTATTTTAATTTCTGTTTCAGTACAACAATGGAGAACCTGAAATAAATTTACGGAATTTAAAAATAATACGTCTAATTTACCAACCTCCTGATTATCGCTTCTGTAAAATTTATTTTAAGTATATTTTTTGTCTCTATGTTGTTTATTTCGAGTTAACTGGTTAAGAATGGTAGAGAATGCTTCATAGCAGTATATCAATCTTTTGTATCATTTTTCGACAACAAATATTAGGTACATAGATAAAGTACTATTATTAATAATTTTAACATGTATGTAAATTAGAATTATAATAACAAAGAACGTAAAACGACTTTAATGTATTTTTTACTATGATTAACTTAATTTAAGTTTAATGATTTATGTTTTAGTTTTTAATGTACAACTGATATAAACCAATATATATCTTTTAATAATAATAATAATAATAAGACTCAGTTAGTGTAATTACAAAATGACAGATATTCGTCCAACAATAAAATAAACAAATACATTATAATACACTAAATTTGTTTACCAATTCATGGAACTAAAAACTCATTGTTGAATTTAAATTTATTCCGAACAATTTATGGAGATATAGAAATTATAGAAAATTGTTTCTGGTTGAAAAATAGAAAATGTCGCATCATACCTGAGTGGCTCTTAATACTTAAAAAACATTTCTTTACAATTTAACGATGCGTTTATAACAATGAAAAGGAAGGAATTTTTGCTTGGCTAAGTGGTGTTATCGCTTTAGAATGATTGATGTTTTGGTTTGACATAAAGGTCAGCCTACACTATCGCCTAAATTTGTTGGAGTATAATCGAAATTCGCCGATGTCATTCTACAAAATAGAATAAATAAGAATACCATCGTATACATTTAATCGTTTTTTAATATGTACTCAATTATAGACAAATTTCAACACAAATATAAATTACATTAATAGATATGTATACATAACTACTGTGGATAAAGATATACTACCTAACAAGTTTGTTTTTATTTTAGTTAGAAAATAAAGTTTAAATAAAGTTAACTTAGCTAGGTCAACCTCTGATTTCTTGTTTCCTCGATCTCCTCTTCACTTGTATAGACAAACTTTAAAAAATACCAGAATATAGAAGAATACTAAAGGAATGAGCTTTTGTGCTGCTTCTGCCCCTATATTTTTAGGGGCAAAGGGATTCTATATCTTCATACTCCGAATAATGACGATATAGACTCCCAGTTTTAAATCAACAAAACTTCAATATGCCATTTAATGGACCAAAAACTCGTCAGCAGTGGCGTTTTATAGACCTTCTTAACAAATTTACTAGCTTAATTCCAACGCTTATACTCAGATATATATTCAGATAATTGTTATTATTTAAAATTGGGTAATATAGCGGTATCAAGAAAGTCTCAAATTATAATACCCGTAAAAGTATATAAAACTGGAAATAATCCATCCTACAAAAAAAAATAATTACAATACAAAAAAAATGTTGATAGATGGGAATTAATTCAAAAACAGAATACCCTCCGGCAGTGTGTAAATGATTACAGCCATGTTTTACGAACTTGACTTGTTGATTGATGAATGAGTTTCGTTTTTCATTAAATTCCTTGAGCAAATCAAATAATTAAATGAAATATTATTTGCATATTCAGATATCAAAGATGCACATTGTTAATTTTTTTATTATAATGAACAATGAATTGATTTTAATGTTCTACATACTTTATTTAAAACATTAAATGAATCTTGAATATCTTGGACATCAAAAAATACGATCACCACAAAATATGTTTTACTTATTTTATTCAAGCGACTTATCGTATAATAGACTCCTTTTACTAATATTATATATTTATATGGTAGAAGGTTTTAAATAACAATAATCACCTTTGGCGTGAAGGAGTCACGTACTTCGAGTCCATAGAATCTTATTGTTTTATAAACAATAAGAAAGAGATCGCCAATCGAAAATACAACTAAATTTACTATCTTTGTTTTGATTTATGATTAGAGATAAAATTAATAGTTTAATTATTATTTATAAATAAACATAGAAAACCACATTGTTATTCATGAAGCGTTACTTATACACTTTCAATATTGGAAAAGCTATCATTATAGGTGTTATAAAAATTTAATGTCAATTTACAAGTAAGTAGTAAGTAAGTAAGTAAGTAAATAAACAAGTATCACTTTTACTTTAATTTACACCTCAAATTAATGAAAGTCCCTGAAACCGTGCAATTCAATAATACAAATACAAATATATTTATTTCAGTAACTTAGTCTAGATTACAATATTGCTATGGCAACTCCCCTTTAGGCGAAACAACGCCTGTGGTAGGAATAACCGCTCTTTTCGTACTCGGTAACAAACATAGACTATGCCACAGAACAAATAATAGTACCACCAAGGCTAACTTTCAAATAATTAAAAATATAACACTCTGAGGGATTCTCCCCTCAGAACTTAACATTTATTTTCCTGTAACTTTTGCGTTCGTGCGTTTGTATGTGAGTGTTTGTGTGTGTATGTGTGTGTGTATTTGTGTGTGTGTATTTGTGTGTGTGTATTTGTGTGTGTGTATTTGTGTGTGTACGTGTGTATACTTTTGTGTGTGTTTAAATATTATTTTTGACTACATACATACTCAAATTTGGCTTATATTATGGTTGGAGATACGTTATCAGACCTACAAGAACCTTATGCATAAAAGTAATATTTAATTTTTAAGAATAAGTTCGGTATCAGAATAACTTTTTGACTTTAACCATTCTATAACTACTTTTCTGCATTCGTTTGTATTGAGGGGGTATATATTAAGGTACTTATTTATCTTATTGTAGATAGAGGCCGATAAGACCGGGTACTGCCTTGCTGCAAAGATCGATTTTACTATAGGAACTAAGGCCACATTTTTATTTTATTTCTTCTTTTGGTTTGTATATTAGCAACACAGGGAAGGGATTTACGAATTTTAAGAACTATGTCTAATACGTATAGTTTTCTAACTGAGAGTAAGTTAGCTTCTCTATAAAGATTTTCGGTGCAGTGTCTATATGGTTTTAGAAGCATCACTTTTATTAACAACCTTTGAGCTCTTTCCAGACTCAGTAGCGAGGTTTTAGCAGCTGAACCCCACACTGATATACAGTATATAAGGATGGACTGAGCTAATGCCAAGTATGTTTGAATAAGTAATTCTTTACTCGCAATATGACGTAACGCTTTAAAAGTCCAGATGAGCTTACGCATTCTTTTCATGGTCAATTCTATGTGTGGTTGCCATGAAAGACGCTGATCGACAAGAACCCCTAAGTACTTGGCGTTAGTTACTTTATCTATTTCTGTACACGAACAGTCAGAGTTAGACGGGTCACTGCACTTATGAACTTTTATGTTAAAGTCAGCGGAGGGTTGAGTTGTAATGTTTTTACTGAAGCAGATGTAGTGGGTTTTTGCTGTATTCAGTGTAAGGAGACTTGTATCCAGCCAGGATGCCGTCTTTGCTAGAGCTCTTTCTGCTGATATTTTTACTTTAGGCCAAGAATCGCCAGAGAGGACAATTGCAGGATCATCTGCATACGAGAATATAGAACCATTGGTCAGTTTTAGACGGCACAGATTATTTATATACACCAGGAAAAGCGTTGGTCCCATTACGCTTCCCTGTGGAACGCCGTATGTTAGAGTGACTTCCTGGCTAGTATAATTCCCTATTCGAATAAAAAACGTTATTTGTAAGTTATAAATCTAGTTCCTGATTCAGTAACATACAATTTGGGATAAGACTGGCCTATTCTATTTACCAAATTTATATTACTATATGATACATTTTGTTAACAATTTTGGTAAGACCCTTTATCAGCTATAGTTTTCGAAACCAAACTGGCTAACGCGTAAGGGTGAACCTTTTTAACGCAATAACTTAAGTTAAAACTAGGTTTAAATTATTATTGTTTTTTTTTTATTTAAATCTTAAGCAAATATGAGTTAAACAATTCTTCTACATCGGCACACGGACAAAGAAGCTCAATTTATCAGAACTAAGTGTCCGACGGTTTTCTACATGTCGCTTGTCCTTCTCGGCGAATTTGTAATTATATATTTATTTATAATTTAAACTATCTTAACATGGCTAATGTTTATAGTAAGTTTAAATCAGTTTTTTATTGTATTTATAAGACGACAGTATACAAATTTTCTACATTTTTTAGAGCAATTGTTTAACAAACACAAGACCAATGTAATTAAGGATATAGTTCGTTATTTGATATATTTTTTCTCACTGTCTTTTCCATAGCTCTGGTTTAATTAAAATTGCCAACTATGAATACCATTCCTTATAAATGAATCAACATTAATTGAATACAATAACATACTTATATAATAGTATTACCAAATATAATGAAATACAATATAATAAAATTGATATGCGTTCATCACCGCAACACATTTTAGGCCCTTAATATTTCGATAAACATTTCATTTTATGAATTTTATTATTAGTGAATGTTACGTAAGGCCTTAGGTAAATTGAAATTTTTAGTAAATCTTTTTTAATAACTTCTTTAAGATAATATTAAAAACTAGTGGGAACTATGAATATTATGATATTTCTGTTCCAAAAATATATGTATTGGAGTTTTATTAGATATTCTACTTACTAAATAGATACTGTTAAGCTTAACTTTAAGTCGCCTTATTGAATCCAGAAATTCTCACAGAAATTATAAATGTAATTTAATTCCAATTGAAACTAATAAATTAATTTAAATTCGTATTCTGTCACATTCATGAAATGACTGGATGTGGCAACTTGTAATGAAAAATATAAAATCTAATAAACTTAATTAACTTAAGTTTAATTTTTAACACGCTTTTTATTTAGTCACGACTACATTTTCATTAAATACTCTAATAATCCAACATTTGAAGTAATATTATAAAATTAAGAATTCTCATTCTTTTTACAACTTCGAACAATCGTGTTCCACGTTTAAATTTAGGCCATACAAATTTTTAATTGCATTCTCAATTATGAATACACAAACAAAATTAAAAATCAATAAGAATAAGTTATATGTATGTATGTACAATGAGAAAGATGTATCCCTTTATAGGTTTTAAATCAAAAATTATTACAACGAATGTTACTTTATGAAAATCATCTGAATGTGTGTTTTTCTATGCAATGTTATACTTAACGCAAGTACTGCACTTAGATTGTTTAATTATTGGTTTTTATTACGTTCCAGTACTAGATAATTTATATTAGATCACGGTAATGCTGTAGCCTACTTTTTGTATAAATAAATATAGAAAAGTCTATAACAAATACCGTTTATTATGTATTTTTTCATAAATACACAATTAATAATTAATTAATTTTATAAGATGAGCAGCATCAATCTTTAAGCTATATCACACAAACACGACAGTTCTTAATCGCAGCATGCTGCAACGATGTTTTGACATAGATATAGTACTGTCTAACTATATCTATGTACTATGAACCTATATTTATTTATAATAATTTTAATGGTAAATACATCCAAATTCACATGTTTTATTATGGAATGTTATTTATTATTTACTGTTAAATGTTTTAAGAATTATAAGGATAGGATATTTTAACATAATGTTTAATCTTTTATTAATTATTAGCACTTATTATAAGATATAAGTAATAACATCCGTAAATTGTAAATTACCCTCACCTAAATATTATAGTGTTGAAATATTATTAAACGAGTTGTAAGGGCTGCTCTCATCCATTCTATTACAAGTTGTTGGATAGAAGTGCAAGTACTGTGTATTACTGAAACAAGTCCTATAAGTAGATATTGTGAATATTTCTTTTGTTTTATTTTATTACATAAAAATCTTTTGCAGTGACAGTTAAAACAGAGTGAGAGAATAATTACGGATGTGTTTGATCATCGCGGTCGGCTATTCCGATTTATTAAACAAATTGTAAGTTTTAAAAATGATCATAATAATACCAACTAAAAATATGCATTGAATAAATAGTTTATCTCTGAATTTGAACGCTTCTAAACAACAATATAAAATTCGTTCGAAAATAGAATTCGTAGGTCATGGAAATCTAAACAACTATTAAATAACTACAGCATTCGAACAGAACGGTTGTAAACAACAATAATCAGCGTTAGTGTGAAGGAGTCACGCTGTTCAAGTATATTGAATCCTAGTTTTCAAAGAGTATATACAATGAGCACATAAGTTTCTCATGTCTCCTGACTTTACTAGTTCGTGGTTATATGACTTGCAAGTCATTTGTCATTTAAGTTGTGAGTCAACGAGTTTTCATAAAGTAGTTTTCAACAGTTGGAAAAACTTGTCTTTAAAAAATCTTAAAGCGTAGTAATGTTTCTGGCCTTCCAGTTCTTTTACCTCAACTTGGGCTAAGTTGTACCACCATCAAATAAGAGTGAAAATAAAGCATCGCTTCAAAAACACGCCCAAATCTGAATTTCAATAAATATTTAATTTTATATATAAATATTTATTTTTGGTTATAGTTTATTTGTTATAATACTAGTACATAAACTGGCAGCTGTTAATAGAATTAAGATTAGTTTTGTTACAAAAATAATAAAAGTGGGTTTAGTTTTAAATAATTTATTGTTTAATAATACACAAAAGAAAACATGAAACCTTATAATTGATTAAGTTAATACAGATAAGGAGAATGTCTTAAATAATGACAATAATGCCAAGATAATGTTAAGAAAAATGCCAGCTAGACTCAGCGGTGGGTTACTTGAGATAATACTTTATTTTAAATTATATATATATTCATTACTAAAATAGTAATACCCTAGGCGCCACTGACAAATAACAAGCGAAGACATATATATGATCCTCCTGCTTGTCAGTACTGGAGAACCACAGTCAAACACTTGTTCTTTATAAAACTTTGAAAAATGGAAGTGTTGATTATTGGTATAAATAAATTTTGTACATCACCATAAATTCGGGATTACAATAAAGACGAGCTCCTTAAACTCAGCTAGTCAGGAAGCAGGATACAGGACCAACAGGACGACGCTCCGAAGATTCACGTCTACCCCCGCGAACCAATTATAAATTTACCCGTATCTTCTAGGGTACAAACTAAAAAAACCTCCTTATGGAGGAAAAAGGCCTCGCAAGCACTAATATTAGCCTATGTCGACTCACAGGGTCGAATCAGGACAAATAGAAATATTGTTCCAAGAAACTTTGAAACTGCCCGGGAAGTGCCGGCAATAGGAATTATAATGATTCCATATTAAATTATTAGCCCTGCAATTAAACACGCTAATGAATTTATGAAACAACGCTTCAAATGCGTTAATAAGATCACAAATAACTAAAACACTCACCGAAGGCTAATAAGATATTCAATTCGGAAGTGCTTCCGAAAGAAAAGACTCTAAAGGTCACGGCATTGAATTTTATAGTCAAAATATGCATAATAAGCAAACAATGTGGCTATGCACACGCCGCGTTACACGAAATGTGGGTAAAATTGATATTAATCGGAAGAAGACCAATATTTAAACAATTTAAGAATAATGCACCAATTATCTAAAGAATGAAACGAGTGTAATAAATTTATAACAAATTGTTATACTAATAAATATAATAATAAAACAACGTTGGCTGCTATTAAACTTCTGAAACAATATGACAGCTACTTTTAAATAAATATCTAGCGATATGCTAACCTTAACAATTATTAATAAATGAAATTTAGAATAGTAATTATTAATAAAATGTTTATATTTTTAATAACATTTTGGGGACTATAAAGTTAGCTTAAGCTGGTAACATTCAATATCTTAAACAAAAAGAAATGTCACAGACTAATAAAGATATTGCAATTAGCTGTCAACAGATAAATAATTTACCTTGTCTACGAATTTGACAGATAATAAGAAATCGATGATATTAAAATTATAAATATTTAATTATCTACAGAAATGAAATTTCTATGTAACAGTTTATTGGTTTTTTTTTTTGTTAGCGTTGAATATTTCATTTACTTTAATTTTCTAAGCATAAATGCGGTTACCGGTGTGTTCACTTATAACACTACTACTGCATGTTACAGTCATATATGATATACTACAAAGAACACATTACTACATATTCATTCAGATTATATCTACTTCAAATGATTTAAACTCGAAGATACGAGCCACAAGACATGCTATCTAAATCATAGAAAGCTAAAACGTGTTCAGTTCTAACGCCCAAGCAATCTGTGCATACAAGCGTCTCGGTTGCGACTAAAATTAATTGAGTATCTGAACGGTTGGTTTCTATAAATGAAAAGTTTTTGAATGTAGTTATTATAATGATTATGAACACTATATTTATTATAAAAGAAACAAATTTTTGCACTCTCTTATTATTTGCAATATATATTTGAAAAAATGGCAAAGCATAAAGTAGGTTCAAGCCTCAGAATAGCCTCTTTCGATATATTTAGTTTCTAGAGCTACGCTATGACCAAAGGAAACTACTTGGAAAATTGGATATTAAATCTTCTAAAACTCTGTTCATATATGCAGTTTTAGTATTTGGCCATAAATATATACATTTTTTTTATATTTACAGAAGCTTAAAAGGCAGGTATAAAAATGAAATATAAAAAGTGTCCCCGGATGATTTTCATCCTTGTTTTTGTGCAAACGTCGGTTATTAATCAACGCATTATGCTTCAACATTTTCACCAAGCTCTGTTTACGCGTGTTTTTGTGAGATACGGTTTATGTGACAGACAGAGTAATGTCGGTCATAGTGTTTGTTTGACGGAATTTAAAAGACTTGTTCATTATGCTGGTTCAAGACTCCCTTGTTATAGTGTTAATTACGTTAGCTACAGACGGAGAGTAGAAAAAAATTAAAACTGAATTAAAGTAATTTTAATTAAAAGAATTACAATTACGTACTTATAAACTAATATAAGAATATATGACCTTTTTTTTTTTTTTTTTTTTATCGTTGGAAAAATGCGTTACGCATCATCCCTGCGGCCAGGAAGGTGATGACCGAGGGGGTATGTGGGACTACCCGGCAGCATAGAGGACGCTGCCATTTTTAAGGCTACCCACTAAAAAACCAACGGTTGACCTCATCGCCTTAGTGGGGCGCCACGGGATCGCTTTCGCACTCACCGTGACGCCCCGGCGGAACCCCCTGCGAGGGGCCCCGATCAACTTAGGGACACCCTCACCTCGTAGGCCTATAGCGGGCGGGAGAGGTCACCCCCCTCTCCCGTCCAGGCACTACAGCTGAGGTAGGAGGCTGCGGGCGTAATCCCGCCTCCTTCGACCCAGCCTACCCCTGCGGAGCGGTTCAGAGGAGGCTGCCTCTCTGTCCCGCTCCGCGGCCTCCTTCGCGGCAATGACTTGCTCGCAGAAGGAGGCCATAGCGACCCAGGACCTCTTGTCGTCGAGCATCGCGGAAACAACGCTCGGCAACGAGAGGTCGCTGCCAACCACGGCCGTCAGCTCAGTACGCTGACGGTCCCAGGCTGCGCACTCCGCCAAGGTGTGACGAGCCGTGTCCACGGGCTCGTCACAGTGGTGGCAGGAGGGGGCCGCCTCTCTGCGTGCGATCTTGTGCAGGTACTCACCGAAGCACCCATGCCCCGTGAGCACCTGCACAAGACGGAATGTTAGAGTCCCGTGCCGCCGGCCGATCCAACGATCGAGATGGGGGGAAATAGCCCCCACCGTCGCAAGACCGGCCGACGGGGACTCTAAGTCCCTACTCCACTGTCGGATCAGGGCTCGGTGAGCTAGAGGCTCTAGCTCACCGAGCCCTGATCCGATCCGCCTCGAGCCTAACCCGCCCGACCCGGGCTTCCACCCGGTGCCAATACACTCCGGCGAGGACCCGCGCCTGTAGCTCCCAGGGCGGATCGCTCGCCAGGAGTGTGGCCGCAGTGTATGACACCGTACGGTACCCCCTGATCACCCTCACCGCTAGGACCCTTTGCGTGCGACGCAAAAGGGCCCTGGAATTCGCGGTGAGGGCTCCCGACCATATGGGAGCACCGTACAGGGCCATGCTCCTCACCACTCCAGCGTATAACCGGCGGAAAGGAGCCTGCGGCCCTCCGGCGTTGGGTAGAAGCCTACTCAAGGCGACTGCAGTGGAGAGTAACTTCGGGGCCAGCAGAGAGAAATGGGCCCCGAAGTTCCATCTACCGTCCAGGGTGAGGCCCAGATACTTCATCTGGGCCTTCACCGCCACCCGCGCACCCTGGACGGAGATGTACGCCCGACGAGGGGGACCCCGGCGAGGGCCGTGGAACAGGATGGCCTCCGTCTTGGAAACGGACACCTCCAGTCCCAACAGCCCTATGCGGTCCGCTACAAGAATATATGACCTACTCGATGTAAGTACAAACAATAATGACAAAATTATATTAATAACTTTAGGGCTTACATTAAACTAATTAAACTGCAACAATGCATTATATCGCGATTACCAATATACATTTTATTTACACGCAGGGAGTTTGAATATCAGCAGTCCTCCTGGACTATGTGTACGTAACTTGTCTTTGAAAATTTTATAACAAGGAACAAACAGATCATTTTCATAAAAATAACTACAAAATATTATAATGGTGTTCCTTAGTCAATAAACTATTTCTCCGGCATTCATGTGAACTTTTGTATTTTTGTAGACAAATATAATAATACTATAAACATTTTTATTTCACTATAGAATATGCGTACAATTCCATTAAATAAAAAAATACAGATGTGATAAAAAAAAGATATACCTGCTATGGCATAAAAAGATGTACTTATATTAAAGCAGTTTCGTGATCAGAACCGTACATATGTTTAAGAATAATAACTCCCTTTATTCTTGATATTGCTCAATAGAGAAATATTGGCGAAATTTCAGTCTGTTCTTGAAATGGGCCATCAATTCCAAATCGGAGTGTTAGTTCAAGAGCTTTGCGCCATTTAACAAACAAATAATACTCTTCACCTTTATATTTATATATTATAGTGTAGATACGTTTTATTCACTTCTGGTTATGATAATAGTATAGATATACTGTGATTGATGTAATTAAAAAAAATATTTTCGCAAAGCTTTCTGCTTATTAACATGCATCATGAAAATGAAAGATATATCAAATTTAGTAATTAAGCATGCAACAAATATGGGATATCCCATTCTTATCGGATTCTATACTTCTCAAGTTCAAGTTACGTTAAGAAAGATTTGCTATACTTGGCAACAACATCCAATTCGTACTGTAGCGATAATATGCCTACATGCCACCGCTCGTAATTCTGTGGCATCTCGTCAACGGTAAAGTGCGTCTGACTATGGAACACTTCCTCCCTGCTGTTATACGTCATTCCAAATCTCTGAGACGTTTTAAAAGGCGTTAAAATGTTTTTGTTAGTCTATTTAGACTCAAAAATGTATTACATTACAGTGCTAGGTATATGTATTAAGTAACAAATTAAATATAACATAAAAGTAGATAATTAATAAGTAGGTATCTAGTTGTGGAAATAAATATTACTTCCGTACATTATAAAATCAAGTACTAGTATCAGTACTATGTTTCAGTGGTGGCTAATTTGTGTGAACATCGTCAGTCAAGTATATTATAGGTTTATCATAATACTAATAGTCTATGACAAAGAAAACTTATATTTGTCAATCGACAACATTGTCAAAGGACAACATTGTAGTTTTTCGTCCGTTATAAATTTATTTTAATTTGTACTAGAAACATATTTTAATTCCATAACAAATTTCCTGAATTTACAATTTAACTGTTTATTTACGAGTTCCTGATTATAACAAAATAAATATTTATATCATCAATATGTCGTTTGTATTACAGATTAAAATTGTTAATTGATATGACGTTGCCATATTTGCTTATCCATTAAAAAGTCTTTATATCACCTGTAATAAAGTTTTGATGTGTCTAAAAAAACTTACGGGATGTCAAAATATAATAACAAGTTATATTTTGTTTTTTGATATAGATTCCTGTTTCTGTATGTGTTTATCAATTTTATTATTTCAATAATGTTTTGATGATGAATATTGATGCACTCTTCTTCTTCTTATCTTGTAATTGATAATATGAACATTCAATGTCAAATTTTATCAATCTCTGCAAGAATTAATTAACAAAAACTATACTTAACACTTTGGGTCTAGATTGTATCGCCGAAATAGCTCAGTTGGGAGAGCGTTAGACTGAAGATCTAAAGGTCCCTGGTTCAATCCCGGGTTTCGGCAGAATATATTTTTATATTGGTTTACAAAGATATCTAAATCACGGAATACTCTTAATTAGTTTTATATTTTTATTTACACATGAAAAAGATAGTACATACGATTTTTATATTGTTTAAATTTATAAATTAAATAAATACTTTGTATCCTTAGAGGAATATAGAATGACTAGAAATAATAATAATATAAATTAAAGTTGTAATCAAACGTTTTACAATATTCAAATTACAGACGGATGGAAACTTATATGTGAAGGGGTTAGAGTTTAGACTTTAGACCAATCGTCAAAGCGATTACTCACAGACAATCTTTGATTAGAGAAATTGACATAGAGGGGTTAGTGTTGCAAGCTTTATAAAAATTAAATTAAAAATTTAAAAAACCCCCGATACAAAAAGACCTCTAAAAAGAATAAAAATAATATTATTATGTACTTATTAAACTCGTTGCGTCGGGAGACCGTTGTACGTACGTTGATAGTGGATATATTACGAAGTTAATCATTGAGGACTTAGACTATACGATTTGACATCGTAATTTCTTTATTTGCCTTCTTAACTTACTTGCATTTTAATTTCTTCCTTTATTAAACGGTCCCCCGACACAACGAGTTCAATAAGTACATAAAAATATTATTTTTACTCTTTTTAGAGGTCTTTTTGTATCGGGGGTTTTTTAAATTTTTAATTTAATTTTTTTTTCTGCTTTTTAAACTTATGTTACTAATTTCTGAATTGTACTAAATGAACGTAAAAAAAAATCAATTGTTTAAGTAGGAAAGATTTGTTTGTTTCTTTGAATTGAATAGGCTCCGAAACTACGGGACCAATTTTAAAAAAAACTTTTAGCATTAGAATCCTATATTGTGATGTACATAGGTTATATTTATTAAGAGAAATATATATTATATTTAATAAAATAAGGATCCACGTGACAGTTTCGACGATGTAATAAATTATAATGGTATTAAGTAACATGATTCAAGACTTTTTCATATGGGTAGGTAGGTAGGTTTCATATATATACGAATATTAATAAATATAAACATTTAGAATTAAAATGATTTACAATCACTAATAACACTATGGTGAAGGAATTTTGTTATCACCAGCTGTTGCCCGTGATTCTTTATGACTACGATCATAAGCCATATAAATATATTTTTACAGTCTAAGTGGACGCAGTCACGGGCAACAGCTATCCCTAATAAAGTACTTTACCTCATTACGTAAGTGTTAAAACCTTTTGACCTTCATCCTTTTAGCGACACCGCTAGGAACAGCTAATTATTGCATAAGAACCTCTTCCCCGCACGAATATAACGTCAATATCTTGAAGACGACTATTTTTATTTCAATCAAACATAGATAAGAACCATCTTGACGAGCATAGCTTTCGATTAAACAAAACCGCATTCAAATCCATCCACGCGTTTGACAGCAAACAGCTAATTATTGCATAAGAACCTCTCCCCCGCACGAATAAAATGTCAATATCTTGAAGATGACTTTTTTTATTTCAATCAAACATAGATAAGAAACATTTTGACGAGCATTGCTTTCGATTAAACAAAACCGCATTCAAATCCGTCCACGCGTTTGGCCGCAAACAGCTAATTATTGCATAAGAACCTCTCCCCCGCACGAATAAAATGTTAATATCTTGAAGATGACTATTTCTATTTCAATCAAACATAAATAAGAAATATCTCGACGAGCATAGCTTTCGATTAAACAAAACCGCATTCAAATCCGTCCACGCGTTTGGCCGCAAACAGCTAATTATTGCATAAGAACCTCTCCCCCGCACGAATAAAATGTCAATATCTTGAAGATGACTATTTCTATTTCAATCAAACATGAATAAGAAATATCTCGACGAGCATAGCTTTCGATTAAATAAAACCGCATTCAAATCCGTTCACGCGTTTGCCCGCAAACAGCTAATTATTGCATAAGAACCTCTCCCCCGCACGAATAAAACGTCAATATCTTGGAGGCGACTATTATTATTTCAATCAAACATGAATAAGAACCATCTCGACGACCATAGCTTTCGATTAAAAAAAACCGCATTCAAATCCGTCCACGCGTTTGGCCGGAAATTCGCCACAGACAGATACACAGATACACATACACACATATACACAGATACACAGATACACAGATCGACAGGTCAAACTTATAACATCCCTCTTTATAGTCGGGGGTTAAAAAACTTCAAAACAATATTCACATACATATTCATCTTTAAAAAAAGAACACAAAACCATTTCTAGGGCTTCCTTCTCTTGAATTTAATAGCCTTTGAATGTGTCAGTCGTTTTATATTTATAAATTATTAAAGTAAATTTTTAATACATTGTATTGATATTGAAATGAAATATTATTTAAAATAATGATTGAACATTTAATCCTTTGAACAAATTATCAATATAATTTATTTTACTTACATAAAAGGGTATTGGAAATGTACTATTTAATTGACAAATAAGTAATATGTTGCAGCAGGTTCCTTTTTAAAACATTTTCTCCATTACGAGGCATTACGTGGATTTGATGTTAAAATCATCATAGCGCTATTTATGCACTGAATTTTCCATTTTAACATTTAATATTGAGTTCGTGTGGTAGCTTTGATCAAAAGTATGGTACCATCATATAATATGGTATATAATTGAAGTTTCAGTTGAAATCACCTTATTAATAATATTCACGAATATTCTTTTTATGTTCTGTTTTTTCGAGATCTTTGTTTTATTGTATTTAAATTATTTCACCACGTAATATTATAATTGGAAACTAAAACCAACATTTTGAACAATTTATTTTAAATTTATTCTCATATTAATCGTTATATTTTATTATTATTTATTACACAGACATACAATAAACAGAAGCTCAGGCATAAATATCAAAGCATATGAATATGTAGGCTTTTTCTTAAAGGTTATTAAAAGTTTTGGTAATCATTGATCCTTTTTTAGTAAATTGTGAATATATATATTTTTTCATTCTCATATCAATACAATGATTCTAAAAAAGGTGTGCTTATGAATTGACAATCTTTATATTGTCTTTGATATAGCGTATTCATACGAATAATTTAACTTTTTTTTTAAATATTCGTTTTTTAACCATTTATTTATTTTTTCCCACGACAGATCGATTAAAAAATTAAAGAATATTTGTATGTATAAGATCCGAATGCCGTAAAAAGGCCTTCAAATATGTATGGACGAAGGGGGGGCGCATATTTGCAAGGCGAAATGCGGACGAATCTGTTTTTTCAATTAAAACTGAAGAGGATATTGTTAAGGTTTTTGGTTAATATGTCGTTTGTGTTGCGTTTTCAATCTGCTATGTTTATTGTTTAAAATTTCTATGTTCTACACTATATGTCTGAAAATCGTAATTAATAATTTTATATATTCCCTATTAAGCGAGAAGAGAATGGTTACATCATACATGTTTATTAATTTTATGCATCTGAGACTGAAGCAGGGCTGTATCTTTCCGAAATTTATGTCAGTTACTATTTTATATCTTTTTTACTTACAAATAATATATAGAACAATTCTTGTGCAATGTTTTGGTATTACTTTGACAATGCTCAGAGTCATGACTAATAACATTTTCATATTAAAATATACAGAAACAAAAATAATTAAAAATGATTCATAGTAAAAGAATAAAATTTGGCTTTTTAAATCCTGGTTCTCTGGGAAACAAACATGAAGAATTAATTGTTGCCTTAGAGCGCCATGACGTGGACATTTTGGCTTTAAACGAGACATGGTTAAAAGAGGGCAAAGAGGGTTGTGTGCCGACTATATCGGGATATCGACTGTGCCACACTCCGCGCGCGAGTGACGGTACCCGTCAGAGAGGTGGTGGTGTCGGGTTTTATCTCAGGCGCGATCTCACTATGCGAGTTATAGTTCACCCAGTTACTTATTTGGTGGAACAAATGTGGCTGAAAGTGAAAGTGAGTAATAAGACCATTATAATCGGTACCGCTTACAGACCGCCTTGGTTAAACACTCAAACCTTTTTAGATGCCTTAACAGAAACCATCGGCTCTCTTCCATATTATGATTATCTACTGTTGTTAGGAGATTTCAATATTAATTATTTAAACGAATATAATACCAATACAATACAACTTAGATATTTTCTACAAAGCGTAAATTTGGTGCAACGTGTAACTGTGCCTACACATTTCACCCAGCATAGTGAAACTCTCCTCGACCTTGTATGTACCGACGCTAATATAGGTAACCTATGTATAGATTATATTTGTAATCTCAGTAGTCACTCGTTTGTGTCCTTTGACCTTAATGTTTTGAAAAAAAAGTCTCTTACAAGGAAAACTTTTGTAAGACAAATTAAAAATATAGATATTAATGACATGCACATTTTTTTAAACTTAATTGACTGGGAGAGTATATCACAAATTCAAAATGTAAACACAATGGTATTTGAATTTACGAACAATTTGTTGCACTTGTTTAACTATTTAGCCCCTGTAAAAGAAATCCACGTAAACGAGAATCACTATCCTTGGATTACATATAATATTAAACTCATGATGCGAAAGCGAGACGAGGCACACTATAGGTTACGTAAAAATAATTCAGCCGCTCGCAATAAGTACTATAAAGATTTGAAAAACGCAGTTGACATAGCAATTATTAACGAACGAAAGGCCTTTTTCAAAGTGTATATAAACAATAACGTGAAAAATCCTAAGGTTATGTGGAAAAATTTTAAATATTGTTTTAATGTAAATAACAAAAATTTTATTTTACCACCCCAATTTAATAATCCAAAGTTAATAAATGATCACTTCCTTAACATTCCCGGCAGTAACAATGTTTCACCGCTCGATATTATAGATTATAGGTCTCGGAGATATGGGAGCGAAAAATTTTCCCTTAAACCCGTGGATGAAACAACTGTTTCTAAAATCTTACAAACCTTGAAATCAAATGCTATAGGTATAGATGATGTATCCTTAGAAATGATTAACATTACTTTGCCATCCACTCTCTCTGTCATTACAAATATTATTAATAAATCAATATTAACCAATACGTTTCCCGACTTCTGGCGGCAAGCTTTAATTAGACCTATACCTAAAACAAAAAACCCTACAGATATCAAAGAGTTACGTCCCATTAGCATACTGCCCTGTATTTCTAAAGTTCTAGAGAAGGTAGTATGCAGACAGCTAAGTTTATTTTTGGAAACAAATAATATTCTACCAGATAATCAATCTGGGTTTAGAAAGCAAAGAAGTACCTGCACAGCTTTAGCTCATGTGGTGGATGACATTCTCACTGCCCAAGACACTGGGAAAGGAACAATTCTAGTTTTACTAGACTACTCTCGAGCATTTGATACAATAAATATCCCCTTATTATTATCTAAATTATATTACTACGGATTTGATCAATGTACGGTAAATTGGTTTTCAAGTTACTTAAATAATCGCAGACAATGTGCTGAAATACTACGTGAGGATGGAACTAGATATAAATCTGAGTGGTCTAGCGTAGTTAGAGGCGTTCCACAGGGGTCGATTTTAGGACCTATCCTTTTTATTTTGTACACAGCAGACATAATTAAGTGCATTAAAGATTGCAAGTATCACATATACGCGGATGATCTACAAATGTACATATCGTTTAAACCGGAGGAAACGGATGATGCTGTCAAAAAATTAAATAGCGATCTGGATCGTTTAGGCAGTTGGTCTCAGTCTCATTCCCTAGTCCTTAACGCTTCTAAAACTAAGTACATGATGTTCGGAACCAAAAATCAAATTAATAAAATAGTTAACAAGAATCCCATCATAACGATCAAGGGAGAGAATATCGAACGCGTTAGGGAAGCAAGAAATCTTGGTATTTTAATGGACCAACAGTTGCGTTTCGAGAAGCACATACTAAATACCGCAAGTAACTGCTTCTATAGACTTAAGATTCTGTACCGCTTTCGTGACTCATTAAGTCCTGAATTACGAATCACACTTTGTGAATCCCTAGTCTTGTCAAAATTAAATTATGGTGACACTGTAATAGGTCCCAGGCTGCTTGTGATTTCTAAAAATATTATTCAAAGAGTTCAAAACGCTTGCGCCCGATATTGCTTTAAAATACCGCCAAGATCCCATGTGACGCCATATATAAACAG
This sequence comes from Napeogenes sylphis, assembly GCA_959347405.1. NCBI lineage: Eukaryota > Metazoa > Arthropoda > Insecta > Lepidoptera > Nymphalidae > Napeogenes > Napeogenes sylphis. Next base: position 10,323,601 of record OY365783.1, read on the forward strand.
TATAAGATCATTAAAAATGGATTACCGGAGACAGCTACATTTTGCTACTATGCTCTTTGGAATTATAAAGTTTAAAATACCTCCCTACCTTTATAGTAAGCTTCGCTGGGTACATGAAGATAATATTGAATATGCAAGAAGAAATACTGCATACAAACTAAAATTACACCGTTACAGTACTGCATCGTTCCGTGGTAGTTTTAAATATATGGCTACCAAGTGCTGGAACGACCTGCCACCACCATTACGTGACCTGAAATCAATAAATAATTTTAAGTTAAAATATAAACAATATCTATTTAATATTCAAAAACAATTATAAAAAAAAAAACATTTTAGATTAAAAGTTGTATATGTATGTTTATATGTAGATATCTGTATGTTTGTGTGTGTATATATATATATATATATATTCTATTCTTATCTAAATGAATTACCTCAGTCCTTACGGTCATTATAACTTGGCGGTCCGGGGGGGGAGTCGTTATGTTAATTTCTTCATAGTTACTTGTTACTTGTAAATCACAGATTCCAGTGAATCTAAAATGGATATAATATGTTTGGTACAGTCTTTTACTTTTTTACTTTTTAAGATGATTATTATAATTATATTATTTAGAATATACACAATTTACCCTATTTTGAATTGAATTATTATATATATATTTGTTTGTTTCATATGCAAATAACATGTACGTACAAGTATTGTAATATAGTTACCTGTTTCGGTTTCAGTCTTCAGATTGTAAGCATATTCGGTGGAGTAATATTGATTCAGTAATAAATTTTGTTCTCGCGCCTACGTCACTTCAAATACAGGGTTTCAGCTGAAAATCAGCGCTTTTTGTACGAGTATCATCCCGAACAAACAGCACATGCTGAGCTGAACGCCCATTCGGCGTTGTTTATTATATAACACAGTTATCCGTATAACATTAAAAACTTTCTTACTTTGTTATTAAAATTGATGCTAATGCACCTTAAAACATCACACCGCGTCGCCTTCTACTCGTCCTCTAAAACCGGTTTTTCAGCGCCTACAACTCGCGCGCGTATTGCATACGGGGCGAGAGGGTGGGGGACGTGTGATGTGCATGTCAAGAGTATTTAGTTTAGTTATTATTTTTATTATTATTTTGTTATTTCATTTAATGTAATGGTGTTTTTTTTTTTGTTTATATAATGTTTGTAAGATGTTTTTGGTTAGTTTATTTTATTGTTTATTTTGTTTTTTTTTTTGTTCATATTTACAACGCTTGAATAAAAGTTTCTTTCTTTCTTTCTTTCTTTCTTTCTTTCTATAATTTCATCCACATAAATAATTAATACTTATTTATATAATTATTTCATCGAGACCTGCAATAGCTTGACAGGTTCTGTTGGCTATGAGTAAAACTCAATAATGGAATATAAAAAATATCCCGGGATGGTTTCAATCCGCTTCATAGTGCGAATATCGTTTATTAATCAACTTCAATCAGTATTTCAGTGCAGAACAAAATTTTTAGCACATTCTGTGAACGCGTGTTTTTGTATGATACCTGGTTATTATACTGGTTATAAATATTTATTGAATATTAAAGTTTCCTTTGTCATAAGCCTTCAAACATTTTTTTATTAAAACACTTTTATTTCCTTGCACAAATACAATTTATATGGGTGTGGTCGAATATCTCAATATTTTAAGATATTGCAAAATATTTGGCAATTTTTCTTATATCCAACTGTTGTCAAATCTCTTTAGGCATGTTTTTTGGGTGGATTTCGAGTACCTACCTTTCGGAGAAATGGTTAAGGATAATACCCAAATTTATTTTTGTCCTTTACCTGACTCTTACGGTACTTTCCATAAGATATCGAACACACATTCACGACTTAGAATACGATCTTCATTTAGGCAACCTTACATAGTGGAACATAAAAACATATTTAGTAGAAATCGGTTTAATCTTGAGCCTGGAGTATTATAAAGGTTTTTATATAATGTTATTTGTAATAGTATAAAAAAGGAGAATTAAACTTTATACAGATTAGTCAAACGTGAAGCTCCGTTGCAACGATATAGTTTAAAAAACAATGAATAAAAAAGTGTTTCAGCATACACTGCAATGTCCTATGGTTCAATGAACATGACAGAGCTAGTATGTTTAAAATCCGATCTGATGAAAGTATATTAATAGTTTTAGTTAAAATTAAATACTTAAGGAACTTAAACAAAGAAAATAAAAATAAGATTTCGTTCAAAGAGTAATTATTGAATAGAATTTAGATTACCAACATAAATTTCTTTTTTTTCATGAAAATACAACAAGATCTATAGTTCAGATTCATTTTTATATCTATTAAACAAAATAATTATTAATTAAAAGCCTTAAATGCCTAAAAAACATATGTATGTGTATAATATTTTATTAACTATCATAACCTTCTCCAAATAAAGCGAATATCTATCTATCACTTTAACCAAATAAGGCGACCACTTGAATGACCATTGTAGAGTGATCTAACCATTGAGAAAGGAAATTGTGGCATTTTCTTGTTTAAATTATATGACGATATAGCAGAAACAAGAAAATAACACAATCGAATTGAGTTTAAGCAAAATGTGTTTATGTTCTAAGAAATAAAGGTTCAATAGTAAATTAAATAAATTAAAGAAAAGTGCATTCATTGCGCAATATCGTACCCATACGCAATGTGGTTTTTATAAAAAAAGAAAGACAAAATATAATTATATATTATGTTTTATGTGAAAATCCCCTCTAAAACTTCAAAAATATAGCTAATAATGTATATAGATACTCATATTTTTTCCTAGATTCATCATATTTTCAAAACTGATTATCCTGTAATACTTTTCTGTATTTTAAGCTGACGTAAACAGCAGTCACTGATATATTTTTGTATGTATTGAACTATTTTGATGACTACTCAACATCCCGTATGGTCTAGTGGCTAGGATACCTGGCTTTCACCCAGGAGGCTCGGGTTCGATTCCCGGTACGGGAAATTACATTTTAATTTTGTATTCCGTAATCGCACTACCTCATAATATGTGTTATGTAATTATCTCGGACAATGTTCTAACTTTTGGATCTGATTCCTGGTGCCGACTTCCATTATCCACTGTACGCCACCAGGTAAGATACTATCACCACCATTTAGACGCGTAACATTCGTCTGCTGTCTGGTTATCTCCTCTCTGTAAGACCAAAATGTGGAACAAACTTAATTAAGAGGTATTACCATTGTAATAGAACATTGGCATTTTGAAAAAAGCTTTTACTTCCACCTTTAAGTCCGCCGTCAAGTGATCGTGGGCAGCAGTGAACACTAGTAATCATGTGACCCGTTTGGTAGTTCAAAGTTTATATAATAAATTTTTATTTTATATTCCATTATCATCAATGAATCAGAATTAAAGAAAACCATCACAATTTTCAATCGAAAAAAAGAGAATAAGTTGAACAAATTACAAAACCTTAAGATGAAACTACGTATTGTATTCCTATTAAACTTTTTTTTAAATATAAAAAATAACTAAAATATTTCAGCTAGCTAGCAGTTCTGTAGAATTTGATTAAGCATTAACACAAATTATAAAATAGTAACGATTCAGATACCAAAAATATACATACATTTATACATACAGATACAAAAATATATGATAAACATTTTGTCTAATAAATAATATATTAATTCATATATTATTTTTAACATTGAATAAAATATGTTCCAATAAAATACATTTAAAACGAAATGGTGGTGTTAAATTTAATAATGTTCTTTAAAAATGTATTTTACTTTTACAACATTGATTAATATTCCCATTTGAAATGTTTGATTTGTTATAAGAAACACGAATACTTATCTATATTTCGTTTGAAAATAAACACGATTGTTGAAAATTATTCAAAATTTGTGATAAATAATGTAGTATACGCTCATAAAGCTCACAAAAGTACCTTAATCAAGGGTAGTATTCTAGTGCTTATGCATGTGAAACATAAAAAAAAAGGTAAAAATTAATTTATATCATTTAATAATCTATTTATATATACTATGTTTATTATTTATTAATTTCAAGAATTATTTTAAGGCATGTATAACACTATAATTCTAAAATGATTTTGATTAATTAATAAGATTCCAGTTAATGGTATTAAATGTTGATATTGGATACGAGGTAATAACAGTATATTGATTATCTTCCTCAGTTTGCAGTGTATGTACGTATGTACATTGTGCTTTTAGGTAGACGAATCTACTGAACTGGAAATAGGTTTAAAGCTACTACTCCATTGAATTTAAATATAATTTATAGCATTACCAACTCTAGTTTTAAAAATCTTTAGAAACGAACAGTTGAAGCTAGTTTTCAACTGAAGTCATAAGGACATAAAAAAAATATGTGTTAATTTGTATACGTTGGATGTATGATTAGTTTTTTTTGTTTTTGAGTAAACCTAGACCATTAAAAATAATTCTGCCGAAACCCGGGATTGAACCGGGGACCTTTAGATCTTCAGTCTAACGCTCTCCCAACTGAGCTATTTCGGCGATACCATCTAGACCCAAAGTGCTAAATATAGTTTTTATTATTACTTTCTGGCAGAGATTGATAAAGTGTGAACTTTAATATTATTATGTTACTAAGATTATGAAATATTTTGGTATAAACAAATGATGATGATTAAAAATAATTTGCGTGGGTTTATGAATTTTAATTATTGTTTCAAAATTACGAAACTAGATTCTAGAATAATTAAGCCATAATAGTTATTATATTTAGCTGTTAAAATTTAATTATATTATATAATCGTAACCAATATATAAAACAAATATATTAATATGTATTCATATATAAATACCAGAAAACACGCTCAAAAGGGGTTTTATTATTAAATATTAGAGAAGAACACAAAAACAAGTATATATTAAATCGTTGCTTTTTCAATAAAGTCACTATGAAGCTACGTGAAAATTATTTCTATATTAATAACGCTTTTATTTATATATCTGTTCGTTTACCGCTAAATACTTTTATAAAATTTGGTTAAAAATCGATGATCTTTATATTATTTTGAAAAACTTTTTCATACTAATTCTTTTATTCTTAAATCGAAAAAAGCTTTCTTATAAATACTTATTATTTCTACTCGGAACTTTTCAGCAAAACGAAAACAAATACTTTTTTTAATTTTTTTGTACTAAGTATCTATTTATTTAAATAAATATTTTTATAACTTTGTTAAATAAATATACAAATAAATATGTATTTAACTGACATCAATGCAATTTTTGGTTTATGCGAGTTTCTGAGTGATACCTGATTATGTGACATATTTTCTTATATATGGGATAGACAGACGTAGTTACATTAATATTTGTGTTAATTAGACGCAAAATAATTTAATAGATCAACCTCTTACCATTTCGTAAGGAATACAAGCGTCTCTATTTCAAGCCTACGCCATGTACCTATAAAAAAAAATGTACCTACTTTATAAATAAGTAAGTAACAAGATGTCTCATCAAAATCAAACAAATACATCTTGATTATTGTAATTTAATAAATGTTTATTTTTAAACATATTTCAATCCTGAAGGTCAGTTGTAACCAAATAAATTAAATTAAAATAACAAATGTTTACACTATGTTATGTCACATTTTTTTTATAAAAGATATACATTGATGTTTATAAAAAAATTTTAGCGGTTGTTTTTTAATTTAAACAGGTACTACTAATTTAAGTTATTAATTTACAAATAAAATGAATCATTGCACATGCAAATTTACAATCAGTTAATTCATTTTCAATTTACTATATATCCTCTCATCATCATCATCCTCCTACCCTGTTCCCATTATTTGGGGTCGGCGCAGTATGTATTTTTCTTCCATTCATCTCTATCAACCGTCAACTCCTCACCCACGCCTTTCAAACACATGTCATTCATCACACAATCCATCCATCTCTTTTTGGGCCGTCCTCTACCTTTGTATCCTTCCACACGCAGATCTAATACTCTTTTCACAACCTGTCTTTCGTCCCTCCGCATTACATGGCCATACCATGTTAATCGTCTTCCTCTCATCTTATCGGTCACTGGTGCTACTTTCATGCTTCCTCTTATATACTCATTTCGTATCTTGTCCATTCTCTTAACTCCACACATCCATCGCAACATCCGCATTTCATTTGCATGCAATCTCCTTTCGTCCTTCTTCTTAACAGGCCAGCATTCCGATCCATACATGACGACAGGTCTGATAATTGTTTTGTATATCCTCTATCATCAATAAAAATATTTTCAATTTACTATATATCCTCTATACATCAATAAAAATGTCAACCATGTGCTTCAAATTGATAGTCTTTATAATAATGAAATGAAAAATTAATAAACATAATGGGGTCGCAAATTCGAGTGCTGCTCGTGTTGATGAAATAATAATTTTATTTTAATAAAAAGTTATAAGTATTATATTACAGTTATAAGGTATTTATTATGTTTTTTTTCTATACATTAATAATAATAATAATAATATCACAGGACAATTTACACACATTGATCTAACCCCTAAGTAAGCAAATTATTTGCTTGTGTTAAGCGTGTTAGACAAGGATACAAATACATAGAAATGTACATTATAAATACTGCGAATATATTTAATAAACGACCAAAGTCAGAAATACAGACATCTATGCTCATCACATACAAGCCTGTCCCTGTCGGGAATCGAATTCGAGTCTAAAAAAATATCTGAAACAGGACATGATAAAAACAAAAAGTTTTCACATTTATAGTTCGGGTAGATTCATAAAAACAGTCGAAAAAGGTTTTTAAATACCTGCATTTAGTAAAATATTACTACAAAAACCTATGTTAGACTATAAAAAATAGTACATAATATAATAATTTAATATAAAACCTATATTAAATTATTATATATTATAGGCAGTTGTGGGCAAATAAATGTACAGGTCACATGATGTCGAATGAGTGTCACCTTACACGATCTTTGAACGAAAAATTTATAATCTCTTGTAATTATTGTTGACATTCGTCGGGAAAACTCGTCGGGGCTAATACTTTTTTTTTGTATATGCCGATTCCTATAAATTGTTAATTTCAATTGTGTACCGCAGGTAAATATTTTTTTGACCTAAATTTGAAAAATGTGACTTCGAAGTTCTTTATCTTCTAAAAAAGGAAGGAATGATTTTTTTTTTATTTTGTATTTTTCTCTTTTCGGACGTTGAATTATTACAGTTTTTCATCAAAACTTGTCATCACCATCAGAACATGGTATTCAAATATAATTTAAATTCAGTGTGTTTAAGTCACTATATATATAATTTAAGAAGTTTATTGAAAGTAGTCTAGTCTATGGAAAGACGATGAAAAAATAGAGAAAACATATTCTGTATTAAGCGTATTTTATGATATCCTTGATATTCTATTGTTTCAATATTGAAGATAAACTTGTAGAACAATAAAATATAATATTTTTTTTAATATAACAAACATTATTTTAATTTTAACATTCAACCATTTGCATCTTTAATTTCAGAATATTATGCTAAGTCAGTAGCTAAATGAAATGAGAAACCCATTCATCAAACACTAAGTCAAGTTCCTATCAGTATCAAATTTATTTTGATTAGATATTGTATTTAACTTTTCGTAGGAAATAGTATTGGATGAAATACCTCAATTTTTTTCATACTTTCCCAGGTATTGTAATTTTGAACTTTCGTGACATCGCTGTTTCCCATTTTAAATAATAACAATTAGCTGAATAAGTTTTCGGTTTAAGCTATTAAACTTGTTAAGAAGTTTAAAAACGCCACCTCTCCCTGATGATAAGTCTTTTAGTCAATAAATGACAGGTCGGTTGAATTCTGACATAGAAGTCGCGCGGTCCATAAGGTTACTATCTGGAGTAGACAAAAAAATAAGAGACTCTCTAACATACAAAAAAAAATTGTTAGTTAGTAATTTTTTATCCGCAGCAGCTTTTTGATAACCTGCTTCTTTACAATCCATACCGCTTTCAAATAACTACAATTTATTGCCTTTTTTATATAAGTAATATAAATATGACAGGATTCAGAAATACGTATAAATAAAAGTCATAATAAGTACAAGATTATCCGTAAGGTTATTTGAATTATCTTCTCCATCTAAGTTTTCTTCTTATGTTTTCTAATTAAACTCTAAAGACCACAAGTATTTGTGATATTGTAAAGTAGTATTGTGAAGTTGTAAAGTTTTGGGAACACGTGTTAGGGGCAACCATTGGGAATAATGATAAAATAAGCGATACACTTATAAGTAATGTAACTTTATCAAAACGTATTGTACAAACATTGAATTGAGAATAACGTTGTTTGGAAACTTATTGTGATGTGAAGTCAGAAGCTGCGGTCTGGTAGAATGAATTTGTTATAACGGCAAATTTATACCACTTTAATCTTCAACATAATATCATATATATGATATAAATAAAAATTGTTGTTTAGTTAAACATGATGTCATTCTATATAACACTGATGCTTACTTTAAGGCTTACACACAGAGATATAAATGTTTCTCGTTACATACCTATTCATTAATAAAAATAACTAAGTTGAAAAAAACCGACTTTAAAACTAAAAAGTAAAAAATAATGAAGATTTAATATTTATTATATACTACCTATTATTTATATGTCCTATTTAATAATAGATTTGAAGTCGGTGCCAAGCCATTTAGTATAGGAATTCGGGTGAATACATTTTCGTAATTATTTATATTTTGTTTTTCTTCGTATCGATTCAAGCTAGTAATCATATTAAGATTTAATTGTTCTTTTATAGCTTTATTTATGTATCTTAATATTTGAAATAGGCATTTCATAATTCACATGTCCATTTAGTTTAAGAATTCTGTTGAATATATTTTCATAATTTTGGTTTAATTTCACTATTCTTCGTATTGATTTAGTTTCTTATAATAATAACATTTAATTGCTTTTTATTATGTTTATTTACATATCTTATTATTAAAGTGGGCATTTCGTTGTATTATTTTGCTCGTATTCATTTAAGTAGTTAAATATAATTATTTGTTTAAGGTTTGGCACCGACTTCAAACCTATTAGCAAATAGGACATATAAATAATAGGTAGTATATAATAAATATTAAATCATAATTATTTCTTACTTTTTAGTTTTAAAGTCGGTTTTTTTAACGTAGTTATTTTTTTTTATACTTTTTAGTTTATTGCTACATTATCAATTAGCTATGGGTAGACCTACAAAAGGTGCTGCAAACCTTAAAAAATACAGATCTTAAGAAACGGGAACGAATGAAAGTAGTCGTCTCTGTAAGAATGCTCTTTGAAACACAATTTCACGTTCTTGTAAGACTATTAATGATCGTAAAAAACGTTGGTTGGCCATGGAGGCATGTATGAAATCACGATTACGTCAAGAAACTCTTGATGAGCATAATTCTGATGGTAAGATCCAAGAGCGTCTTGCGAATAAGTATATTGAGCAGAGAGCTAATAGACTTGGCCTCGTCGCTTAGAGTCGACTGAGCAGAGGTCACATAGTTTAGAAGTAATACGAAACCGTACAGCAACCGAGTCTGCTCAGCAACGTGAGAACTAGCTAGCAGCAGCGCGTCAGACTTCACATATCCAAAACAACAGATGTCATTAGTCACAGCACGTTTCGATTTCCTTCCGGAGGAGCTAGTTCTAAACTGGGAAAAAATCCTCATAAAATAAAAACTAATGGGCCTACCTGAATTAATTTTTTATGGGGCCAGTTTGAAACCATTCCGCATCAAACAAAAACAGAATTACGTAAATCGATTCAGAAATCTCGGAGAAATCGGTGTACATAAATAAAAAAAATATATACCGGTCAAATTGAGAACCTCCTCCTTTTTGAAGAAGTCGGTTAAAAAGTTATCAGATTTCGTTTTTAACAATGCAATAAAAAAGTATTTTTTGTACTGTTAAAAATTATATCCAGTTGTAATTAATAATTCGTTCCACCTCAATCTTAATACTAAATTAATAAAAACAACAACAAAATTAGTCATAATAATTGTCTCAAGTGCTCTTACGTCATATTTTTTATAGTACACTCATATTTAAAAGAATCAGGTTTCTGTTGAATCTTAATTTACTGTAAGCTTTGAGTGAGTTATTGTTTGAGTTATTTGAGTGAGTTTAAGTGAGTAAAGTGTTTAACTGAGTAAGTAAAACTATTCATGTTTCTCCTAAGCAAGGAAACGTTTGTGGCCCTAGTACAAGTTTTGACGTTAAGAAAACTATGACAATTTACCAAATCGTAAAATTAAAACAAATAATCATTATCCACTCTAGGAATCAGAATCTATTGAAGGTGTTTCTCCACTAACGTGAAAATGTTGCATGAAATTTGTCCTGCACACTTTTTGTTTTAAAATAGGGTTTTGAATGTATAGAATGAAAGCTAATAACAAGCGATTTTCAAGTCTATAAAAGGCCGGAAGATTACTCTGCTGTTTTCAATTTTAAAAGTTTTTTTTTCGTTTTTTTTTTTTTCATTGACCTCCTTCCTCTTTTGAGGATCATTTTTTTTGAGGAAAATTTTGCTGTTTTTCTCTTTTTTTTCTAATATTTATTCTCTCGTCATTTTATATATTTTTTGGGTGGTAACTGGCATGGTAAGCCGTTTCTAAGCTATATTAGTAATTACTTTACTTACGGATAATAACTGCATATAATCCATTTAGTAGCTAATTTTATTTAAATTTATATAAAAAACAATTCACTGGAAACTATAAAAATCCCCTGTGTTGCGTTGAAACAGGAGATTGTCGCCAGGGGACTGTCACCAGGGGACTGTGTTTTCTGGCACTAAACAGGACTGTATTCATTATTTACGAATCCTAGTTTATTTCACAGCTAAATAAGTAACTGTACGTTTATTTTGGTTATCGATATATCAAAACCATAATCTAATTAGAAAAAATTACCATTCAAACTACTTACCAGGGGACTGTTACGCATAACGGCCCCGACGCGTGATTCAGTAACTATGGCAAAAAATTAAACTACCCGCAAAAAGATTTCTCGGTTCTGACTCGATATGATTGAACTTCACACTGTCAGCGACTCATTCAACACAAAATTGAGTCGTTATCATAGACTATATAATTTTGTTTTATTTTTTCAAATTAACCAGAGGATTGTGTTCAAATATTTAGGACAACATTCAGGTGGTAATTTCGAATAATTATTATTACATTTACGTAGTGTTTGTTCAACATATATAATTTTCAGTATATTTAGTTTTATAATATACTTTAAATTTGTTACACGCACATAAATATTATTTAAAAAATTGGATTTAAAGTGAAGATTCTGGGATGGGGACACGCCAGGGGACTGTGTTTTAACAGGTTGGGATTAAAAGAAAAAAAGATATAGAACATTTACATGGTCAACAAGTAGGTAGCCTCAAAGATACTGAAATGTACTATAGGTTTAGATATTTTCTTAAATAAAAAATATCCAAAACAATGTGCAAATTGCTTGGGACATCAATTTTCCCGTTAGTAGAGAAATACCCTTGAAATATAAAAAATACATATTATTTTTGAAAATATCTTTAAACATGTATAGCCATGTTAAGCTTATTTAAATTTATATAAATATAGAATGTAAAAAACCGATACGGGCAGGGATTCGAAACCCGTGACTACTGGGAAACCGTCCCGTCGCTCTACGGTTGATACGATAGCTCAGTTGGTAGAGCGACGGGACGGTTTCCCAGTAGTCGCGGGTTCGAATCCCTGCCCGTATCGGTTTTTTACATTCTATATTTATATAAATTTACATATTATTTAGGATGATTTATAGAATGACCCTAAATAACTAAGGATAAATATATTTTTAACAGATCCAATCCATTGCTCAATATTAATATTAATAGTCCCAAGCTTTTTATTTTTTCCAGTAAATAAATAAAAAAATGCCAGAATTTCGTTTTCATTTCAGTTCCATGTAAAGGACACACAGATTTTTAGTTTAGGTTTTTAGGTTTTATTTTATTTTTAGGTTATTTATCTCGTTACTATTTTATTACATATGCAGATTTTTCAGACAAACAAGACGCCAGTATGTTCACGTCAGAAGTTTGGGCTCTGTTGTCAGTTTCTTTAGTTGCCGGTGTTTTATTTGTTAACGAATCTGCAGGTATTTAACTAGAGAAATATTATTATTATTACAATCTATATTAATAAAAAGCTTATTTAAATGTATGTATTAATGTTATAGGTTAGGACGTCAACATATTTGATTAGAAAAAATATTTACACACATCTGAAATAATTAAACACTTTTTTAAAGTAAATATTTCAACGTCATAAAAGAGAAAAAAAACGTTTTTTTTTTATTCAAACTCGTATTGAACTTCATTCTACGAATTAAACTCTCGCTCATAGGTGTGACCACCCCAAATATTACACAGGGCTGTTACCGATGCCTCTGTCACGTCAATACTTATTGCACAATATCCAACGAGTGCCAGGACAGCCACTGCGGACCCTTCAATATCTCTAGAGTGTACTGGGAAGATTCAGGCAAGGTCACGTTACCGGACGACGATCCTAATAGGAATAATGGTATATAAGACATTTTAAATAAATACAAAACTCAATACATATTATTAAAGAAAATATGAATTTATAAATATAAAAAATATGTTCCGCTTTTTAATCTCAAGAAAATAAGGACATAGCTTCAAAGCAACGGCTTTTAAGTACAATACATATATTTCAGTATTTTTTAAGTCTTTTAGTATGGAATAGTGTATTAAAGTTTTAGTTTAAATTTGTACAGGATATTATGGTTTCAAAATTTAAAACACATTAACAAAATATTGATAATTGAAGATGTATTTAATTAAAGGTAATATCATAAATGTTCAGTTTATACGAGATAATATAATTAATTAATAAAATTTATATTTTTTAGCGTGGAAGGACTGTGCAAAAGATTATCTCTGTGCTCAGAAAATCATAGAAGGTTATGTGAAAAGGTTTTCAAAGGTGATTATTAATTTAATTATAATTACCACCATTCATGTTAGAAATGTTCTATCGCTGCCTTCAAGTGTATTTATTAGAAGTATAGATTCATTAAAATATATTCTTGATTCATTTCGTATTTCCGTGAATAAGATTGTTATGAAGCATTAAAATATTGGTTTAAATCAAAATGTTGTGAACATTGAGTAAAATTCTGTAATTAGTTTCATTTTTGTATATATCTTTATTTATTTTATTTTATTGCTTATTCTCTTTGAACAAATAATCTCACGAAGCTGGGAATACAAGTTTTAAAAAATTGTCACAGCGACAATAAATGAATTAGCGAGCGAATGAATTAGGTAATTAATTAAAACAAACTCAAAAGCAAGATCCAGAAACGATAATTATCTACGTATTCTGTTTCAGGATTGCAATGATGATGGAGAGATCAATTGTTTCGACTTCATGATGATCCACGGCAATGGCGGGTCTGACTGCGCTCAGCCTCTTAATAGTACTACTATTGGACGAATATGGATTGCTCGCTATGAAGAATGCCGCATTGTACACTTGTTGCCATAAAAATATGGATTTACATTCTAATTTATGAATTCTAAGTAAATACATTCTTTTCGATTAATTAATGCTTATTATTTTATTTAATATGTGGGAAAAAAATGCCATTACATATTTTTTTTTACTTTGTAGTATATTATATAAGTGTCTGTGATATCAAAAACGATGTTAATTTTAATAAATAAATTAAATGTTTTAAAAACGATTATTGTATTTAAATACCTACTAATAAAAACTAGGCCGGAATTATAAGATGTCAGGCAATATTGTTGTGGTTCTTAAGTTCCAGTCGGTTGAGTCCATACAGGCTTTAGATGTAAATAAAGTGCATGAGAAAACAATATATACATTTTGTATCTTATATTTTGTTGTTTAAAATAAACAAGAAAGCGACCACTTTATAATAAAATATAAAACATATTATATGAACTGCTTAAAACGTTTTTTACCATTGCTAAGCTTTAAGAGTTATGCTCTTAATTTAACGCTTCCAAAAAAAAAATTAAATAAACTCAAGTGATATTTATCAAAAAAAATCATAATAAGGCGTTAACTATATTATTAAATATATATTCTTCATGTATTGCCATGTTCAGCTTATTTAAATTATAAATAAGTATAGAATGAAAAATAAAATGTTTTTGTTGATTTTCCGTATCGTTACCCATCTCGGTGAATTAAGCATACTATATATGATCATCTTTGTCGCGACTGTATTGATATCTATAAGGCTTATTTCGAAAATCCTAACCGATGTTTATAATTTTTCAGTATAGATAAACATTGAAAAGATGCCACAACATTGAAATGCTTTGGAAATACATTTTTTCTTCAGATATGAAAGTTAGCAATTTCTAGCTTACTGCAGGTGTGTAAGGATAGATCGTCTATGGTTCAAACTCTACTTATTACTGGCCAGTGAGACTGACCGCTTAGCCAAAAGGATTATGGATTTGATTTCGAAAAAATGTATAATTTGCGTGTGTGCGTCTTTAATAAAATAAAAAATACACGTTTAAAAGAAAGTAGAGATTTAATAATTCACCACTTTCCGAAATACATATTATAACGAAAGAATAATTTTATTAAACTATTGCTGTTTATATGACGTCAGTTAAGATTTTGAAAATCTACTGCTAATGTATGTTTATTTCTAAAAAACTTTATTAAAATGTGTGATTTACGATAACAATAAAGGTAGACAAAATTTGAAATGAGTAAATATTCTTTTGGCTAATGCTATTAGAGACCATATTTTTTTATCTGTTTTACAGATTACATATAATATTCTTAGAATGTGTAAAATTTGATCATTTATCTTCGTCATAATATTATACTACGTCGTTACTTTTAGTCGACTCTCATTTCAAGATCTGTCACCCAGGTTTATGACTGTAACAAACCTGTGTAAAGTCTGACATTTTAAAATAACAATTTTAATAAAAATATTAAAAAAAAATAATCTTCCACCTTATTAGTATTATAATTAATCACATTTACACAAAAGGAAATTAACACGTCGTAATTTAACTTAATTCTGTCAATTTATTTCAAGTTTTTTATTGTTGTAACAAAATATATCCTTTAAGATTTCTAATATTCCTTTATTCATAGAATTTATTGGATTTTTTAAGGAATACAAATTTCAAACAAGGATATTTAGAGGTTATATTCCATTTTTATTAAAAACTAGCTGTTGCCCGCGGCTCCGCCCGCGTGTTGGTCGCTTTTTGCGTAATCTGAGGAAACAATTTCATAGAACATCATTTCTGCGTAACTTTCACCGTTTTCGCAGCGCACGCAGTTTTTTGTTTATTTTTTTACACCTTGCGTTAGAATATTCAAGTTTTAGTAATCATCCCTAATTTTTTGAAAATGAAACATAGCCTATGTCACTCGGGAATAGTGTAGCTTGCCAACGGTGAAAAAATTTTTGAAATCGGTCCAGTAGTTTCGGAGCCTATTCATTTCAAACATACAAAAAAATAATCAAACCTTTCCTCTTTATAATATTAGTATTATTAGTATAGATTGCTCATATATTTTTTCCAACCTTTCTCTAGAGTCTAGAGTCTAGGATAAAACTTCATTGGTTTGACCATACTCTCTCAATATTGATAACATATGTATTAATATTAAAATAAGTGCACCTTTTAACATTTCCTATTTACATAAAACAAATGAATAAAGACTTTACTGTACAATTTGTAAAACTAATGTCTATATTATGTTCATTCTGAATATTTATTTTAAACAATAGGATGCCAACATCAGAGTAAATAGGATTCATTCTACAAACATATTACGTTTAGAAATGAGACTGGAATTGAGCATTTAGTGACATAGGGTTGGCTGTCGTTATTTTAACTATCTAATATTTTATATTTATAGTTTAATAAATAGAGGCTGTCGTTCACGACCCCATCTATGAACTGACCAAAGAACTGAAGGAGAAATGAACATTACATGTTCGGAATATTAGTTTATAACTATTGACTGAACCCGCATACTTACCGAAGCTATATACGGACCTTTATAAATTGTCAATCAATTATAAAAGACAAGATATTATCAAATCCAATGACAAGTTTTAAAATTGTTTCGAAAATTAAAAAAAAAGTGTATAAAATTTACTGTTAAAAAAAGTTGCATTATAAATGTTATTATAAATATTATATCACTTATAAATAATTTCCAGTATACAGTTGTTTATTTTGTATGCAACTGGATCGCAGCCAAGTGGCACGCTATACCATTCTTTACTTATATTCGTTCAAATTCGTTCGTTCGTTGGAAATCGATTCCAATTACTTGTAAGTAAAATAATTTTGATTTGTCTTGTGCTTTAATTAAGTAACTTAAATAAATGTAAAATATTAAATAATTAAATATACGAAATATAATTAAACCTCTGGAAAACCGTCTCGTCATTCTGTCATTTGAGTTCGTGTTACATCTACGTCGATGAATTTAGCATTACATGTAGATATAAATATAGCTTAATTCTCTATCGGGAATATAAATAGTGAACTAAGAATAAAAACTTTTAATATATATATAGCAATACATTTTTTTGTCTTCGTAAAATGTGCCCTGCTTTCTGCATTTATTCTTTCTTGTTGTTTATTTACCCGGTTTTTATCTTTTATATCATTTGTCATATTATTTATTTCCTGACAAAAGTTTTGTCGGTGTTTATAAAGAAGTATATTTTGTAATGACTTAATAAAGACTAACAACATTAAAGTTAAAGTTTTCTCCGATTGTTTATTTATGAGGGGGTTTAGCAAGCTACTAATTATTAATCAATACTTCGTTCCTATTTCTGCAAGGTCTTGTAAATATAAAGATAACTTCCGAAAAGCAGTTTCTGAAATTCTTTTTTTTTTATAATCTAAATAGAATTAGCTGTTTAAATACTCAACGCCTATCAACGAATAAGTATTTAGGTTTTATAAAACTGTTTCTAATTCTAAGATCAGAATAAACAAACGAGTTGAGTTGAGTTGCTAATTAAGATTCTTAAGTAAGTATATTCACATCCAAAATCTTCACATCAATATATTTTGACGTTTCTTCTGGTTAGAAGTTAATGCCAGACCAATTAGGTTATTGACATTAGAAAATTCTCTCATTCTAAAGGAAGAAACAGAAAACCGCTTGGTCTATAATCATGCGCTAAATCTCCATATCCGTGAAGTTTTTAAGTCCAAAATAGCTAGCTTAATGAAATGAAATTAGAACAGACGAGAGGAAGCTTATAACCACTCCAAAGATTTACCGTGCGGGTGCTGGGTCCATAAAGTTGCATGGAGAGGAGTGCGAACTATGCCTGAGACTTACGACCCAGAAATAGGTTAAAGAGCCCTCCTTATGATGCTTATGGACGCTCACCTTCACTATCCACACTCCTCTCACTACCTAACCAAATTTGAGAAGAATCTACTATTGCCGCCTTTGAAATACGTGCTAAAAATTAACCGATACTAATTCTAGAAAGACCAAAGTCTTTAAGTAACTTATTTTGTTGTTATACCTCTCGCTAGTACATCAAAATTTACTATAAATGTATTTCTGGACAGTTCGTTGGCTAATTCGTAATTCTGGTTAAGTGATCTTCATTTGTGATCCCTAGGAATGTTTGTTTGCCAGGCAATAGTAAACTCCACAAGTACCACGCGCCTTAGATGTTTTGATTAAAGGAATAAGTCCGGTCTGAATGAAAAAACACCAATATCGCCAGGAATTTTGTATTGCTTTTTAGAGTCCAATCAGGAGCTTCCAAGAAACTTCATGAGAGTCCAATCAGGAGCCGCGTCTTAAATAGAATAAGGCTTCGGTTTAATATTTTTTGGAGGAACCTTCTTTTACGAACTCTACAAACCTCACGTCAGATGGTTGTTATACCCTTCTGCACTCATGCTACTAAAAGATTAACTGCTTCCCGTATGATTTTTTTATACCTTTTTGTGGTGACGCGAGTTTTGACCTCCAAATGTTACAAGATTTTTAGGTGGTTTTGCCCATCTTACAAAATTACATTGATCTGTAAGAGTCTTTGGGAATGCATTAAGACAAAAATTTAATAATGCCGAGAATCAATCACGGAATAAGGTGCGCCATCTCTAAGCTAGTGGATTACAAAAATCTCCTATGGTCACCCATTCATTTAGAATTTCTAGGCTCATCGCGTGCAGTCCTTTAATAGATTCCTTGAGATTAATAGACAACAATGAAAAAAATGTAGGACAAATTATTCGATATATTCTATATAATAAATTAGTATAATAAAATGTTGATACAGACTTATTCACTAACATTACCTATGCCACAAACAAAAAAAAATCTAACACGCGCAACCCGCATAAATGAAAAAGCCGCGATATATTTTTAACAAACTTAGAGTATGTTTTTATTTATTAACATTATATAGTCAGTGATAGTGCACATTTTTGACTTCATGTACAAAACAAATTTCGTAAAAATCAAACACATGCGATTACAATAATAATTCCCAACGGACGCTAATTCTAACGCAACTTAAAAATCCGCCCAAAAGTATATCATACCTAATATCTAAACACCACATATTCGATTAGTTATTTATCGAAAATAATATATTTTATATGTCAACGATTCCTTTTGAGATGAGCATTCTCGGTAGTTTAAGGATTTCATTGACAGATATTCGAATAACCTTCTTAATTTATCCGATATAAACATAAAAATCTTGGAACAAAGTTGTATATCGACGGAAATAGCACAATATTTATTAAGTTCCAAAGGTATATAAGAAAGTTATGGTGTCCAACAAAAACACCATAAAAAAGTGGATACTGATGGAAATAAATGAATTAAAAAACCAAATGTAAATGATTATGATGAATGTGTTTATTTTTTTCATTCAACTACCTGATTAGTATATTTCCCTATACCGACATAAAAAATGAATGAAATTCAATTATCAAAATATTGATTGTTTTACTCAACAAAAAATAGTTTTTTTTTTAATATACCTTGCTTAAATCATTAAAATAATAGAAAATCGAAATAAATACATTCACTCTTCACTCACTATTATTTTCAGACTTATCATGGATTAGACTACATTTACCTAGCTTGTTAAATTATATATTTAGTCGGTAGAAGCTGGTAAACAACAATAATCGTCTTTGGTGTGAAGGAGTCACGTACTTCAGGTCCATTGGATCTTAGTATTCTATATATAATAAACACAAAAGTCCTTCCCTAGCTAGTGGTTATATGACATTAAAGCTCAACTCAATTTCAGTACTCAGTTATTATGTACATTCAAAGAGAGCATCTATTTTTGTGGTTGTCACTATTTGTAAACTCCGATTCGAAATTACAAATAAATTTAACTATCTTTGTTTTTATTTATTATATCAGATAAAATTATCAGTTTTACGATTAATAATCATTTGAAAATGGTTCTATTTTTGGAAGTTTCACTTATACAAACTTTTAATCGGTGCAAATTTTTTTTTTTTATATAACTACAAAAAAAAACAATATTACTATCCCTTTAATCCTATTATTGAAAAAGTTTTGGAAGGGTATTTAATTTTACCCCAAAAAAAATAAATGTCTCTGAAAGTGATGAAAGTTACAGACGAGGTTTTAATTGGACAAAATTCAAATTAGATAAGACTGCTGCCTTAAATTTACTAATCACAAATTTTAATTATTAGTCGTTGAGAATTTTGGTAAGATTCCTTATTGAATTACAGTTATCGAGACCAAACTGGTTATCCAAAACGGGTAAGGATAAACTAGTTTTTTATTCGGTTTATGCTAATCAATACAAACTCGGATTCAACTTGCCATCGGGTAAATGGGTTTAGTGGATTTTAAAATCTAGCTATAGTCTTTTTTCAATACGAAACTAGGTTAATGCTTGACTACATTTCACCTGATGGTAAGTGAAATGTAGTCATAGGTGGTAAGGCGCATTAACCTAACAAACTATTCACTCTTCTCTTGAAGACACAAACATTGTAGTCGGCCGGAAATACCGACGCAGGCAAGCTGTTCCAATCCTTCGCTGTACGCATTAAGAAAGACGAGGCATAGCTCTTCGTTCGGATAGGTGGAATGTCCACAACGTAAGAATGGATACCTGCCGTGCGTCAGAACGTCCGGTGATGGAACGTGGACGGGGGAATTAAATCGTGTAATTCCTGCGCACACTCACCAAAATGTATCCTATAGAATACAGAGAGGCTAGCAAGAACTGTTACATTATATATCTTCTGTTTAAAGAAGAACTTAATATGTTAAACTGATATATATGCTTAAACAAAATTCACTTCCTTTCGGCACGCCTTACTTCCGTCACGCCTTTTTCGTAAAGAAAAACAAAAGTGATATCTCATTCCCTCCTATTGCAGGAAAGGTAACGGCGTTACCGTAACGCCGCATACACGTCATGTTTTTGGGCGCGTGCAGCCGGCTTCATCGAATTATAAGACGTTGTCACGTCAAAAAAAGATTTGCCTGTTTTTCACAATAAATGTTTGCAGTTGAAAGATATAAGATGGCGCTTACTAGAAATCTATATAATCTAGACGTGATTAAAGCAGGCGCATAAACGCGTAAGATAAGTTGTGCAACAATTATTCTTAAGTGTTACATTAGGTAAAGAGTACTCAAATCAGAGAGACATGCAAAGTGTTTAGAAGTGATTAATATGTAAGTACTTGGCATCAGATATCAACTAATCACAGACCATAAAACAAAAATTCTGGGTTAGTGTGCATTATGTACTTGTAAGATGTGAATTTAACAGCTGGGTAGTTATGGCTGGATATGTAGCGTTGGATGCAAAACATATTTTAGAATCTTTGATGATGTAAATATTGAAGAAAATATCTAATGTTTATAGCGATAAATGATAGCCGAAAAAATAAATAAAATGAAACAAATAGAATAAATGAAGAAATACAAAGGAAGATTGTATATAGAATACTAAATTTATCAAAGTGTTTAACGTTATGGTAGCTTAAGTGGCAAAGGAACATATAGAATACTAAATTCATAGAAAAGAGTTGGCAAAAAGATGCTAATGCGTTGCCGGCCCTTGAGAAATGAAGAAAAGCAAAGGAATTTATAAAAATAAAGGTAAAGCAGGGTGTTTGTGCCGTCGGCTAGAGAACATTTTTCTTACGAAGCTCAGCTATAATACTTACTTCACACTATTCTTTTATGAAACGTTAGTACTACCCCTGCCAAACCATCGCGTACAAGTTGCATTCAAATTACTAAAATTTTGCTCTACCACCTACATACTAGAGGCTACTACTATAGTCCACCACCCACTAAACCACTTACCACAATAGGAAAAAGGTATGACAATAGGGAAAAGGTAGGAATGTGTGTATGAATGTTTCAAAACTGATTATCAATTCATTTATAGCCTGACTATAGTAATAGGAAAAATTCTTTTCATATATTCGATGGTTAATATTTTAGTTTAAGAATATTAAAAATAATTATTGTTTCAATAATAAAACGTTTTTCGATATGAATTTTTCCATAGCATTTTGACGTGACGTCTTATAATTCGATGAAACCGGCTGCACGACCCAAAAAAACATGACGTATATAATGCGGCGTTACGGTAACGCCGTTACCTTTCTTGCAATAGGAGGGAATGCGACATCACTTTTATTTCGTATAGCTTCATCTCTTTTACACATGTTGTAAATTGTATTCCTTAACACGCACTTATTAAAATAAATTATATTATTTGATTAAAAATATTCATCTTTTTTATTAATTATGACTGTTTATAATCATTATATTTATGAAAACTTAATTTACGTTCATAAAAATATTTCAAAGTTCAAGAAAAATTGTGATTTACATAAAATTAATACAAGACATAAAAATAAACTCGCTATGCCCGGCACTAGGCTCCATAAAATAGGTAAATCCTTTAAGGGTAATTGTATACGTTTTTATAATAAGCTCCCAAATGAAGCCTTAAGCCTATCATTAAATAAATTTAAATTATATGTTAAAAATAATTTAATAAAAAAATCCTACTATAGTGTAAAGGATTACATCGACGACGGTATGGCCTGGGAATGAACTGTATTGTATTGCAAATAGCTAGTAATCTCCGCAATTTGTTTTGTGTTGTAAATTAATTTTGCTTTATCGACCTGCTGCATCACACCGATTCCTTAGAAGTCACTACTTGGGGTAGCATCGGGAGTCGGGTTGCCTTCCTCCCTCAAATAAGGCGAAGGGGATGATGGCTGGCTCTTGTGTAATGCTCGTGAACGGGTGCTGCTTGCGGTGACTGGTTGTGTGGCAGGCCGAAGGTTTTTTTTATTTTTTTACTGTTATTATTTTTCATTGCATTTTGGTTGCCTGAAATCATTAGGCTTCTTTTCCGATTGATTGCGACGGTTCTAGTTGTTCCAAAATTGCATTTAAGATTGACGTTTGTGAAACAGTGATCACAATAACACAAAATATATCCGGCTGAGTTTGTTCTGTGGTTCTTCTCAGACCAGGACGCGTTTGGAACCCTCATAGCTTTAACATTAAGATGAAAAGTGCTTTTTCAGAAGGGCTTATTACGATAAATCATGTATCGTAGTAGGCTCTCCTGACACTTCCATGTTGACGTACACAAGTGATCACTGATTATGATTCTAAGTGGAAAAGATATAAATAAATAAATAAATAAATATTCTTGGTATATTAATAGCCTTGTATAAACGAAGCTTCCTTGGTTAGTTTTAAAATTGATACCTTTTGATACCATCTAGAAATTAAAAATAATAATTCACCATTTACCTATTATTATTCATAATGTTATTATCACCGGAAAATAAACGTTTCGAGTGGATTGGCAGTTGGTTTCTTTTGAAATTGAATTCTTTTGAAAAATGCAACCATTCCATCAGTATTATGACGATGTAACGTGCAACTATCGTCAGTAAAGCGACTTTACAAACAACCACGCAACGGTTTTTTTATATAAAAATTAAAACATTATAATTTTATTGTGTCGTTATAATATTATTATTATTATGTATACAGCGTAGAAATACTTTCAGATAATTACTTAATATACCAAGACGATAAAAAGGAGAAATGGAATGGAATTGAAATGTAAGTATTTGTTTATTATTTCATGTATATGTACAGGCTAAAAAAAATAAGTGTTTTTTTCTTATTACGATAATAAAGAAAATGTAAAAGAATTACCAAGAATTGAGATATTATAATGACAATAAGAATAATAATAAAATATATCTTTCTTGTAATTAACCTATAAAAAATTATTGTATCATATAATAGTAAAAAAAATATTTTATAATATATTTGCAACTTATGGTACAAGGTTAATTTTGCCAACAATATGAACAGAAATTTGAACCGAAAAAACCTCTAGATAAAAGTGTCACACACATATTACATTTTTAATATGTTACATATTATATACCCTACTTTTTTACTTTTAAGGACATCTATTTATTAATATACAAAATCTATATATTGTATACATACATTTGAGTAGATATAGATTTATTCAGCAAGGAAGTAAGATAAACAGTGACAAACAAATGCAAAACTATTAAGTTTATAAAAACTGAGAAAAAATCCTTTTTTCTTCCATACGCGTAATGTTCACAATGTTGATGAATAAACTCAATTTCTTTAACTCTTACGAGAAGTTTTGCGAGCTGACAGAGAGTCGGAGATAGGTAGAAGTAAATCAAAAGAAATTTTCTTGACGACAAAATTCGTATATCACTCTACCAAATAATTCATAAAGTCTAGCAAATGTTTAAAGTATATTAAGTAATAATAACTAACTGCTAGCCATGCAGAGACGATTGAGATATTAGGGGGATACATATAATTAGCACGGGACCCTCAAAGCCTTTATGATAAAACAACGACTTTTTATACAAATAAGATTCTAAACATAAGAAAAATAATAAGTATGTTGTGTTATTTAAATAGATTTGACGAATCTTGAGTTATAAATTGTTTGAACTTTTATACCGAGTCCAGAGCTTACCTTTGCGTTGGTTATTATCATCGTCATCATCAAAGGGCCAGCAACTGTGGATTTCGAATCGGATAGTCCTTCAAAATTGCTTTAGAGATACGATCTCTACTAGTACTATATTTCTTTACACAAAAGTTTTTTCGCTTAGTTTCGAAGCTATTACATAGGCTCGCTGTGTTCAGTCAATAACTAAACTAATATTAACTGTAAAGCTATCCGTCTCTAATTACAGCTCTTTGTGTTTTGGCAGTGATCTTGAAGGAGGCTTAGGATATTTATAATAACGATCATACAATTTCGTCCAAAACAAACATCTTTCTTTTAAAAGTGGCCCCATAAGTTCCGAATTTTTCTTGAGGTCCATATGAGGAGACCAGTCTTTTCCCACTGGTGGCCATGCCGGAGTTCCTTGAGATGAAGGTTTTCTGTAAAATTATGAGTATACAT
This sequence comes from Napeogenes sylphis, assembly GCA_959347405.1. Lineage (NCBI taxonomy): Eukaryota > Metazoa > Arthropoda > Insecta > Lepidoptera > Nymphalidae > Napeogenes > Napeogenes sylphis. The sequence goes on from OY365783.1 coordinate 10,348,262, forward strand.
TATAGCAATAACATATTTTTTTTTTGCAAATCTTACATTACTAGTTCTTTTTTAAACGTAACAATAAAAATACAGAAATTTAGTTACCCCTTCGCTATAAAACTTCGCCAAAGCTCCCTCATAGTACTTTTCATGTTTATATAATCATCTGAAATGTCATATTTTCCAAATAAAGTCGTCATAACGCCTTCTAATATTGAGACCGTTTGAGCACAATGATTGGCTCCACGTACATTAGTGTTCGGTACAACTGGTGTGTTCTCATCCGTATAAGAGTATTGGTATAAATATATCTCACTGTGTCCTGCTTTTACAAGATGACTAACAGCTCTCAATGTTGGACATGCAAAAAAAGTATCTGACATGTAATCTATATATCCCAAAACAGTATTGTCATCTACGGACTTGTTCCCAAAGTAAAATTCCTTAACCGAGTTTGCTACTACTATTTTTTCTTCTATGGTATTAAAATCTAAGTCAGCTGGTAAAAAATATTCAAAATTCCCATTCATTTCTTTTTTCCAAATATCAAAAAATGGCATACGTAGTAGTCCTTCCATATTGGCAAAACCATACAACATAGGTAACTTCGGAAAGTTACCTTTTTTTAATATATTGACCGGACTATCTTCGAGAAACATTTCCTGTCCATTATCTCGCTCAACACAAGGCGCAAATAGAAATGTCGCATCCTTTCTGTTCAGTAGATTTTCGGAATGCAAAACTTCATAACTAACTTCTTTGAAATATTTTTCTAATTCAAATATATCATCTACATTTTTAATTTCTATCAATTTTGCGTATTCTTTTGCGTTTTCTATTGGATCTATTTGAACACTGAAGGGTGATAGGCTGGAACCACTCTCTGGTATAACCTTATTGAACAGGCCTTCAGCTGATTTTGATATCATTAATAGATCAACAGATGCAGATCCAGCACTATAACCAGCTATAGTGACATCATTAGGGTTACCTCCAAAGCTTGCAATATTTTTTTTGACCCACCTCAGCAGTGCTACCTGATCTTTCATGCCAGCGTTTCCAGGTATATCTTCAGTGCCTAAACAAAGGAAGCCATGTGCTCCTAATCTATAATTAAATGTTACTACAATAATTTTTTGACTGCTTACTAACTTTTTTGGGGTTGCAAAGTCGCCGAATCCTAATAAAAAGGCGCCGCCATGTACGTACACAACGACTGGAAGGTTTTTTTCATCTGTTACTGGTGAGTACACGTTTGCTATTAGACAATCTTCTTTCATGTCTTGTGATTTGTTAAAAATATTCATGTACATAAATTGAGGGCATATGATACTCTTATCAACGGCTTCCAATATGTCAAGCCAGAATGGTGGAGGTAATGGTGCCTGAAATTTTTTAAACAATTCCTTTTTAAGTATAAGGTTAATCATTAAAGTAATTAAGTTTGTATGAAAATGGTAATTTCTGTTATTAAATGAAAACACCTCCAAGAAACCGTCTCGCCTCTCTGCCGATAACCTTAACGTATCTCTACCCACTTCAATAAATTTAATATTTTATGTACAATTGTCTACCTTGAGACGAAGGCGATATATATATGGCTGCTTTTGGAAAACCTAACCAACAAAAATCCTGACAAGTAATAGTAACATAATTGTGTAATGTTATATATTAATTTACATTGACAACATATTGTCCTTGACCCTATTATACTTGACCCTTTATTCTATGCAATATTGTTCTTGACACTTCAACCTTCAGTTGCGTGTTCAATTGTCCGTTTGAGTATATTGTTAGATATTTTAATGAGTCACTTATTACGGTTTACTATCCTATGCGTATTCACAGTCTTGTGTTATCGATTTCAATGTGAAACTACATTCCCAGTATCGTGTTCTCATATAATGTACCCATATAATCGTATGTTATTATAAAGGTAATTAATCTGCTATTTACTCAAGGTTATTTTAATACTATAATAAAACAAAGAAACTAATGTATAGGAATCAGAATATCAATTTATTATTTAATATTTATCTGGTTAAATGGATAATGTTACCACAATCTTTAAGTATTTCTTACCTTGTAACGTTGAGTACCGGTGGGAGCTCTTGCGTATGGTATTCCATAGAACACAAAAACATCTTCGTGAGGATCTTTGTATCCACGTACTGGACCAGATTTTATTAAAACTAAACGTGATTCAACATCGTTGGTGATCTCGGATACGACTGAAGTCATATGATGACATATTGCTAGCAGCAGAATATACAACCGCATTTTGTTACTATTCACTTCATACTCCGTACTAACAGCTCACATTGAGTCAAGAGTCATTGTCAATTATTTAAATGACACTTAATTATGAATATACATATAATAATGTTCTTATTTATTGATTGTTAACTATTTCTTGCAAGCGACTATGTTTGCCCTCTCCACCATTTACAGAACCATATGTAACCAGAAATATATAAATATCCATATATTATTAGTTATTAGTCTTATATTACAAACCAATTATTATTATTCTTTTCCATAAAAAAATATGGTTTCTCGAAGGTAAAATAAAAAAAATATATATCACGTATTAATTATTTTTATTTAAGAAATATTTAATGATAAAATTTTGCTCCATTAGTATTTAGTATTTAAAACTTCTTTCTTCATAGCGTGTATATATATTTTGCTAGCTTATGTCATTTTTTTTTACTTTTACCTTTTCTTGGTTTCAAATCTAAAATTAAAGGTATATTATTAAATAAATCTTACTATAACATTCAAGAGTTTTTGATTGATCGAAATGTGTGGAACTTGGGTCATTGACTCATTTGCAGGGTTGATGTTATAATATAATATATTTAATTTATACGTCAAACATTGTTAAATTTTATTTAAAAAGAGCAACTGTTGAGTTTCTGGCCAGCTCTTCTCAGCAGAACAGCATTCCGAGCTGGTGGTAGCTTACTCACAGACTGACTATACTGACCAATTTAATGTAATTGACGATTCAAAAGTGCGTGTAAATGCCTACTTGAATAAAGATACTTTGAATACTTTGAATACTTGAATACTTTAACCCCATGTATAATGTAAAATACTTTAACCCCAAGTATAGTTAGTATCGTTCGTTTATAATATTTATATCTCACATATTCCTATTATACTCATATTATTTTACCAGAAGCACATTTAGTTATAACAAAAACTGACTGTATTTAAAGGATTAATTAAATAACACTGTTTAATCTTCGGCTCGATTCATAGAACAATAAAAACATGTACACATCAGCTAGTCTGAGTATTATGTTTGTATCTCTATTGCACGTAACTTATCAAATATCGATTTAGCTTGGTATCGATATCAAACACATCAATATATACCTGGCAAAAATCATAATATTAGATTTTTTTAAATTATTCTCAACGGGTGTCTGTTCGAATTGAATTGAGTGGATAATTTGTGAGTTGTTGAATAATTATGTTTTTATCGATTTAAATTGGTTCAAATTATCAGAAGATTTTTTGGGTTATACTATACGGTACAATTTATTTACTATTAAAATAAATAAATGCTATAACGACATAAAGAGATAAATAAACAATATTTATATATGTTAAGAGAAATACGACTAGTATTAGTAGTAAGTATGTGTGTATAAGTATTATAGTTAAACAATGACAATCAAACTATTAATGTTATCGTAAGATACACATAATATTATGATAATGATATTTAATAAAATTAAAGTGTAAAGTGTGATAAGTTATTTATCGTTCTATATAGTATAGCTTATTTCATCATTCACAACTAAGCGGTTCCGAAATACATGTTCGCAAATCGTTTAGGAGAATAAATCTTAATAAACAATAACTTTTATTGAAGATCAAGATATAAATTTATTCAATTTATTACTAAATATATTTACATGTTTACTAAAGTAAATATTCACTCAGATATATCACCATTAGCATTCTTATCTGCTATCGCATTTATTACGAGGTGACCGGAGAGATAGTTAATCTGATTTCTGTTGTGTTCACTCAACATCAGATGACCCGCAGATTCGTTTGACCTTTTTTTAATATAAATCTATTATTAATATCTACATTTACGTTTAATATACAGTGTGCTTGATTAAATATACAAATTAAATATGGTTTAAATTAGAAGCTTAGAGATTGGGACACAAAAAATAATACAAAAAGTATCTCCGAATGGGTTCCTTTCATGTACAAACGTCGGTTATTAATCAACGCATTAGTGTTTCAAAACAACATTTTCAGCACTCTCTGTATATGTGTGCATTTGTGAGATATCGTTTCTTTGACAGATAGACTGAATAGTGTTCATGTTTATGTATATTTCTTGAAATATATAACACCAGGTGATTATAGATAATTATTGTATTAAAATAAGTAGAGTTTTGTCTCAAGTCTTAATGTATTTCTAAGGAACGCTATATTAATTTACATTCTATATTTTTAAAGTGAAACTTTTATTACATCGTCTCAAACTTTTTCGTCTGTGTGTTGCATGTCGCGTGACGGTCGGCCGCGGAGTAGGGATAAAGTGAAAGGCGCTCGTATCGATGCGGTTTTTACTAGATACATTGAAAAAATCGAATGTAAGTCACTGTTCACGTATTTTAGTTACCATAAAATATTGGTTACATTTATAAACTGTGAAATTCATGATAAAGATGGAATTGATAATAGAATGATTGAAAATAATTGAAAAACGGATCAAAATGACTCAACGATTATAAAATATTGTTTTCAGTTTTTTAATATGTGTATATCATCTAAATAATTGTTAAGTATTATGTATGTAGTACTCTAAGACACAGAGTTCAATAAAAATATTAGTTGGAGACCTAGTCTACTTTTATCATTTCCCATTATCATTCCCATTTTCTAAGTATAAAATTAAGATTGATGAAGCAATTTTTATACCCTTAATGGAATATTATTCCGAAAATTTTTAGTTAAATGTCTATAATGTGAAAAAAAGTTTCACTTTTACGGTGGTTTCATAAAACCACACAAGTTTTTTTAAATAGGACTAACATGGCTATAAATGTTTCATGATATTATCAAGCATTATTTTTGGTTGTGGCATCTTTTCTATGTTTATCTACACTGCAAAGTTGGAAACATTGGTAAGGATTTAAAAAAAAATCCTAATGGATGTTTCGAACGCCCCAATAAAGACGATTATATATAGAATGCTTAATTCACCGAGACGGTAACTCAAGTGGTAAAGCGACAGGAGAGTTTCCCAGAGATTTCGGATTCGAATCCCTGCCCATATCAGTTTATTTTACATGCTATGTTTATTTAAATTTTAAAAAACTGTACATAGCTATATACGTTTTAAGCTATCTTTGAAGACAATCATATTATCTTTAATTGACTGAATGCAGATATATACACATATGTTTATTTAACGTTGTATAAGTAATTCACAGCAGTTGTTTCAGGAAGAAAGCTACTCTATTTTTATAGTTATACAGCTATACTTAGTCTGGCCATAAATACTGTTACAATCATTATATAGTATAAAGCAAAGTCGCTTTCCGCGTCTGTCCCTATGTCTGTATGTATGCTTAGATCTTTAAAACTACACATCGGATTTAGATGCAGTTTTTTTTAATAGATAGAGTGATCCAAAAGAAAGGTTTACATGTATAAGAACATGCTTAATATATAAGAGAACCACTGAAGTCTCCACGTCAAAACCAAGCCTCACATCCAAATTCTTCATGAAGGCAATCACAGCCGCCGTAGGGTCCATGGTATAAGCATCAAGAACCTCACCAGGTAAAAAAGTGGTGTACGATGACCAGGAGGAAAATCTCCAACATCCTAGTTCACGTCTTACAGCGAAGCCCACCAGCTCCAGGGCAGCGGCGGTAATGAACCTCATAAAGATGAAAAATAAAACCAGCTCTGAATCTATAAATCCTCAAAAAAAAACAAAAGCAAAGATGGGAATAGTCAGTTCGCCTTGTCTTCGTCTGGCGGAGGGACCACTGAATCACTTCATAAATGCTTTCCTTGAGTTTCAAGCTTTAACAAAAGCGACTAAACAGGCTAAATCTATACCTCTTGAAGAAATTCTTCAGGCCTTTAAAATCGGAAATCGGAAGTTCTTGGAGCTGAAACACAGGGAGGCAGGTGCAGCCATATACAACAACCAAACTGCAAAGATCATTCACGGCACAATGGCAGGAGAGCATATGGCAGCATATACGACGCCATCTAACGACCCAATTGTTGTCACGGTCAAATGCACCAAGATTATGGTAGAGGATATGATCCTAGACAAAGCTAGCACACTAACAAACTTCAAAACCTCGACCGTGCCAATACTAAACTGGGTCAACGGGGTTCCAGGATGTGGCAAGACCACGTGGATAATATCGCACTTCGAAGCGGAGAAGGACGTCATCGTTACAACCACAACTGATGCAGCTAAAGATCTAAGAGTATAGGCGACGAATCGAAAAATCGAGTGCGCACGATGGCCTCTGTATTAGTAAATGGATTCAAAGAGTATGTAATTGCTGTGCAAAGGACTTACCTTACTAATATAGTTTTTTTTAAGATACCTGTAGTAATAGACTCCTTTTTGAGTATGTTATCTTAAAATTCAACAATTAATCTGCCAAATACAAACTAAATGTGAAATAAATATGTGTAAATATAATGTGTAAATAATATGTGTACATGTGAAGTGCACTGGCGACGTGTCCGTGGGTAAAAGTAGAAATTAAGAAAAAAAAAAAAAAAAAAAGAATACCACTGATAATTTCAAGATTTCTAAGGCGAAGTCGTAAACAAACACATTATTTAGCGCTTACATTGCAAACGCTGGCTGAACTCTACGAGATAGATCAAAATAATAAGTATTATATACCTTAAAAAGTTCTACAAGAAAGTCCACGATGGGTTATCTCTTAGGAATAACCCACAATAGGCAATTTTTATCCTTTATTTTTTACGAGAAATAATGGTTTATTTACGAAGCGATTTTAAGCAATACAGAATTAATCCTTATCTAATTAAGTAACTTAAATACATTTTACATTTTATATTTTACAAGCAATATAATTTTTTACAGCATTAATAATTAAAACGAATATTTTCGAAGATATTACAGATTTAAAATTGTATAGGGACATCACGTTTGCGGCGGTACGGTCGGCCGGCGGACTATGGTATGGAATCGTGCAAACCGTCTCAAAAATGGCTTTTGTGAAAGTTCAGAATTGAAAATTTTGTTAATGTATATAGCTATCTAAATATCTAATACATATTATTTAGCATTCAAAAAAGATTTTTTAATTTTAATAAAACAGACTTGCAAGTTGATGGTCAAAATAACTTCGTTTATGTAGCTCAGAATTCCTCAAGTTTACATGGTCATAATTTGATTATGTTCAATGAAAATCTATAAGTAGTATAGTAAGAGAGGTATAACAAAAATTTCATTATCTAATATTGTATCCTTATTAAATTATGATTGTATCAATTAAAATAAGTCATATAGAAGCCAATACAAAAAAGGGAAAGGGGAATTGTTTTACTACGAATTTAAGGCGTGCGAAGCCGCGGGAAAAAAATATTTAAAATAAAATAATATTACATTTGAATTTGGAATCTGTCATTTTTATACGATTATTTATTGTGGTTTCTCATTTTAGCGCCAATACATTGTACAATATTTTGCGATATTAAAATAGAGTGGGTGGTAAAAAAATGGAGTGGGAGAACAGAATCGCTATGATTGTATTACACAAAGTAGGTATGGAGCCAAATACAATTTTTAAAACTCTCCATATACTTAGTATTAGTCAAATGTTTGTATACCGGGCTATTAATAGGTACAATGAGACTTCCTCCGTTTGTGACAGAGAAAGATCTGGCCGTCCACGTAGTGTTCGTACGAAAAAGGTGGTCAAAGCAGTAAGGGAAAGAATTCAAAGAAATCCTGTCCGAAAGCAAAAGATTTTATCTCGGGACATTAAGATAACACCTAGAACCATGTCGCGAATTTTAAGAGATGACTTAGGACTTGCAGCCTGTAAGAGACTGGTCATTTTTTAACTAATAAATTAAAGGTGGTATCAAAACAACTACTTAAGTGGTACGCAAAGGAAGATCACAGAATTTTTTGTATACGGATGAGAACATTTTTACAATTGAGCAACATTTTAACAAACAAAATGACCGTATTTATACTCAAAGCTCTAAGAAAGCTTCAAAATTAGTCAACAAAGTGCAACGTGGACATTATCCGACTTCAGTGATGGTTTGGTGAGTTGTTAGCTATGAAGGTAGTTAAGCCCTCTAATAACACCATGTTCAATAACTAAGTATGGTCCTTCCAACAAGACTCGGCGCCGGGTCATAAAGCTCGGTCCATACAGTCTTGGTTGGAAGCGAACGTCTCGGACTTCATCAGAGCTGAAGACTGGCCGTCGTCTAGTCCCGATCTTAATCAGATGGATTATGTTTATGGTCAGTTTTAGAGAGTTCAGCTTGCTCTAAATGTCATGATAATTTGGAGGCCTTAAAACAATCCATACGATTGGCAGTGAAGAACTGATAACGGGCCTCTAGGTTTAAAGAACTGTATTGCAGCCAATGTACTCCACTTCGAATAATCTTTTTATATTTTTAATTGTTTTATATTTGTGTATTAAACTAACACACTGTAAAAGTTATAAATGTTATTTGCTTTAAAAAAGATTTTTTTCTTTGAAACAATATTTATGGCAAGACTAGATAATAAATTCGTGGCTACATGTACATCAATATTTTTTATGCTTTTACAGGACGCATTAAATGATGTTCTCAATATTGTGATGTACTTTTTATCTAACCATTTATGGGAAAGGTTTGACTTTGTCTTGTTATATATATTTTTTTATTTAGTAGGTGGACAGAGTTTGTGTTCCGGTTTTAAGTAAGTTTTTGAGTATGTCAAGTTTATTATTCGTGTGGTGTGTAAAAGTTATGTTGTGTATGTTGTGCCTAATTGTGTTTTATCCTATTATCCTATGTGGGCATGTTATCTATTCCGTTCTACTTATATTTTAGTTTCTTATACTTTTGTTGCTTTGTTTTATCTACTTTATTATGTTATATGTATTTCATTACATTAAATTTACATCTTTTGGTACATTCGTTTGTGGCTACCGCACATGTCCATTTAACATAATTTATTGCTTGATGGGTCTAGATACATCAGGCAGCGTGATGCCGCTAAGTTGCAGTAGTTCTACACATTTTATTATTATTTTTTTACATTCTTATCTTAGTAATTATATTTACATTAACATATTTATGTCTTTTAACAGGTGAGCATTTATGGCGTAATGGCAATAAAGACCGGGTAAGTTATATACAGTTTTAAACATTTTTTTCTATGCACATTAATAATTGACTTTTCTTTTATTATTTTATATTCTTTTGTCAGGTGCATCATTAAATAATGGCAGGGCAAGTTATGTTCCGTTGGATATTACCTTATTTGTATATGCATTAATGATTATTTTTTCTGTTTCAGAGGTTATCTGGTGTTCTGGATTCGAGGACAGGTAAGTATATATATGCAGTGATAGAGGGTCGACATTGCAGCAATGCCTTCCTCGAACATGTGTCCATCCTTGACCCTAGACGGGTCATGTGCGCTCACATAAGGTCCAGGGTCCTTTTGTCAGTCTTCCGTGTAGTGGGTTTGATGTTTCTGTTACTCCCCATGCCCTCAGGTTCCATCTGGTCTCCAGAATGGTATTCTGTTTATGGAGAGCAACATTGGAGGAACCATTTCCTGGCACACCCACGTGCGCCTTGATCCAGAAGACCCTCACTATGTGTCCTAAATTGTTAATTTTGCGTAGGTTTCGTGTGATTCAAAGCGCCAAGGGGTGCACCACTGGTTCCGCGTTCAAACCGGTGCACCACAGTATCCGCGTTCAAACCGGTTGTCCTGACTGCCTAGCTGGCCGTGGTTGGTAGGCGCCTTGCGGGTGACGTGCGTGATATACTGCGCGAAGGCGAGTTTCGAGTCGATGGTGACGATGATGGTGACGGTACACGCATTTGTTCAGAATGACTAGGAGCACCAGCGGTGCCTGTTTAATGTCTGCCATGCATATATCCGCTGTCAGTCCGTCCGCGCTCGGTGCCTTTTGGGTACTGAAGGATTCCGCTGCTATGCATAGCTCTTCCTTGGTGATGGGCGGATCGTCTCGATGCTGTGGTGTTATATTCACCGCTATGTCTCTGGTCTGGAGGTGTTGCTCACTATCGTCCTCACCAGTGTCTCCAAGGAAGAAGGTTTTGGCGAAATGGTCGACCGATTGTCTGGTCTGATTGTCTTGGTCGCTCAGGGTGCAACCCTCTTTCACCATTGGAGAGTCTTTGCCTCGTTTCTGTGCCATTCTGATGTCCCGGTAGATAGAGTCCAACATGGATTCGTGGTCCTGTTTTGTGCAGAACTCTACCCAACTCCTCGTTTGTGCCGTTTTAGATGCCTTTGCTAGCCTGGTTTGCTTCCTTTCTGAGGTTGGTCAACTCGTCGGTCCACCCAGGGATGGGAGATTTTACGTAGGCGATTGTCCGGGATGGCTACTTCACTCGCTTGCGCAAGAGCTTCCACGTATTTTTCCATCGCACACTCCAGTCTCTCCCGTTAATTTGGCCATCCTCATGTTAGTATCGAGTTGCTCGCCGAAAAGGGCCCAGTTGGCTTTCTTGGAGTTGTAGACACTTATAGTTTGTTTCCTTATTTCTAATGTAGCCTTTCTCCTTACAATGAAGGTGATGGCGTTGTTCTGAGCTTAACATCCTTGTCTAGTTATATTACTGACACGACAGACTAAACCATTAATTTCTGGAGAGACACTACGTGCATCATCTTGCTGGTTACATTCCTGGAATGTATTGGAATGGATTGGAGGTATTGCAATTTATATATGTGTCGTTTTAATATTAAACACTAGAACTACGAACTTAAAAAACATCACTCTTGCAATCAGTAGTTTTTCGGTAAAAACTCATCCGAAAAACCCTCCTTTCCTTGGAAGTTCATAAGTCGAGTGGGCCAGATGGTATCTCTCCAGTTGTGCTACGAACATGTGCCCCTGAGTTGACACCAGTGCTAACGCGTCTATTTCGGTACTCTTACTTGAAAGTCGTAGTCCCGGTCACTTGGAAGCGTGCCCTTGTACATCCGATCCCTAAAAAGGGCGTTAGCTCGGACCCAGCTAACTACAGACCTATCGTCATTACCTCTCTCCTCTCCAAAGTAATGGAGAGCATCTTCAATAAACAGCTCCTAACCTACCTCGAGGATAACCAGTTGGTCAATGACCGGCAATATGGTTTTCGCCATGGTCGATCGGCTGGTGATCTTCTGTTGTATCTTACACACCGTTGGGAGCTGTTATTGAAAGCAAGGGAGAGGGTCTGGCAGTTAGTCTGGATATGGCGAAAGCCTTTGATCGTGTATGGCACAGGGGGCTTCTTTCAAAGCTGCCTTCCTATGGGCTTCCCGAGAGTTTATGCAAGTGGATCACCAGCTTCCTCACTGGGAGGAGCATACTGGTCGTTATCGACGGTTTTTGCTCGGACCCTAAGCCTGTGAACGCTGGTGTACCCCAAGGCTGCGTGCTATCCCCAACTCTGTTCCTCTTGCACATCAATGATATGCTGGATATCTCCAACATACATTGTTATGCGGATGACAGCACTAGGGATGCGGTATATTCCGGCCGTGCAGGTCTCTCTCGGGAAAACGTCGACAAGTGCCGAAAGAAACTTGTGTCTTCTATAGAGACTTCCTTGGAGCTGATCTCTGAGTGGGGTAAACTGAACCACGTACAGTTCAATCCCCTGAAGACACAAGTTTGCGCGTTTACCATCAAGAAAACCTTATTTGTCGTATCACCGCTCTTCGAGAGCACTCCCCTCATTGCCTCGCCAAGTATCAGAATACTGGGTCTCGACATTTCGAGCGATTGTCAGTTTCCTTCAAAAAAGGCGTTTACTCCTACCTACATGGCCGGCAACACTCTTGTAAATCCTCGGATGTTGCAAGAGTTCATGGGCGGCGGTGATCACAGGTCATCTGTGACCCGCCACCTCGTTTGCCCTCCTCTTACATAAAAAAAAAAAATCAGTAATCACTCAAGAAACTAGTAGATCGTAGTATAAAAATTTATATATTTATTTAATCTATACATTCCGTTATACGTGTGTTCAAACAGTCACGTTTCCAGTTTAATTAAAGTTTGTATACACTGGAAAATAAAACATTTAACAATGAAATCAAAAACTAGGTGTTAGGTAATTAATAATTGTATGAATATTTTATATTTACCAACAACTCACTTTGTCTGATGTTCCTCGCTCAATCAATGTGTTTAATTATTAGTTTCGGCCTTTATTTCCAAAAAAATAACGCCTTTTAACAAGTACAAACAGTTGTTATTAGAATTCAGGATACTTACAATTCATTATATGAAACAAAAAATGTATAAGCGGAATAAACTATACATTAACATACATCGAACATGATATTTTTATAAGACATATATAAAAAAAAACTATAAATAAGTAAAATTACAATCATTCCTTTATTATTAGTATTAGAAAATATATTTTAAATTAATTCTCATGGTCTATTTTAAATTAATTCAAGTAATAACAATAACAAATTACATTCTAGATTGTTTGTGATGGATTACGTGAAAGGAAAACTGAATAATTCCTGTAAATGTAAAGAATATTAACTACTTACCTCGGCTTTGTTCCTGTAGTTAAAGCAGATAACTTTTTGATAAAAAAATTGTCGTGTCGAACAATTATGTTTGCTCCATTATCATTCTCCTATTTGTGTTTCAACGAGTCAAAATATATTACATAAAATACTACACACACGATTGTAGTAGTCTTTTATGATTCTAATTTATTATATATTAGATATTCACCTTAATAAATTTGAATTTTATGTAATCTTGAATTTTGAATTAAATTATTGTTTAAAGTTTTAATAATAATATTTTTAAAGTTGATTATATATTATAGAATTTAAACGTTTGTCAGTCATATATTAAATATTATTATTATTATTCCAGACCAAATTTATTCCTGTATTCCGAAAATCTAAGGCGCGTGATACATTTGGAGCTCACTGTGCCCTGAGAAACAAACATCCCGAAAGGTCACACATTTAAGCTTAATAAGTATTACGAACTGACCAACGAACTAGCCTGGAATAAATTTATAGTTAGCTTGTTCTGGGTAGAGGTAGGAGCGAAAGGTATAATAGCAAAATCTCTTTATAACCTCCTTAAAGACCTTGGCCTTTCTAGAACTAGCATCGGTTCATTTCTGGAATGTATTTCAATGTCGGCATTAGTAGGTTTTTTTTTAAACTTGGTTAGGTAGGTAGAGGAGCGTAAAAGCGAAGGCGAGCGTTATTGCGCTTCATAAAAGGGCCTTTTAAACCTACTTCTGGGTTTCTGGGGTTCTGGGTCACGCATTGTTTGTACTCCACTCCATGCAACGCGATGGGCCCGGCACCTGCACGGTGAATCATGGAACGCTACGAAGCATCGTCTCTTCAATTAACGTAATCTATCTTTTGACATTCATGTAAAATGATCTAAATGCTAAACTCATCATGCTTCACAGTAAAAATGGCAAAAAATATAACTTCTTATTATTAATTTGAGCACTTCAAATTCCCAATTTAAAGGTTTAAAATAACTAATTAGTTATTTCAAAACAAGAAACGAAATTATAGTAAACAAGTAAATACTTATACTTTCATGTCGTTATCAAAAAAAAATCGAGCATAATTAAAGGTCACCCCACAACAAAAAAACTCTTTCTAACAGTTTATAACTAAGTATTTGTAAGTTAAAAACAAGTTGATTTATATAAACTTATAATCAAAGTCAAAGTCAGTATAATATAATTTTATAAAAGATATAAATATTCCTAATTTAATTTGTCATCGTTGACATTCGAAAATACTAGACATGGTATTCAGAAAAAAAAGGTAAAACATATTCAGTTCTAGCATCTACAAAATCTCTGCACAAAAAGACTCGCTTGCGACTTAATTAAATGGAGTATTTAAAATGTTGGTTTATATCATTGAAAGCCCCTTAATATGGGTAAAGTAATTTGATGATAATGAATACTATATATATTTTGATAAAGATAGATAATTACTAGTTTCTGTTTGAGACTTTGTAGTCTTCATTATCGGATGATTGACTTCATTTTTATCAAGACAACTTTGATATATAAGGTCAAAAAGCGAATTTATAATAAATGCATTAAAATTAATTGAAGATATTAAAATATTCTAAAAAGCAGCATTTCAAATCTTTTAAATCTGTCACGCTCATTGAGACGCTGGATAAGACAGATGGTGATTAAAATAAATTAAGTAAATGACTGTAACTGACTTAACCTAAGATGACTTGAAGTAATAAAAAATGATAAAGATTTATGTTTTGAAGAATTGTTTTATTAATGTAATATACAAATTATGCTGATAATATTAATATATATAACAATATGTATTACTTTCACTTTAATATACAAGCTAAATTCATTTAAATATATATTATATATATGTAAGTGATTAGTATGTTGGCGATCGAATTAGCAAACATTTTGTTAGCTAATTACAGAATATTTATAAAGTGTTAGACTATTTCATAATAGTAACCAGAAAGAATAGCTTGAAAATGTCTTACGTAATAAACTACTTATTTTTCGTAAAATAAGACGGCGGTGTTTTTATACATTATACAATATTTACTTAATCCATTACAATTAAAATGTATTGTTATTTTTTTTTTTGCAAACAAAGAAAATAAATAGAGAACTGAGAATATTGACAGTTCCACCAACTGTACAGACAAGTAAAAGTACACGTGGGACTTATAAATATACAATGGTAATACCTTAAATAACAAACAAATACACGTATGTTGAAGCAGTTTCGTATTATGTGTTGTAACACACACACGTGTAATAACATACACACATACACAACGTATATAATAACACACATTACGAATAATAAATAATCTCTGCATAGAAATTGTCGTAGGTATAATCGTACAGAAAAGAATTGTTTAAATTTCAGTCAATTATTTTTTCTTTTCTAACAATACAGATTTTATTTACACAAGGATATTATCAATTCAGTATAGATTCATTGATTTAAATTTTTAAACATAAATCCAATTGTAGGCGTGTTATATCCGAATCTGGCGATACTAAAAAAAAAATAGTTTTTTTTTTTTCTTTTTATTATTTAAGATGTTAATTAAAGTAAAGAATAAACAGACTACTTATAGAAATGACCTCGATTTATTACTTTGACCGCAGTTCATAAGTGCTTTTTTTTGCAAGTAAATAATTGCAAATTATTCCCAGAGAAAATCGTTTTGCTTACGTCTTAATACTTTATTTTGATAATTCGACGAACCTATTTTCAATAAAGCTCTGTGAAAGTATTTATTTATATCTTGTTTCCAAAAGAATAATTCTGCAAAAATAAGTTGTCGCAGTACCATCATGGCGATACATAAAGATCAATTTATTTTTAATAAGCAACATAATCCGTACTGATTCTTTGAACACACCCTCTTCAGTAGTCTTAAACATTTTTCTTTATTTATTTTATTAAAAAGCCAAACTATCGCGTACAAAATAAAGGATCATTTCGATAATAACCACGGCGACAAAAACAAAATTCGAATTGTTTAATTTATTTAATAATAAATAAAATATGCGTTTTTATATAATTTACTGTTTGGTTCTAAATATATTTTATCTTAGTAATTAGTTTTTAGCTTTAAGTAATACTACTATTATTATATGGATGGATGTTTCTTATGATATGTATTAGTATATGATATTAGTGGTGGTGGTAGGTAGTGCTATTAATATAAGTACCATTTTTTTCTACTATCTAACTATCCGTGCAACCTACAATCTGAGATTTTTTACGAGATCAGATCGATCAAATCATATTGTTACGATCGTCGGTCAGCATATTTTTGACAATCTGAAATATGTACATAAAAATACTAATAATCTTATTAAGCATAGTGTTCTAAAAATTATTACCTACTGCCTATTACTTAAATCAATAAAGAGAGTAAATATTTTATGAGGCAATCTATAAAACATTTCAACAAGCACCCAGCAAACGTTCAAGTATTACCATTTAACAAATTTTAGAGAGTACGAAAAAAATGTGTGCAAACCGATACTATAATTTAATTTAATTTACTATAAGTTTTTTTTTTTTCAAATAACTGAAATCAGTAGGCCTTTCAGTAGGATTTATTGCTTTTTTTCGAATTATTCATAATTTAACACAATGTATTCATGTACCTACTACTATTCACATTTAATTAAATTTACACATTTAATTAAATTAAAATAATTTTGACTTAATAATACAGGCATACATTAATTTATGTTTTATGGCTGCCAGCCAAGAAAACAATGCTAAGAGTTTACACATAGTAGTATTTTAAAAAATACCTCATGGATATATGGAAAATATCCTAGCTCTCCGAGTTCTTTTAGTTGCTTTGCGCTAATACATCTATTCCCTCCCGCAACTCCATCTGCGTCGATTACAAAATGGCGTTATATACACGGAACAAAAAGGAATCTACAGGAAATATTAGTTCACAAGCACTAATTAATTTATCTTCATTGACTAAAAAATAAAAATTAATTATACACAGAGTTAAAATTTTGTAACTAAACAAAATAAAATAATAAACTAATACAATTAATATATATGTAATTTATAAATTGCAATACACAGATATATAATACTAATAGACATATTATAGAAGTATATAAGTACATATGACATAACATCCATATATTTCTTTATCTTATATATATATATCGTTACACAAACATATGAATATATACATACATACATATGAATATTATAAGAAGAGAAACATTTAAAAAAGAATTGATCTGGCAGTACTTCGGTATAGTATTACTTTAAAAGCAAGATTCTAATTATCCAATTAATGGGCTCCCAAATGCTTTATTGGTTATAAATATTAGCAAGTTTAAACAAAAAAACATACACGTCCAGTAATTACCAACCATCTCCACGCCTCATGCACATTAAATAGAGGATTTACGTCTGTTGTCTCTCATTGTGAGCATAATTTGTGTTCGGAATTACTTCTATTTATTTCAATGTTCATTTGATATGCCTCGAATATATATATTACGATAATACCATTTTTTGGAAAGTAGTTCCTTATCGCGCGGTGTGCAAGGGGGCCAGACGGTAAAAATTCTTACCAAAAGTTGGCATGACATGTTTTGCTATCTCTCTCTCTAATATAGAAAGCAAGCGAGATATTTCATTTCTATCATTATTATTTTTGATGCTAAATAGGGATTTACTCGAGCGTTATAGATACCTTTTGGGTTGCAAAGCTTAGAGGATAAAAAGAAAAAAAATGTTATATCTGTTCATCGGTGGGGGGAGTGTCAGGAGATTTTCAAAAAGCAAAAAAACTGTTGCATGGACATACTTGAGCGCGTCAGATAATGATAGCATCTATGTTCTGTATATTTTTAAAGTAGTGTGTTAATCTGATCGTTCTCGTAGTGAGGGTGGTCGTACGTATGGGTTAAAAATGAAAAAATAACATTTAATCGAATATTTCAGATTTTCTAAGGGGATGTTAAGTAAACCTAAAAGAACCTCTCACCCAATAATCTAATGATTTGGATATAACGCAATACTCGTGGCCATCATTAGAATGTGCAAAAAATATCGTCATTTTAACATATAATTTATATTCTTCTTATTCTTTAAAATGACTTGTATCTGGAGGGATTTGCCTAATCTGACAAAAACATTTTTTTTGTTGGTTTTTTAATCATCCAACTTAATTATTTGAAAAGGTTATGCAAATAAAAAGGTGATACAATAAATGATAAAAAAAATGTTTCTTATGAACTATACTATTAATAAAGTTAATATAGATGCATTCGAGTGTCATCTTTTCATATCAAGTAGCAATAGGAAAATTATAATGATTATACGATTTTTGAAAATAATAAACGAAATTTTATAACCCCTAAAAAATGGTCCCCCTAAAAACCCCCTTCATTTAGTTGGCGACACTGGCCGAAACCAGAGTGGGGACGGAGTGAGAGAGTAATAGACAGTGAAAAAGTGAGAGAGGAAGAGAAACATGAAGAGGAGAATATAAGCATAGTGCAGCTGCATATATTAAACTTTATAGCCTTTTTTGTTCTGTTGGCTAATTCAGATGCTTAAACTATACAATTTTCCATTTAGCCACGCTCGAATGTCAAGATGACATTTCTTTGTAGTCCATCCCGTTCTTTACGTCACCATAAATATCGGATTAGTAGAATATAGACCTTATAGCATGTATTTAGTCCACTTTTTCTTCATCTGACGCGGTCAAGATTTTCTGATGATAATTTTTTTTAATAATCTGTTCGAATCCCGAAATCCCCTACTCAAAACTCAAAGTATTCCCTCCTAAAAGTTTCACTCCCTACTAATTTCGTTTTAAATATACAGTTGTCAAAATGTATAAAAAGTTTGTGTGTCTGCATGGCAATGGCAATCACGTAATAGGTACCATGAAAATCTTATTATATAAATGTAATAAATCTGTAAAGAAGTAGTTTTTAACATTGAAAATATTTTAAAAAATATACCAGAATGTGAAGTGATAACTAACAGAATCCATTTTCAGCATTTTAAAAATCTTATTTGTCAATCTGTTTGTCTTTTAATCGTGCACACAAGACAAAAAAAATATATTTTAAAAATTCATACACCTTTTTATAAGCCAGAAAACCCAAAACAATGTTTTTTCATTTTGTCTGTTCGTCTGTATGTCTGAATGTTTGTGCATGCTGATCTCAGAAACGGATTAATCGATTTGGATGCAGTTTAAGGGAATATATTGTCATGGAATTCACTTTACATTTTGTTTTTTTTCAACAATCGATTAACAAATAAAGAAGTTAATAATCTCTTATTGTAGTACCATTGCTGCTTATCAATTTGAAGGTTTATAGTTTTTACATACATTGTTAAGTACAAAGGGTACGTTTTATCAAAATCGAAATCTACGAAGTCGCAGGCACAGTTAGTAAATAAATATAATCAAGTATATACAAGTAAAAAATATAAAAAAGATATAGATATCATTCGTATTTATATATTTTATTCGATATAACGTATTTTGATTCTGTAATAATCAGTAATGTGGCTTATATTCATAAGTGTCTCTGTCATTTATTAAAATGACAGTGAAATATGGATCCCATACGAGAACTGTGTTGCACACTCCCAGCTTAGTATATACGAGCATATATAGCATAGTCAAATACAGTATAGCGTTTACAAATAAATGATTATTTACTCTGTGGTACAAATGTACATTTACACTGTTGTTTGCTTTTGTCAATAATTGTAATATGATTGTGATGATAGGCTGATTAATTATCTTAACCATAATGTAATAATAACAAGAACGTGTCGTGTCAACATCGTCATAGAATCTGTTGTTCAAAGATGTACCCTGATGTGTAACCGGATATATCTAGATATATTACATTTAAATATTGCTAAATTTACTTTACACAATTTTATTTTATACACCTACATGTAAAATAAAGGCTTAGGATAGGATAGACTTAAGATCACTTTGATGTTGTATAGATTTTTAGGATTTGTATATGAGAGAAAAAATGTATCGAGAGGAGATCGCCTTTTTTCTTTGCATCCTTTATACTATTCGACAATTATTAGTTTTAGAGATATATCGATCTTAAGTTATGCAAAAATGTAAGTCATTAGAACTTCTTTGACGTCTCCGACACTTCAGTAAAGGCAGCCCATACATATTTGCATAGCAATGTACTAAAACTCAAGCTCTTCTAAGCAACCTCAGTCTGTATGTCATCTTAGGCGACCCGGTTTTGCCTCTTCGGCTCTTTTACGTTACAACACAGCGTTACAGCGGCTAGAGGCTGCCCTCACTTCGCATCTCCGGATATATTAAAATTCTTTAGGGTTGGAACTTAGAAATGTAATATTATATTTGTATAGCTTTATTTTCTATGTGCTAACATTAGCAAAAATGACTCTGAGTCACTCTTCTCTACTATGGATCACCGGGGGCTAGGAGTAACATTCGTAGAAAGAGGAAAGCAACCCATGCACTCATAGACAACTTGAACCCACTTCAATGAGATCTCATTAAAATCTAAATTCATAGGTCAGTGAAGTGAAGCCATCTCATGATAAATGTTGAGAATGGATTGAAATAAAAAATATTATAAACAGTATTGATGTGCAGTAATTATCAAAAAGGTACTGGGACCTTTATAAAGGATTTTCAATAAAAATGATTTCTGATCTTGCCAAACGATAGGAAAGTCCAGTTTCCAAGTTTATAGGAAATTTATAGGAAGAAAGTGTTGATTAATAATTAGTATCACTTAAAAATATATCTTTATAAAGATCAATGTCAAATGCCAAAAAAATAAAACCTGGTAAATAAACCAAAATACAGAAAACTGGACATATTTTATGGTAAAGAAAATAGTATTGAGTAAATGCTTCAAAATCTTTTGATTTTTACTTCACCATCCATCCATGACAAGATGTAATTCCAGAGATCGCAGGATTGAATCCTACTTCGGACGATGTGTTTTATATTATTAGTTTATTTTACAATCAGGTTGCTAGAAATAAATACAATAATAAATGATTACACCAGACAATTCGAGCTGAAAGTAAAATCAAGTTTTTGTTTAGATTATGCATACATAGTTTTGTGACATATAGTCAGTACAAGCAGCTAATACAATAATAATAAATAAAACTATGAACGAAAAAAGTTATATTAGGATCATCCTTCTTTCTTCTCTCTATTGATCTTCTATTGATCTTCTTTATAAAGCGGAAAAGGCTAAAATACAAGGCTAAAATACATTAAAACCTAGATAATTTATAGTATTATAAAGACGAAAGAAATATATTATTTTTTAATTATTCGTATTAACATTGAAAAAAATACCACAACTGAAATGAAATAATAATATATTGATAAACATGCATAGACTATAAGTTTTAAGCTCACTTTTATACACATTTTTTAACAGATTTTGGACATTACTTCTGATTGGATCCGATTCTTTTCATAATTTATTTTCAATTTATTAAAGAGAGTTATAAAAGGAGAAAGTTATAATATAGCATTTCCCTACGTACCTCAAGTACTAGCATTTCCCTACGTACCTACATAGTTCAAGAAAGTGCCACTTTATTAAATATTGCAAACCTATAAAAAAGACTTGAATAAATATGCCTTTTCAGTCAAATGTTTCTAAACTAATTTTCGGAACATAAAATGTTCTTTTCTCCTCGCGGATACAGTCGTGAATGACAGCCTCTATATATTAGACTAAAAATATAAAATATTAGGTAGTTAAACTAACGACAGCCACTATATGTCACTAAATGCGCATTTCCTGTCTCATTTCGGAATGTAATAGGTTTGTGAAATGAATTCCATTTGTTAGGATGTTGGCATTGTATTGTTTAAAATAAACGCTCGGAATTAGCATAAGATAGACATTAATTGTATAAATTGAACAATAAATTATTTACGTAATTATTTATTTTATGGGAATAGGGAATATTATTAGTTTAATATGTGAAATGTTAATATTTTAATATATATATATATATATATATATATATATATATATATATATATATATATATATTACATATTCAACTAATTATAAAAAAATATATATTTATTATTTTTTATAATTTTTATGTAGTTCTACTTAACTTTAACTTTGTATATGGACGTTCGGTTCAAAAACAGCTTGTCTTTCGACATAGGCCTCATCTAAGTTTTTCCATTTCTCCCTGTCTTTTGCTACTCGGATCCATTCTGAACCTACCTAGTTATTCTCCTTTGGTTTCTTCTACCATTTCTTGGGTACCACTCTGTTACAATTCTCGTCTATTTTTCTTGATTTGCCCTTAACATGTGTCCTGTCCATCGCCATTTCAGTGTTTGATATAATGAATTTGGCTGTTTGAATTGTGTTTTGTTTTTAAACTCTGTTAGTCTTTATCTATTCTCTTGACTCCAATAACACTCCTCTCTATACTGTTTTAGCAGACACTTATTTTATTTGTTAAGTTTTCTGTTAATGCCCAAGTTTGATGTTTTCTGTTACAGCCATACGTTAAACATGGCAGAATGCGCATGTTGTAGACTTTCCTTTTTGTTTTAGTTGGCGTGGTCCAATTATTCATAACGTCACTTAGTGACCAGTATCTTTTCCATGTATTAGCTATCCTTCTATCGACTTCCTTATGCATGATTTTCGTAGGTGATATTAACTATCCTAGGTATACATATTCATCTACATATTCTATTTCCTGCATGTTTACTGTGCTCTTTTGTGTCTTTGAGGAATTAGTCATAATTTTTGTTCTTGTGATGTTCATTGTTAGTCCTGCTACTGCACTCTGGTCCTATAACTGTTGCAGCATTTGTTGTAATATTCTAGGACTTTCAGAGAACAGTATTAGGTCGTCTGCAAAACGTAGATGACCTAGATATTCGCCGTTTGTATTGAGCCCTTGTTCTTTCCATTATAGGGTTTGTCATACTTAAAATAGGCAATATTTCCTTTGTTTCGCTCTTCTTTTAGTTTTAGTAGTAAAGCCTTCCTTTTCTCCAGAGTTTCTCAGGAGTAGTCCTCTGTAATATATATTACTTTCGATTTTTACTTGTTCTTAAGTATTTCACTCTTTTTCCATTCATTAATAAAAGACAAGAGAGTAGGTCTCGGTTTCACTTGGTTTATTATCTCGCAAAGTAATATCTAATTCTTCTTGGAATTTTTGCTACCTATAATTAATCAGTTCTGTTGTAGATTTTTCACCCTCCTTCAATCCGTTTATTATTATGTTGTTGCTTTTCTTGTCTCCTTCGAGATATTTTAATTTATTTTTAATTTTTTCTACCTTTATTTTTAAATTTCTATTTTCTTCTAGTACTGGTTTTAATTTTTTATCCATTTTTTCCATTATAGTATGGTAGTTATGGACTCGGTTAGGTTTTACATTTCAATTTTTATTTTGTTGAATAAAAGTTGAATAAAATTGATCATCCATGTTTGCGTGTAATGGAAAGTAATAGTAGAGATTTTAATTATTCGTTGGCAACACTGTAAGCGTGACGTTCGTAGATCTTGACACTGACCGTGATAGTAAATGATGTTTGTCAGATCAGAAGTGCCAACCTGAATGAGTGAACCATGGCCGTGTTCCGAAATACAAACCAGTATACTGGCCAGTGCTGATGACGTCAAAAATCGACGCCAATCGACACCGACACCAGTGTAATATGGCGTGGGTGTTATGACGTCATTAGCCCTGGCCAGTATGTTGGTTTGTATTTCGGAACACGGCCCATATAAGAATAAAATATGGCAGCTAACCTCCAAATTCTGTCGGATTTTTCTATCTTTGTTTTATTGCCGGTGACAGTAATTACACAACGACAATTTCTTAAATTACTTTTTGACACCAAGTTAATCCTTTAGAATGAATTCGTTTGTTAAAACTTTAGTTGTAAGTATTTTATTTTGAGTTTTGTTTCGGAGCGGGACTGTGTTGATGTTTATGTCACAATTACCGGAATCGGAACCTAGAGAAAAGTAGGAAAAAATAAATAAAGCATATTTTAATGATAAGAGAATATAAACCCGAATTATATGGGAATTAAATTTTAAAAACTTGTAGAACAAATGTTATTGGGATTTTTGTAGAGACACTGCCTGCATGTGACTAATTAATTACAAATAATCCTGTATATGCTATCTGCCTCCAAAAAATCGAATAAAACCTGTTCATAAAAATGTATAATAAATTGTTGGTATTAAAATATTTAACAATAAATTTCCGCTTATGTAAATGTTATTTTATGTAATACTCAGACGGCGAAACATTATTTTTATTTGATGTTATTATTAAAATTGTTATTTTAAAAGCGTCAGACTTAGCATAGGTTTATTAGTGTCATAAACCTGGGTGACAGACCTTGAAATGAGAGTCGACTAAAAGTAATGACGTAGTATAATATTATGACGAGGAGAGATTATCAAGTTTTACACATTATAAGATTATTAAACTTATCTGTAAGGTAGATAAAAAATTATTATGGTCTCCAATAGCACTAGTCAAAGAAAACTTACTCGTTTCAAAACGAGTTTTAAAATCCCTGAATTAGCATTATGTGACAACTAAAGTATTGAGCAGTTAAATTTTAATACGCTATTATTAGCTTCGGATGTGTCTATCTATCCAACTCTGCAACGGAAAATTTGAACCTCACTTTGAACAATTTGGAAAGTTTCAGATTAATTTGAATTTTAGCGTACCTATCACGGACCGATAACAATACAATAAATTAAATAGTTCGTCCCGTTAAAGCCAGGATATCCAAGATAAGCTATTTTTAAGTAAAATGTTGATATTGGAACAAAAGAACAAAATTAATTATCGAACCCAACAAGGAACAGCAGACAAATTCGCCAATCGGAAAAGTGTTCTTTTTTCAAATTTGTAATTCCAGTGCTTAATATTAAAACGATATCCATGAATAGCAACACCTGGATTAAAACCAGCGAGATATTGCACGTAGCGTCTCTCGAGAAATTAATGGTTTAGTCTCTCGTGTCTGTAATATAACTAGACAAAGTCAAACCACTGCCATAAACAGTTTGGCTAATGTAATTATAAAATGTATTGATTTATTTATTACCTACTAAAATGTATAATACTAAGTGTTTTATGTATATTCATATATTTTCAGGTTTTGTTGGTTCTTAATAATCAAATGCAATATGTACAAACCAGAAATAAATACAAACTAATAAGGAGGTTAATAACAGGTTTTAATTACATATCTATTTTTAGTAGGTTGGCTAGTTTATAGATACTGCTGTTTTTAGTATATTGATACTGCTTTAGCGACCGTTAAAAAAAACCGCTATAAAAAAGACTTGAATAAATATGCCTTTTCAGTCAAATGTTTCTAAACTAATTTTCGGAACATAAAATGTTCTTTTCTCCTCGCGGATACAGTCGTGAATGACAGCCTCTATATATTAGACTAAAAATATAAAATATTAGGTAGTTAAACTAACGACAGCCACTATATGTCACTAAATGCGCATTTCCTGTCTCATTTCGGAATGTAATAGGTTTGTGAAATGAATTCCATTTGTTAGGATGTTGGCATTGTATTGTTTAAAATAAACGCTCGGAATTAGCATAAGATAGACATTAATTGTATAAATTGAACAATAAATTATTTACGTAATTATTTATTTTATGGGAATAGGGAATATTATTAGTTTAATATGTGAAATGTTAATATTTTAATATATATATATATATATATATATTACATATTCAACTAATTATAAAAAAATATATATTTATTATTTTTTATAATTTTTATGTAGTTCTACTTAACTTTAACTTTGTATATGGACGTTCGGTTCAAAAACAGCTTGTCTTTCGACATAGGCCTCATCTAAGTTTTTCCATTTCTCCCTGTCTTTTGCTACTCGGATCCATTCTGAACCTACCTAGTTATTCTCCTTTGGTTTCTTCTACCATTTCTTGGGTACCACTCTGTTACAATTCTCGTCTATTTTTCTTGATTTGCCCTTAACATGTGTCCTGTCCATCGCCATTTCAGTGTTTGATATAATGAATTTGGCTGTTTGAATTGTGTTTTGTTTTTAAACTCTGTTAGTCTTTATCTATTCTCTTGACTCCAATAACACTCCTCTCTATACTGTTTTAGCAGACACTTATTTTATTTGTTAAGTTTTCTGTTAATGCCCAAGTTTGATGTTTTCTGTTACAGCCATACGTTAAACATGGCAGAATGCGCATGTTGTAGACTTTCCTTTTTGTTTTAGTTGGCGTGGTCCAATTATTCATAACGTCACTTAGTGACCAGTATCTTTTCCATGTATTAGCTATCCTTCTATCGACTTCCTTATGCATGATTTTCGTAGGTGATATTAACTATCCTAGGTATACATATTCATCTACATATTCTATTTCCTGCATGTTTACTGTGCTCTTTTGTGTCTTTGAGGAATTAGTCATAATTTTTGTTCTTGTGATGTTCATTGTTAGTCCTGCTACTGCACTCTGGTCCTATAACTGTTGCAGCATTTGTTGTAATATTCTAGGACTTTCAGAGAACAGTATTAGGTCGTCTGCAAAACGTAGATGACCTAGATATTCGCCGTTTGTATTGAGCCCTTGTTCTTTCCATTATAGGGTTTGTCATACTTAAAATAGGCAATATTTCCTTTGTTTCGCTCTTCTTTTAGTTTTAGTAGTAAAGCCTTCCTTTTCTCCAGAGTTTCTCAGGAGTAGTCCTCTGTAATATATATTACTTTCGATTTTTACTTGTTCTTAAGTATTTCACTCTTTTTCCATTCATTAATAAAAGACAAGAGAGTAGGTCTCGGTTTCACTTGGTTTATTATCTCGCAAAGTAATATCTAATTCTTCTTGGAATTTTTGCTACCTATAATTAATCAGTTCTGTTGTAGATTTTTCACCCTCCTTCAATCCGTTTATTATTATGTTGTTGCTTTTCTTGTCTCCTTCGAGATATTTTAATTTATTTTTAATTTTTTCTACCTTTATTTTTAAATTTCTATTTTCTTCTAGTACTGGTTTTAATTTTTTATCCATTTTTTCCATTATAGTATGGTAGTTATGGACTCGGTTAGGTTTTACATTTCAATTTTTATTTTGTTGAATAAAAGTTGAATAAAATTGATCATCCATGTTTGCGTGTAATGGAAAGTAATAGTAGAGATTTTAATTATTCGTTGGCAACACTGTAAGCGTGACGTTCGTAGATCTTGACACTGACCGTGATAGTAAATGATGTTTGTCAGATCAGAAGTGCCAACCTGAATGAGTGAACCATGGCCGTGTTCCGAAATACAAACCAGTATACTGGCCAGTGCTGATGACGTCAAAAATCGACGCCAATCGACACCGACACCAGTGTAATATGGCGTGGGTGTTATGACGTCATTAGCCCTGGCCAGTATGTTGGTTTGTATTTCGGAACACGGCCCATATAAGAATAAAATATGGCAGCTAACCTCCAAATTCTGTCGGATTTTTCTATCTTTGTTTTATTGCCGGTGACAGTAATTACACAACGACAATTTCTTAAATTACTTTTTGACACCAAGTTAATCCTTTAGAATGAATTCGTTTGTTAAAACTTTAGTTGTAAGTATTTTATTTTGAGTTTTGTTTCGGAGCGGGACTGTGTTGATGTTTATGTCACAATTACCGGAATCGGAACCTAGAGAAAAGTAGGAAAAAATAAATAAAGCATATTTTAATGATAAGAGAATATAAACCCGAATTATATGGGAATTAAATTTTAAAAACTTGTAGAACAAATGTTATTGGGATTTTTGTAGAGACACTGCCTGCATGTGACTAATTAATTACAAATAATCCTGTATATGCTATCTGCCTCCAAAAAATCGAATAAAACCTGTTCATAAAAATGTATAATAAATTGTTGGTATTAAAATATTTAACAATAAATTTCCGCTTATGTAAATGTTATTTTATATAATACTCAGACGGCGAAACATTATTTTTATTTGATGTTATTATTAAAATTGTTATTTTAAAAGCGTCAGACTTAGCATAGGTTTATTAGTGTCATAAACCTGGGTGACAGACCTTGAAATGAGAGTCGACTAAAAGTAATGACGTAGTATAATATTATGACGAGGAGAGATTATCAAGTTTTACACATTATAAGATTATTAAACTTATCTGTAAGGTAGATAAAAAATTATTATGGTCTCCAATAGCACTAGTCAAAGAAAACTTACTCGTTTCAAAACGAGTTTTAAAATCCCTGAATTAGCATTATGTGACAACTAAAGTATTGAGCAGTTAAATTTTAATACGCTATTATTAGCTTCGGATGTGTCTATCTATCCAACTCTGCAACGGAAAATTTGAACCTCACTTTGAACAATTTGGAAAGTTTCAGATTAATTTGAATTTTAGCGTACCTATCACGGACCGATAACAATACAATAAATTAAATAGTTCGTCCCGTTAAAGCCAGGATATCCAAGATAAGCTATTTTTAAGTAAAATGTTGATATTGGAACAAAAGAACAAAATTAATTATCGAACCCAACAAGGAACAGCAGACAAATTCGCCAATCGGAAAAGTGTTCTTTTTTCAAATTTGTAATTCCAGTGCTTAATATTAAAACGATATCCATGAATAGCAACACCTGGATTAAAACCAGCGAGATATTGCACGTAGCGTCTCTCGAGAAATTAATGGTTTAGTCTCTCGTGTCTGTAATATAACTAGACAAAGTCAAACCACTGCCATAAACAGTTTGGCTAATGTAATTATAAAATGTATTGATTTATTTATTACCTACTAAAATGTATAATACTAAGTGTTTTATGTATATTCATATATTTTCAGGTTTTGTTGGTTCTTAATAATCAAATGCAATATGTACAAACCAGAAATAAATACAAACTAATAAGGAGGTTAATAACAGGTTTTAATTACATATCTATTTTTAGTAGGTTGGCTAGTTTATAGATACTGCTGTTTTTAGTATATTGATACTGCTTTAGCGACCGTTCTGAAATAATAAAAATTTACAAATATGAACACGGTTCTTTACAAATGTAATAACTGAATACAATCACCTATTTAATTATTAATATCGATAAACATGTATTATTTATCATCCAGTGTTTACAATGAGATAGTATATAATAATATTGATATTCATTCAAATGAAACAATGCATGTTAACTAACACCTTTATATATCTCTACACATATAATTTTATGAATATTTAGTCTGTTTTATGTAAGGGCCATATCACATGCTGTTTAAATCAGCGGTAACTTTGACTTTTATTTAGTTTTTTGTTAATTTTATTGTATTTAATTTATTTTTCCTGATTCGTGACTTTTCGCCGCGGCTGGATTTTGTACTTAAATGCCGAAACGCTACTAAACTGCCCACTTATTATATTAAAGTTATTTTGTAGCCATTATTCATTCCGTTTATTATAGTTAAAGTTTGTGTAATTATAATAATAATGATGTAAATATTACATTATTTATTTTTTATAAATATCATTTGAGAAATGAGACGGAACCCCACCTATTTAACTACAATAATTATGTAGTATTCACCAAGTGCAATATATTTTGTGAAATATAAACAAACATTAACATTACTCAGTCTGTCTGTCACATAACCGGTATCTCACAAAAGCACACATATTCAGAGAACGCTGAAAATGTTGTTCTGAAACTCTAATGCGTTGATTGATACCCGTAAATGACGTTTGTATATAAACATGAAATAAACAATTCAGAGATACTTTTTGTATTCTTCATTTTTTTTTGTGACAATTCAAAGCATAAAACACGTATTGGGGAACCACTATGTTTATAATAATAAAATAAGCAATATACATTGAGATAAATATTTTATCAGACTATGCACTTTAATTTATCAAAATATTATTTAAATTTTACGACAAAATAATATTCTGATTATCATTGTTTAACCATAACACTTATATACACATAACTTTAAAGAGCAGTACGTTATATAAGTTTCTCAACAGATATATAGTATTTGAAAATATTTATAAACATGTACAGCCATGTTAAGCTTATTAAAATTTATAATATAGAATGAAAAATAAACCGATATGGGCATATCTAGCTATCTAGCGAATCAAGCAGGGATCAAACATTGATCGCTAGCTAGCGATACGGTAGCTCAGTTGGTAGAGCGACGGGACGGTTTCCCAGTAGTCGCGGGTTCGAATCCCTGTCCGTATGGTTTTATTTTTCATTCTATATTTATATAAATATTAAAAAGATATGTATTACTTTATGATATTTACTTTATTAGTGAAGTACTTTACACAAAACTGAAACGAAACAATAGTTAAAAGTGTTTGGTCTGTTTTAAAAACAACATAAAATTACTTAAAGGATTTGAATTGTATTTTAATCCAAAATTTTCGAATTTTAGAGGTAATTACAACAGAACAAAAATATTATCCGTATTTCGATAAAAGTTTGACTAATCAAATTATTTTTTTAACATGTAGTATTCCTTTCACCCTGGGAAATTATCTTTTTTTATTTTAAAACTAGCAGATCCGACAGACGTTGTCTTGTACACGCGTCTTTAATTTAAAAAATCAAACTTTAAAAAATATATTATATTAAAAAATTATCACAATGTCTAACGTCATTACATGTACATTTATCATAATTCGACCAATCGATACCGTATGAATATGTAAATAAAAATTTTTTGTTTGAATAAATGAATTTGTTCCAATTTTTTTATTTAATTTCACTTTTTACGTAGCGAAGCACGTATCGGGCCGCTAGTACTAAAATATTTTTCTTATTTCTATCGCAACGCCAACTGTCAGGGCAGACTATAATTAAAATATAATATTATTTAATATTTGACATTGCCATGGTAACGCAGTCCGTCGGAACCAATGTGAAACATTCTAAAATCACCACCTACTTACACATTAAAAATTAATCAAAAAGCCATTTTCCAGTGGAACAAATTGTGAATTTAAACAATTCGCAAGTCCCCTTGAACACACACAAAGAATTTCATAAAAATCGGTCTAGTCTTTTAGGAGGAATTCAGTGACATACAAACGCACACAAGAAATATATATATAAAGATAAATAAGTATATTTTTTATTAAACTTTATTTTTATGATTTTTTTATTACAGACTCAAAAAAACATATTTTTTATGGAAAAAAAAACAATACCAATTAGTTTGTAATATAAATATAATAATTGATAATAAATATATTTGTAAAAAATATAGATATGATAAGTCTGTAAGTTGACGAGGGAGCAGACAAAGTCGCTCGCAAAAAATAGCTAGCATTACATTAAAAAGAAAAGTATTATCTATATTGATAATGAAGTGTGATTACAACAATCATCACCGACTATTGATTAGTCTCAGTATAAGCTGTTAGTACGGATTGAGATATCAACAGTTTCAAAATGCGGTTGTATATTCTGCTGCTAGCAATATGTCATCATATGACTTCAGTCGTATCCGAGATCATCAACGATGTTGAATCACGTTTAGTTCTAATAGAATCTGGTCCAGTACGTGGATACAAAGACCCTCAGGAAGATGTTTTTGTGTTCTATGGAATACCATACGCAAAAGCACCCACCGGTACTCAGCGTTTCAAGGTACAGAATACTTTAAAATTATTGCAACATTATTCATCTAACCAGATAAATATTAAAGTATAAATTGGTATTCTGATGTATTATTTATTTACATTAGTTGATTTTTTTCAGTGTTTTCCTTGAATATCAAAAGTGTACTAAAGTAACCTCAGCAAATTAATCACCTTTACATATGACTTAATAAGTACATTATATGAGAAAATGATATTAGGATAAAGTTTCATATTGAAATGAATATTACATTCAAGCTCAATAAATATTACGAACTATTTTTATTTTTTTTTTTTTGTCTGTCTATGCTGTTAGCCCTGTTGGCTATTACAGCGTCACCGGGGGAGCGGGTGGGTCTGGAGACCCACCCTTAACAAGGGGGGGCCAGATGGGCCCCCATGGGGAACGACGTCCCGAGGGCGTCTCAGATTGAGACACGGACCTCGGCTCGGGGCGTCGTTAGTCAGGAGGGAAGCTAAGGAAATTTGGACACTAGCGTCCTCCGACGGCAGAACGCCGGAGCAACGGAGCACTTACTCTAACCAACGAACTGATCAGGAATAAATTTATAGTTAGTTTGTACGCGGTAGAAGTGGGAGCGAGAGGTATAACAGCAAAATCTCTCTATAGCCTACTTAAAGATCTTGGCCTTTCTAGAACAAGCATCGGTTCATTTCTAGAACGTACTTCAAAGGCGGCATTAATAGGTTCTTTCCAAATTTGGTTAGGTAGGGAGAAGAGTGTGGAGGGTGAAGGTGAGCGTTTTTGCGCATAATAAAGGGGCCCCTTAAACCTACTCCTGGGTCGCAAGTCCCAGGCACTGCTTGCACTCCTCTCCTTGCAACGCGATGGGACCGGCACCCGCACGGTGAATCCATGGATTGCTAAGAAGCTTCGTCTCTGTCTATAAAAATACATCGTATTATTATCCGTATTAATACGACTCCTTAAAATATCTAAAAATATTTTCAAACGTACAATCAATATGTCACTAGAGGTCTCGGTGTCAGGAATAAAATGGCATACGATGTTATCAGTCTAATCATGACATTGCTCAATTATGTTACTATTAACTGTAATTTTTTTTCATTTTAATTTTTAAGTTTTCCAAAAAAGTCAAATAAAAATCGACTTCGTTCCGACTAAGAGGATTGTACAAAAAATGCTAAATTTATCGAAGCAGGTAGGAATGCGATACTTTAATTGACAGAGCGGTGTGACAATTTTTCAGAGGTGTTTTCATTTAAAATCATTACTTACCATTTCCATAAAAAAATAAATAAAGTTGAATTATAATCTTACGTTCAAAAAGAATTTTATTATAAATTTCAGGCGCCAATACCTCCACCTACCTGGGTCGACATCTTGGAAGCAGTTGATAAGGATATAGTATGCCCTCAATTCATGTACGTGGATATTTTTAACAAATCAAAAAACATGAAAGAAGATTGTTTAATTGCAAACGTGTACTCACCCGTAACAGATGAAAAAAACCTTCCAGTCGTTGTGTACGTACATGGCGGCGCTTTTTTATTAGGATTCGGTGACCTTGCAACCCCTACAAAGTTAGTAAGCAGTCAAAAAATTGTTGTAGTAACATTTAATTATAGATTAGGCGCACACGGTTTCCTTTGTTTAGGTACAGAAGACATACCTGGAAATGCTGGTATGAAAGATCAAGTAGCACTTTTGCGATGGGTTAAGAAAAATATTGCAAGTTTTGGGGGTAATCCTAATGATATCACATTAGCTGGTTATAGTGCTGGATCTGCAGCAGTTGATTTATTGATGATATCAAAATCAGCTGAAGGCTTATTCAATAAGGTCATACCAGAGAGTGGTTCCAGCCTATCTCCTTTCAGTGTTCAAATTGATCCAATAGAAAATGCAAAAGAATACGCAAAGTTGATAAAAATTCAAAATGTAGATGATATATTTGAATTAGAAAAACATTTCAAAGAAGTTTCTTATGAAGTTTTGCATTCCGAAAATCTACTGAACAGAAAGGATGCGACATTTCTATTTGCGCCTTGTGTTGAGCGAGATAATGGACAAGAAATGTTTCTAGAAGATAGTCCGGTCAATATATTAAAAAAAGGTAACTTTCCGAACTTACCTATATTGTATGGTTTTGCCAATATGGAAGGACTAATGCGTATGCCAATTTTTGATATTTGGAAAAAGGAAATGAATGAGAATTTTGCAAATTTTTTACCTGCTGACTTAGATTTTAATACAGCAGATGAAAAAATATTAGCAGCAAACTCGATTAAAGAATTTTATTTTGGGGACAAGAAAGTAGATGACAATACTGTTCTGGAATATATTGATTACATGTCAGATATTTTTTTTACATGCCCAACATTGAGAGCTGTTAGTCATCTTGTAAAAGCAGGACACAGGGAAATATATTTATACCTATACTCTTATACGGACGAGAACACCCCAGTTGTACCGAACACTAATGTACGTGGAGCCAATCATTGTGCTCAAACATTCTCCATATTAGAAGGATTTACAGGAAATTTATATGAAACATTTGTTATGTCGGATGATTATATAAAGATGAAAAGTACCATGAGGGAGCTTTGGGGAAGTTTCATAGTGAGGGGGTAATAATATTTCTGATTTTTTTTTTCTATTTAATTAAGGACTAGTTATTTAAGTTATTAATCTTTATATTAATACTTCTAAATTTACAGAAAACCTTCATCTAAGGAAACCCCGGAATGGCCACCCGTGGGAAAAAACTGGTCTCCTCACATGGACCTTAAGAAAAATCCAGAACTTAACGACTCACTTTTAAAAGAAAGATGTTTATTTTGGACGAAATTGTATGACCTTTATTATAAATTTCCTAAGCCTCCTTCAAGATCACTGCCAAAACACAAAGAGCTTTAACTATACACGGATAAAATTTTAAGTTAATATTAGTTTAATTATTTACTGGGTGAAGTGATTTTATGCCATTGCTTCGAAAATGGCCGAAATATCTGTTGCAATTTGTGTATAGGAATATATATAAGTACATATGTATAGGTGTAGAGATCGCATTTCTAAACCCAATTTTAAAGTACGAAATCTTTCACACCTATGTAACGCAATTTTGGTATTTTTGGCCTTATGTTTTTCATCTTTTTGTACATTTTTTTTTTATTATTAGACAGACCTTGGGGATCCCAATCCTCAATAACATGTATCCGTCTCGTGTGTACAGCTAGAGGATGGTTTTATTTAGGTAATAGGTTTTAAATATTTCCGAGACTATCAATTGTGTATCAATTGTGAACGCACAGAGGGTAGGCTCTCTGTCCGTTCACAAAATTTCTCGTTACGGTTAAAGGAATTAAATTGTAAGAATAAAAATGTAAGAATATTTTTATATTACTTCTAATACCTCCAAAAGTATGTTTACAAAGTTTCATAAAGAGCGGTTGAGTAGTTTTCGCGCGAAAGCGTAACAAACAAACTTACATTCGCATTTATAATATTAGTATGACTGGTGAATATTTTTCTATGGACTAACAAAAAAGAGATGTATTTTCTCATTATTCTTATCTTTATTATCGCTTGTCTTTAAACGCACAAATGTAAATTATCTTTTTTGTATTTTTTTTTTTAACTATGTATTTGTTTTTTTTAACCTATAATATAAGCCCTTTTGACAGAAACTATGACTAGGGAACCTTAACACCTTATAATAAACAAGTCTTTTAAATTTCGTGAAAGAAACACAATGACTGACATTACTTTCTCTGTCACATAAATGGTATATTTTTGAAAATAATACGATCTGAGGTTTTTCCAATATCCACCAGAAAAAATACTTTTGATTATGGTATAGCTCTAAAAAAATATATATATCGAAAGAGAGGCTATTCTGAGACTTGAGTCTCCGTTATGCGTTGCAAATATATATTGATTAATAATCAAGGGACACCCGGATGGAACGAAGTTCCTTTCGATTAATTTCGGATTAATTTGAATTTTAGCGTACCTATCACGGACCGATAACAATGCAATAAATTAAATAGTTCGTCCCGTTAAAGCCAAGATATCCAGGATAAGCTAATTTTAAGTAAAATACTATTTTTGGAACAAAAGAACAAAATTAATTATCAAACACAACAAGGAACAGCAGACAGACTCGCCAATTGGAAAAGTGTTCTTTTTTCAAATTTGTAATTCCAGTGCTTAATATTAAAACGATATCCATGAATAGCAACACCTGGATTAAAACCAGCGAGATATTGCACGTAGCGTCTCTCGAGAAATTAATGGTTTAGTCTCTCGTGTCTGTAATATAACTAGACAAAGTCAAACCACTGCCATAAACAGTTTGGCTAATGTAATTATAAAATGTATTGATTTATTTATTACCTACTAAAATGTATAATACTAAGTGTTTTATGTATATTCATATATTTTACAGGCTTTGTTGGTTCTTAATAATCAAATACAATATGTACAAACCAGAAATAAATACAAATTACTAAGGAGGTTAGTAATAGGTTTTAATTACATGTCTATTTTTAGTAGGTAGGTTAGTTTATAGATACTGCTGTTTTTAGTATATTGATACTGCTTTAGCGACAGTTCTGAATTGATAAATAATTACAAATATGATCACGGTTCTTTACAAATGTATTAAATGAATAAGAACGAAAGAAAGAAGAAAGAAAACACATTTATTTGGGGCCAACAAATCACAGCCACAAATTACACACAGAATTACAAAAAAAAATAAAATATAAAAAAAAATGGGCAATACTTAGATAAATATAAAAATAATCAACAACTATAATAAAAAAAACACATTAAATTAAAAAAAAAAATACATAATTTAAGACAAAAAAATAATAATAATAATATTCTACCTAAGATTAAAGTTAATTAAGTAAAAAAAAAATAAAAATAAATGCTGACTATGACATTGCATCCCCAAAAAGGTGTACCACTCAGCTTTGAGTTGGGTTTTATAAACCCAGCACTGATTTTCAGTGGTACCCTACCATGAATAGCGCGACAAGTATCATTTAAATTAAATACTAAAATACTATATACATATTAATAGCTATAATAAAAAAAATACAATAAACATATAAATAGACATTAACTAAAAAAAAAAACTAAATACTAGATATTATTTTAAGATATTACGGAGATATATGCAAAAAAAACCAAACAAATTCTACTAAAGATTATAAATACGAAATACAAAACAGTCAGAAACTAGCAAAAATAATACAATCACTTATTCAATTATTACCATCGATGAATGTGTATTATGTATCATCCAGTGTTGACAATGAGATAGTATATAATAATATTGATATTCATTCAAATGAAACAATGCATGTTAACTAACACCTTTATATTTCTCTACACATATAATTTTATGAATATTTAGTCTGTTTTGTGTAAGGGCCATATCACATGCTGTTTAAATCAGCGTTAACTTCGACTTTTATTTAGCTTTTTGTAACTTTATTGTATTTAATCTATTTATGCTGATTCACGTGACTTTTCGCCGCGACTGGATTTTGTACTTATATTCCGAAACGCTATTAAACTGTCCTCCGTTTATATTAAAGTATGTCGTAGCCATTATTCATTCCGTTTATTGTAGTTAAAGTTTGTGTTATATTATAAAGATATAAATTACATATTACATTATTTCTCTTTTATAAATATCATTTGAGAAATGAGACGGAACCCCACCTATTTAACTACAATAATTATGTAGTAAGTGCAATATATTCCGTGAAATATAAACAAACATTAACATTACTCAGTCTGTCTGTCAGTCACATAACCGGTATCTCACAAAAGCACACATATTCAGAGAACGCTGAAAATGTTGTTCTGAAACTCTAATGCGTTGATTGATACCCGTAAATGACGTTTGTATATAAACATGAAATAAACCCATCTAGAAATACTTTTGTATTCTTAATTTTTTTTATGACAATTCAAAGCATAAAACACGTATTGTGGAACCACTATGTTTATAATAATAAAATAAGCAATATACATTGAGATAAATATTTTATCAGACTATGCACTTTAATCTCATTAAATATCGTTATCAAAATATTATTTAAATTTTACGACAAAATAATATTCTGATTATCATTATTTAACCATAATACTTATATACACACAACTTTAAATAGCAGTTTATTGATGGAAGAAGTTTTAAACACAATATACTTATTGTGAAATATTTCCTAAATAAATATTTGTTATCTACGTTATATAAGTTTCAACAGATATGTAGTATTTGAAAATATTTATAAACATGTATAGCCATGTTAAGCTTATTAAAATTTATAATATAGAATGAAAAATAAACCGATACCAGCAGGGATTCGCTATCTAGCGAATCAAGCAGGGATCAAACAGGGATCGTTTGCTAGCGATACGGTAGCTCAGTTGGTAGAGCGACGGGACGGTTTCCCAGTAGTCGCGGGTTCGAATCCCTGCCCGTATCGGTTTATTTTTCATTCTATATTTATATAAATATTAAAAAGATATGTAGTACTTTATGATATTTACTTTATTAATGAAGTACTTTACACAAAACTCAAAGGAAACAATAGTTAAAAATGTTTGGTCTGTTTTAAAAACAACATAAAATTACTTAAAGGACTTGAATTATATTTTAATCCAAAATTTTCGAATTTTAGACATAATTACAACATAACAAAAATATTATACGCATTTCAATGAAACTTTGACTAATCAAATTATTTCTAACATGTAGTATTTCCTTTCACCCTGGGAAATTTTCTTTTTTTATTCTAAAATAAATAAGTATCATTTTTATTAAACTAAATTTTTATTTATTTTTTTATTATAGAACTTTAACTCCAAAAAATCTTATTTTTTATGGAAAAAAATAATAACAATTAGTTTGTAATATAAATATAAAAATAAATAGATTTGTAAAAAAATATAGATATGATATAAGTCTATAAGTTGACGAGGGGGCAGACAAAGTCGCTCGCCAAAAATAGCTAGCATTAAATTAAAAAGAACAGTATTATCTATATTGATAACGAAGTGTCATTACAACAATCAACACCGACTCTTGATTAGACTCAGTATAAGATGTTAGTACTGATTGAGATGTGAATCGTTACAAAATGCGGTTGTATATTCTGCTGTCGTTAGTGTGTCATCATATGACTTCAGTCGTACCCGAGATCACAAACGATGTTGAATCACGTTTAGTTCTAATAGAATCTGGTCCTGTACGTGGATACAAAGACCCTCAGGAAGATGTTTTTGTGTTCTATGGAATACCATACGCAAAAGCACCCACCGGTACTCAGCGTTTCAAGGTGCAGAATACTTTAAAATTATTGCAACATTATTCATCTAACCAGATAAATATTAAAGTATAAATTGGTATTCTGATGTATAATGTATTTCCATTAGCAAATTTTTTACAGTGTATTTCTTGAAAATCAAAAGTGTATTAAAGTAACCTCAGAAAATTAATCACCTTTACATATGACTTAATGAGTACATTATATGAGAACATGATATTAGGATAAAGTTTCATATTGAAATGAATATTACAAGACTATGAAAATACATCGTATTATTATCCGTATTAAAACGATTCATTAAAATATCTAAAAATATACTCAAACGGACAATCAATATGTCACTAGAGGTCGCGGTGTCAGGAATACGATGTTATCAGTCTAATCATGACATTGCTCAATTACCTGGTGTGATCAATAAATACGGTGAATAATGTTATATTATAAAAAGTATCACGCTTACATAGATTCTGATTTAATCTCCTTCAAAGTACTTTCCTTGGCTAGCAATGCACTTATTCCAACGTTGACTCCATGACTGGATGCATTTCTGAAAGGCATCTTTTGGAAGGGCTTTCAGCTGCTCGGTCGTGGCCCTTTCAATGTCAGCAATGGTATCAAAACGTTTTCCTTTAAGCACACTTTAAATTTTTGGGAAGAGCCAGAAGTCACACGGTGCTAAATCCGGTGAGTGTGGCGGATCTGGACAGACAGGAACATTTTTTCTGCCAAAAACTCACGAATGAGAAGACACACGGCGCATTGTCGTGGTGAAGAAGGAAGCCATTGGCCCATTTTTCTGGCCGCTTTTTTCCTATGTCGTTTCGCAAGCGTTGCAGTACGCCCTTATAAAATTCCGATTCCATTTACAGTTGTTCCTTAGCTTTGGAACGAACTCTGATCGCACTATGCCCTCACTATCGAAGAAAACAATGAGCATGACCTTGATGTTTGATTTTGACTGACGTGCCTTTTTAGGGCGAGGAGATGAACTGGTTTTCCATTGGGAACTCTGCATTTTGGTCTCTGGGTCATAGCCATAGACCCAACTCTCATCTCCAGTCACAATTTTTGCCATAAAGTCGAAATGCGTTGTTCGAAATCCATGTTGCGCGACAGACACGATAAACACAACCTCACTCTAGCGGCTCTGACAGCTGACTGACATGTTCAAACGTGATACAACTTGTCCCTGCCTGTGTCAGCTGATCACGCTACTTAACAAATTACAACATATGGCTGTAGCATCAGCTATTGAAGGTATAAAAATTCGTTCACCGTACATATTGATCACACCTCGTATGTTACTGTTAACTGTAATTTTTTTTATTTGGTTAGGTTTTCCAAAAAAAGTCTTATAAAAATCGACTTCGTTCCGACTAAGACGATTGCACAAAAAACGCTAAATATATCGAAGCGGGTAG
Source organism: Napeogenes sylphis (assembly GCA_959347405.1). Taxonomy (NCBI): domain Eukaryota; kingdom Metazoa; phylum Arthropoda; class Insecta; order Lepidoptera; family Nymphalidae; genus Napeogenes; species Napeogenes sylphis. The sequence goes on from OY365783.1 coordinate 10,388,506, forward strand.
GAATGCGGTACTTTAATTGACAGAGCGGTGTGACAATTTCTCAGAGTTATTTTTATTTAAAATCATTACTTACCATTTCCATGAAAAAAAATACGTTTGAATTATAATCTTACGTTCAAAAAATATTTTATAATAAATTTCAGGCGCCACTACCTCCACCTACCTGGGTCGACATCTTGGAAGCAGTTGATAAGGATATAGTATGCCCTCAATTCATGTACGTGGATATTTTTAAAAAATCAAAAAACATGAAAGAAGATTGTCTTATTGCAAACGTGTACTCACCAGTAACAGATGAAAAAAATCTTCCAGTCGTTGTGTACGTACATGGCGGCGCGTTTTTATTAGGATTCGGTGACTTTGCTACCCCGGAGAAGTTAGTAAGCAGTCAAAAAATTGTTGTAGTAACATTTAATTATAGATTAGGCGCACACGGTTTCCTTTGTTTGGGTACAGAACACATACCTGGAAATGCTGGTATGAAAGATCAAGTAGCGCTGCTTCGATGGGTTAAGAAAAATATTGCAGGTTTTGGGGGTAATCCTAATGATATCACATTAGCTGGTTATAGCGCTGGATCTGCATCTGTTGATCTATTGATGATATCAAAATCAGCTGAAGGCTTATTCAATAAAGTCATACCAGAGAGTGGTTCAAGCCTATCCCCCTACAGTGTCCAAATTGATCCAATAGAAAATGCAAAAGAATACGCAAAGTTGATAAAAATTCAAAATGTAGATGATATATTTGAATTAGAAAAACATTTCAAAGAAGTTTCTTTTGAAGTTTTGAATTCAAAAAATGTATTCAACAGAAAGGATGCGACATTTCTATTTGCGCCTTGTGTTGAGCGAGATAATGGACAAGAAATGTTTCTAGAAGATAGCCCGATCAATATATTAAAAAAAGGTAACTTTCCGAACTTACCTATGTTGTATGGTTTTGCCAATATGGAAGGACTATTGCGTATGCCAATTTTTGATATTTGGAAAAAGGAAATGAATGAGAATTTTGCAAATTTTTTACCTGCTGACTTAGACTTTAATACAGCAGATAAAAAAATAGTAGTAGCAAACTCGATTAGAGAATTTTATTTTGGTGACAAGCCAGTAGATGATAATACTGTTCTGGAATATATTGATTACATGTCAGATATATATTTTACATGTCCAACATTGAGAGCTGTTAATAATCTTTTAAAGGCAGGACACAGTGAGATATATTTATACCAATACTCTTATACGGACGAGAACACGCCAGTTGTACCGAACACTAATGTACGTGGAGCCAATCATTGTGCTCAAACATTCTCAATATTAGAAGGATTTACAGGAAATGTACATGAAACATTTGTTATGTCGGATGATTATATAAAGATGAAAAGTACCATGAGGGAGCTTTGGGGAAGTTTCATAATGAGGGGGTAATAATATTTCTGTATTTTTCTTTTTTATTTAATTAAGGACTAGTTATTTAATTTTTGCAAGACTAACATATTTTTTTATGAAAATTGCTAAACTTTATATTAATACTTATAAATTTACAGAAAACCTTCATCTCAAGAAACCCCGGAATGGCCACCCGTGGGAAAAAACTGGTCTCCTCACATGGTCCTTAAGAAAAATCCAGAACTTAAGGGCTCACTTTTAAAAGAAAGATGTTTATTTTGGACGAAATTGTATGACCTTTATTATAAATTTCCTAAGCCCCCTTCAAGATCACTGCCAAAACACAAAGAGCTGTAACTATACACGGATAAAATTTAAAGTTAATATTAGTTTAATTATTTACTGAGTGAAGTGATTTTATGTCATTGCTTCGAAAATGGGCAAAATATCTGTTGCAATTTGTGTTTATAATAAACAAGTCTTTAAATTTCATGAAAGAAACACAATGACTGACATTACTTTCTCTGTCACATAAATGGTATATTTTTGATAATAATACGATCTGAGGTTTTTCCAATATCCACCATAAACTTTCCTTTGATCATAGTATAGCTCTAAAAAATTAATATATCGAAAGAGAGGTTATTCTGAGGCTTGAGTCTCCGTTATACGTTGCAAATATATATTGATTAATAATACTCAACGCCTATTCATATTAGGAACATATTAGAACATATTAGATAAGAACCATCATATTAGAACATATTAGCTAAGAACTATCTCTACACAATCTAAGATATCACAAGCCGATACAACAAAACATACATACACGTGTTAAACTTACAACACCCTTCGTTTATACCTATGTTTAGGAAAAAAATAAATTTAAAAGCGTACGTATAATTCGATAGTACTTAGTATCTAAACTGATGTGTATAGATCTAAAATAACAAACCGATTCGAGCTTCGGATTCGAACCCACGACCTATCTATATTTCTTCATATGTTGCAGTGGTAATCATTTACAAAACATCAGGCCCTGTGCTAAAAGCGACGTAGTGAATAAATCATATGATGTTTTATTTCAACAAACTTTGTTTTTTGTCTAATGCCAACCTTATAGCATCCTAAGCCTTTTGTTTATCTGTATAGTAATCTTGTTAATCAAACAAAACATAATTATAGTAATAATAAAATTTTAGTTACTAATTGGACTTAGTTACTAATTGTATAAGTTGACTTTGGAAAACTACCAAAGGATGTGAAACTCATTAATTCACAACTTAAATGCCAAATTACTAGAGTCATATAAGCACTAGTAAACCCAGGAGACATGAGAAACTTATTTGTATGTATTTGCTCATTGTATGTACTCGTAAATACTAGGATTCAATATACTTGAAGAACGTGACTCCTTCACGCCAAAGAAGATTATAGTTGTTTGCAACCACACCGTTCAATTGAATGATGTAGCCGTTTAATACTTATATAGATTTACATGGCCTTAGTAAATGTAGTTTAATATTTGATAGTTTGTGTTCTCCTTATCCACTGATGTATTCGTTAATAATCAAATTTGTACTATGCGGCCTTGAAGTTAAAATCCTTATAGGAAATATTCATTAAAGACATATTTTTATTAGGTATAACTAATAATAAATATATTACTTTATGCAAATTAAAAAAATCAACCGCGCAAATCAAACATTCTGAGATAAAGACGTAATAATATAATATATCAATATATATACGTCTTTAATTATTCACTCACTGCCTCACTCTGTATTTAGAATTCTTGCATGTTTCTTTCTTGCATTGTTTTTGACCTGTTTGAAACTATATTGTATATACTTAACTATATCTTTAAGCGAACCAAAGTTTAGAAATCCTTTTATTCCATTAAATTACGAAACTTTGGTCCTCTTCAAGTTTAAAACTGATGATTCAGTATCTAACAATTAACTCAATGCATAATGATTTCTATGTAATAACATGACAAACAAGAAGTATTAACAAAAACTATTTACCAATATTCATAGCTCTCTAATATACTAACAACATGACAAGACTACAACATAACAAACAAGACAAAGAACAGTACTATATCTATGTCAAAACATCATTGCAGCATCCCGCGATTAAGAACTGTCATGTTTGAGTGAAATGGCTTAAAGATTGATGATTGAATAAAGTTTCATGACCCAGTTAATAATTTTAACAATCTTAAGAAATTAATTTAAATTCTCATCAAGCCAACAATTGTTCTATTATTTTTAAATTTAAAAATAATTTTACGTTGTGGAACATTGTTAACTTGGGTTTTTTTCCGCTGACAATTTTTTTATAAATATAACATTAACTACATATTCATTAAAATGAGTTCGTCTGAAACGAACTCAAATAAATACGATAACGAGTTTCGAACATATCAGAAGCTATTAAAAGTTTGAGTTGAAATGCGTTTAATAATATATCGAGTTCATAACTATCGACTAGCAGTAGATGAAAAGATTAGTAATCAAAGCAAATGTTAAATTATCGTTAAATCCACGTATTTATTTTTGACGTATTTTTTTTGCGATTAAATTATTCGAATAAGCGCCACATGCGCTTATTCGAATAATTTAATCGCATAGAACGATAAAACTATAGTTTTGAGAAAAGATATATCTCTCCATCTCCCTCTAATATCGCTTGCACCGAGACATTCAAGTAGAATCCACAACAAATACACCCGATTTTGCTACATAGCCTCTTCAAGACAATTGGCTTTCGATCTTTTTCGGCGATATGATTCATATAATCACATTTTTTATTATAATCTGTCTTTCTAATTCTAATAATCTCTGTATCTTGCTAGTAATAAAGGAAAATATTTTATAAGTTATAGGTTTATTAAGAAAGACTTTATAATGATATACCTTACGATATGGGGACAATGTAACTAAAGGAAATTCGCTGCATAAAAAACTTTTACAACTTTTCAAACATTCTTAAAATGTTTCTTTTTGGTATGGTAAAAGTGGACTCGAAAACATTTTACAAATTAGAACCGCAATCCTGTGTATCACAGAAAAGTTTTTTGTTTGTGAAGTTCGCAACAGTCTGGTGAGTTTTAAAAAATGTAATCCACAACTACACCTTTAGAGTACTGGAACTCTGTAGAATTTTCTCTAGTTGAGCCAATGACATACACTATATGTTAAAAGTATTTTTTTCTAAAGCGTTCATTTCTCTCATATAAACATGACATTGCGGTCTTAAAGTATTTTGAAATCTGGAGGAAATACAATAGTAATAGCTACAGATAAAAAAATATTACAAAATTGGTCAATACATAAATATATAACGAAAAAGAAATTACTTCTATAATATATACTATATATACTATATACTATAATATTATAAAGCTGAAGAGTTTGTTTGTTTGTTTGTTTGAACGCACTAATCTCTGGGACTACTGGCCCGAATTGAAAAATTCTTTTTGTGTTGAATAGTCCGTTTATTGAGGAAGGCTATAGCCTTCCTCAATAAACGGGGTATATATCATCTCGCTGTGACTAAGAGAAGTTAAGCAGCAATGAAAAATGCTGCAAATTCTAATAGGTTCTGACTGACTTAGTTATAGCATACAGTCTAAACCGCAGGTCGTAGAGATAGTAAAATTGGAGGATACATTTGTTTTTCTACGTAGTGGTGTATTAAGAAAAGATTTTTAAATTCCACCCTTAAGGGTTTTAAATATCAATTTTGTATTGAACTCGGCGGCAACACTAAAAACCACGCGGATGAAGTCGCGAGCGACCCCTAGTCATAAATAATTACAGGAACTGATAAAGACATGAATAAATGTAATTTTGAAATTATCTACGTTTTTGTACTGGTACACTAATGTTTACAATTTTTGTTATTGTTTTGTATGTGCAATCTGTGGGTAACATTTAAAGAATTAAAACACGTGGATGGAATAACCTCCAATCAAAGATTTTTCTTATTGAAATCGAGATTAATTAAGGTGACTGTTTAAAATTATATTTATACACCATTAATTTTAACTTAACTTCTACATGTTATTATTAAGATCTGTATAGTTTTTTACATTGGTTACTTACTTGAAGTGAAGTTCAATCTTCTTTGATTTCTGCTTCATGTTTTTGTTGGAAATAAAGAATTTATAATTTTGCGAGGGGGGTGATGGGGTGATCCTCGCGTTATGTTCGTGAACAGGAGTTACTCTCAGTGGCTGGTAGTTTTGCTGGTCACACCTGTTTTCTTTTCTTTTTTTTTATCATAGATTATTATTTATTTTTTAATTTGTATGTCATTTTTATTTAGAAAAATAACACTAACTATAATAAGATTTCCCATCCAATTGACTGTGACTGTTCTAGCTGTTCGTTGATTGCTTATAAAATATTTGCTTTTGCGAAACAGTGATCACAATAAAAAAATATCCGGCTGAGATTTTTGGTTGTTCTCAGACTCCGTATTGTTTTTTTTTATTGTATGCTGTAATGTCTTTACACAAGGGCTTATTTTGTTTAAGTATTGTATCCAAATAGGACCTCCTAACGCTTCTCTTTGATGTACACAAGCTATCTCTGATATGATTCAAAGTGGAAAAGATATCAATAAATAAATAGATAAATTAATTAGTAATTTTACCAATTAATAATATAAATTTTAAATTAGAATATGTAAAAGCAACCATCTAGAATCTATGATTCCTGTGTGCTAATGTATGCTTTTTTAAATAAAAAAAATATGACTTTGATTTTAATTTACCAAGTATCAAGTTTATACATATGTTTATAGATACTTTTGTAAGTAAAAGATTTGATAATAATGATAGAAAATCAATAATATGTACAGAAGTGTATTATTTATAATCGTAATAAATATATATATATATTCTAAGCACGCCAAATGAACATTGAAATAAATAGAAGTAATTTCGAACACAAATTATGCTCACAATGAGACACAACAGACGTAAATCGTCTGTTTAATGTGCATGAGACGTGGAGATGGCTGTTAGTAATTACTGGATGTATAGCTTTATTTTTTGTTTAAACTTGCTTATATTTAGAACTAATAAAGCATTTGACAGTAAAATAATTGGGTAATTTAGGCTAAATAATATCACAATACGACTATTACGGTTATTATTATAAACAAGCATTAAAGTAATACTTGGCAAAGTATTGCCAAATCGTTTCTTCTGTTTAAGCTTCTGTATTAAAACAAACTAATTATTATAAATAATCTATTTTCAATATAATATTTATATGTAAATGTTTATATGTTTATGTAATTATATATATTTAGGCAAAAATATATATATTCTAAGGATTCATGTAGAAACTTAATTAAAAAAATAATAAGAATTTAAAGTAATTGTCAAATTCACGTATTTTACGCTATTTAATAATACGAAAGCCAGATTACGATGTTATAACTAATTTAGTAATAAAACTATGACATAAAACGACAAATCTACCACAGTAATAAAACGCAGGATAAGCTGCTCAAAGATCACATCGACAATCACTATTCACACCTGCAGAGCTTCCGCTCTCAAACGACTATGACACGATAATTAATAAACCTAACACTTGCTTACTAATTTATAGGAGTTGATGCCTACTAATTGTTTAGAAATACCCTCGACTCTAACACGGCCTCTCCTGACAGGAGGTCGTCCTCGACCTCTATCTTTTAATCCTGAAGTTTTATTTTTTAAAACTACCAATGAAGCTTCCAAAAATGTTGTTTCCAAATGAGACCTAAGGCTATGTAGTAAATTCTTCTTGACTCCTATGTACTGGGTGTGCTGGGTCGTAACCCATCACCGACACGAAGGATTACGAGACTCAGCAGCGCCAGCTCCGACTAGCCGCGCCAGCTCCGACCAGCAGCGCCAGCTCCGACCAGCAGCAACCTCAACAGCAAGAAAAAGAACTTCTCAGTTTTCCTTTTTTTTTTAAATCTTCCAGTTGACCCAGACCCAGGTTGAGGAGAGGTGCTTTTAAGATGGTCATTCCTGGTAAAGGATAGTCTTCAACCGACCCGTTCAACATCATTATCGTCCGGTCCGACTCGCCCATCCTGATTATCACAAAAACAAATGAAAACTCTCCTAAACAAAAGGCATAAAGTTTTTAAGTTTTTAATAAAAAATTAAGGGATATCGTTGCTCTCGGCACAAGCGTGCACTCAAGCGTCCTCAAGCGACGATTTCAAAATTGTAACAAAGGGATAAGTCTTTAGTGTTTAAAGAGATGTAATGTAACCATTTGTACATGTTGTTCGATTGGTAAGATTCCGGACTCTTACCACTCGATAGATTGTGATATTAAATAAAACTATGTGTAGCATAGCACTCATTACCGTAGTGCTTCCCACGATGCAGTTAGCTAGCAGCTCCGTAAGCCAGCAGCGCCTTCAGCCAGCAGCGCCGTCAGCCGGCAGCGACGTCAGCCAGCAGCACCGTCAGCCAGCAGCCCCGTCAGCCAGCATCGTAGGGCGACGAACGCCATAGTATTGCGACGAACGCTAAGGTACGGCGACGAACGCCAAGCACATTTACCTGAGTGTCAAAGCACACGATACGTCTCCAATTTAGGCGACACACGCCAAGGTACGGCGACGAACGCCAAGCACATTTGCCTGAGTGTCTAAGCACACGATACCTTTCCACAACAGTCGATTATCGGTACGGTACAGCGACGAACGCCAGGCTCTGAACCTGTGTGTGTGTGACACATATACCAAAAACAAGGATTAAGTATGCACAGGATACCTTTCCACAACAGTCGATTATCGGTAGGGTACAGTGACGGACGCCAGGCTCTGAACCTGTGTGTGTGTGACACATATACCAAAAACAAGGATTAAGTACGCACAGGATACCTTTCCACAACAGTCGATTATCGGTAGGGTACAGCGACGAAGGCCAGGCTCTGAACCTGTGTGTATATGACACATATACCAAAGACAAGGATTAAGTATGCACAAGATACCTTTCCACAACAGTCGATTATCGGTAGGGTACAGCGACGAACGCCAGGCTCTGAACCTGTGTGTGTATGACACATATACCAAAGACAAGGATTAAGCTTGTGTGAGCATAACACACAAGCTTTTCTTATTCAGATTTCACAACTTTTCCCTCTCTCGATTCATACACTAGTCATCCATCCTCATGAGACGTCTCAACACTCATCATCTCCGCAAAACACAAAATTATACTAACAGTAACAGTAAGTAGTCAGTCAATTATACAGTCATTCAGTAAATATGTGCAGTGACCGCAGTATGCACAATGGACAGTGACCGCAGTATGTCCCAAACGCAGTAACCAGACCGTGGCAGTTGCGCTAGCAGCACACTCCAACAGCCGACTCCAACAGCCGACTCCAACAGCCAGCCAGAATGTTTGCCAGAGTAGAGTATCCCGACCAACTGAAAAAAACAAATTAAAACAGCAAAATATAGCCAACTGTCTCTTTTGTTTTACTTAAGCAGTCCTTCTAGAAGATCCACATAGAACGCGATAAGAGCGCTACAGCATACCGGGATCCAATTTACTTGCTAAGTACTTAGTTCTGTAGCTCGGCTTTTTACATTTACTTGCGAGCATACCTCCTGACACTTAGATCTCCATGTTGGTGATATTGGCATCGAAGTTGGAAATGTAATAAACTTTATTAGATCTTACCAGTATATTTGTAAAACGTATCGCGTAAATGATACGGTTGACCACCGATACGGTTGACGTAGTCCGCTGAATCGCTGAAGTAAGGACACGAGCACTGGTATCATCAGCTCTGCATACCTCACGTTACCGAGTATAGTGCTAGCTCTCGAACTCTGCGACACATCATTTTCGCCTCCGGCATCCCATGTACTGGAGCCTAAGAGCCCCACAGGATACGCCCGACGTGACGTAAGCGATGCGTCGAAACGGCAAGCCCAAACCACATTGACTTGGACTTAAAGGCCCGCGCATCCAAGAAAGAAAGAAACAGCCGTTCTAGAATTTATTTTATTTTTAACAGTTATATATTGAAAGGAAAGTTGTTTTATCTGCTACGCTTATCACGTTGTAAGCCAACTGCAATTTCATGAGCGACTCACTGCTACTTCATTTAATACCAAAATGGTTTAAACAAATTAATAAATAAAAGGGTAGTTTGTTGTAACTACCAAAAGTTACACAAAATGTACGTGTAAATAAACATTCCATTCATTATCCAGCATAAAAAGTTTGGAATATACTCACCAAAACTGTTGTCTTACCACAAGATTTGAACGCGTCTTACTTACACGCAAACCAAGAAATTAATTTCAATGTGTACGACCAAGTTAATAGCAACGAGCCAACGACTCTGCACGATATTTTCGCGAACATTTAGGACACTACCACGTGAATAGCGATGCTGGGGTGATACCTTCTATGATTTGAGTTTTCGGAAGTTTAGAACTTTTATTTTAGAACAACTAAATAAAATTAAGAAAAATAAAAACAAAAGTGAGGGTATGTTTGATTTCTCCAATCTGACCTACTTTCGATAGCCAAACCGTCAAGGCAGAGAGGCTGGGACAATCCCACTTCTGATCTAAGGATTCATGAAGAAATTTTATTAAAAAAATAATAAGAATTTAAAGTAATTGTCAAATTCACGTATTTTACGCTATTTAATAATACGAAAGCCAGATTACGATGTTATAACTAATTTAGTAATAAAACTATGACATAAAATGACAAATCTACCACAGTAATAAAACGCAGGATAAGCTACTCAAAGATCACATCGACAATCACTATTCACACCTGCAGAGCTTCCGCTCACAAACGACTATGACACTATAATTAATAAACCTAACACTTGCTTACTAATTTATAGGAGTTGATGCCTACTAATTGTTTAGAAATACCCTCGACTCTAACAATATATATAATAAAATTATGGATGTAATGTTATACTTACTAATATTTCTGTTAGTAATATGTAAAATCTATGTATGGCAACTTTATTATTTTATAATCGTATTACGTTGACCATTACAACAATCTAGTTTAAGGATATTATAAATGTATGAGTGTTTAGTTTTTTAGTTTATTTAGTTATAAAATAAGAAATCTGTATATATACAGGGCTATTTGTAATTAATTGGCCACCTCTTGCATTAATCCCAACATCTGTTCTATGACTTTAAAATTTAAGTTTTCCCTTAAATGTATTTGTTGCCTCTGAACTGGCATTAACTCTGAGCGTATGTATGGCGCACAGGCGTAGACCTTTGGAGTACTTCTTAACTCACTAGTAAGTACTAAGTGTTATCTGTTAACAATTAACTCTGAAGTATCAAGCAACAAGCATCAGGACCTAGACATCAGGTATAAGGCATTAAGCAATAAGCATTAAGCGCTAAGCCTATGCCCTATGCCCTATGCCCTATGCCCTATGCCCTATGCCCTATGCCCTATGCCCTATGCCCTATGCCCTATGCCCTATGCCCTATGCCCTATGCCCTATGCCCTATGCCCTATGCCCTATGCCCTATGCCCTATGCCCTATGCCCTATGCCCTATGCCCTATGCCCTATGCCCTATGCCCTATGCCCTATGCCCTATGCCCTATGCCCTATGCCCTATGCCCTATGCCCTATGCCCTATGCCCTATGCCCTATGCCCTATGCCCTATGCCCTATGCCCTATGCCCTATGCCCTATGCCCTATGCCCTATGCCCTATGCCCTATGCCCTATGCCCTATGCCCTATGCCCTATGCCCTATGCCCTATGCCCTATGCCCTATGCCCTATGCCCTATGCCCTATGCCCTATGCCCTATGCCCTATGCCCTATGCCCTATGCCCTATGCCCTATGCCCTATGCCCTATGCCCTATGCCCTATGCCCTATGCCCTATGCCCTATGCCCTATGCCCTATGCCCTATGCCCTATGCCCTATGCCCTATGCCCTATGCCCTATGCCCTATGCCCTATGCCCTATGCCCTATGCCCTATGCCCTATGCCCTATGCCCTATGCCCTATGCCCTATGCCCTATGCCCTATGCCCTATGCCCTATGCCCTATGCCCTATGCCCTATGCCCTATGCCCTATGCCCTATGCCCTATGCCCTATGCCCTATGCCCTATGCCCTATGCCCTATGCCCTATGCCCTATGCCCTATGCCCTATGCCCTATGCCCTATGCCCTATGCCCTATGCCCTATGCCCTATGCCCTATGCCCTATGCCTTATGCCCTAAGCATCAAGCATCAAGCATCAGAACCTAGACATCAGGTATAAGGCATTAAGCGTTAAGTGTTAAGCGTTAAGCGCTAAGCGCTAAGCATATGCCCTATGCCCTATGCCCTATGCCCTATGACCGATGGTAAACGCTTAATGCTTATATATATAATTAATGCTTAATGATTAACGCTCATTGCTTAAAGCTTATTGCCTAATACTTAATGCTTATTGCTTAATGCTTTATGCCTGATGCTTGAATTTTAAATATTTTGAAGGAAGAATCTGAATAAAAAAACAAACTAATATTAGGATATAAAGTACATAAAGAACAAAACAGTAAATTATATAAAAACATATTTATTATTTACTGAAAAAACAACAACAACATTAAATAAATTAAATAATTCCCATTCGGGTGCTGTCGCGTTGATTGTTACAGCAATGATCCTTAATTTTACCAGCAATTGTTTGGCTTTTTAATAAAAAGTTAATAAAGGCAAATATTTAAGGCAACTGAAGAGGGTATGCTCGGAGATGTCATCAGCATGGATTATGTGTTCCTTCTTGAAAGGAAATTGATCTTTATGTACCGCCATGATGGCATTGCGACAACTTATTTCCGCAGTATTATTGCTACAAAAGTTACAAGTAAATATTTTCACAGAGCGTTTTTTTAATAAAAGATTCGTCGAATATTTTTTATGTAAATTACTATCGTTTATGTAACAGTATATAACTTACTATACAATTTGTGTAAATTAAAAGGATTTCTTTTAAAATAATTTCAAAACCTGCACCTGGAAACTGAGATCAAAGTAATAAAAAAGTGATTTAAAAGTAGTATGTTTATTCTCATATACTTTCATTTATGTACTAAATGATAGTTTTAACCTAAATAGAAGATCAATTAAAGTCATTTAAATTGTTTTATTTACGACCGTATTTAACCGATATTCAGTTTTTTAATGAGCGTTAAAATTTGTAATTACGAATACTATATTTATAGTAATTCATAATCACTAAATTATAGTACCCACATCAAGGAGCTGTCAGTGATATAAACCAACCGGTTGGATTCTCAACTTATTTAATTCGTTTGTGCGCCGCCTGATTTCGTAGACGTTATGCGTAGCATGTTTCAGCTTTCTATGATCTAAATATCTATTATGTCTAATATATTCTACTTTAAAATATTTGAAGTAGATATTACGTGCTCGTTACGATATACGTATTGTTTGAATATTTATGGAAAAAGACCACTTTAATTTGGATTATATTATTATATTTTGTCAGGCCAGAATAAAAATAAATATATTTTTAGTTACTAAAAGAAGCAATGTTTTTTCTCAAATTGGATGTTACGCAATTAAAAACTCGTTTTAACTCGCAAATGCTTAGTTAAATACCACCCTTAGAGCTTTATTTATTATGGGCTAAAATTCAATTACCCTTGAAAACTTTTTGTGATAAAAGTTTAAGTAAGAAGTTATTTGAAAATTGACAATATAGTTAAAGGCTATATTATATTATGTCATTTTCTATCATAACAACTTAAGCTTTTAAGATTATGTTACATTTTGTTAAGTTTTATTGTTTTTAAGAATACAAAACAAAACAAATAATAAACATTTGTCGCTTATTAAAAACTCGAAATTTAAAATTAAAAGCTCTGTTCTAAATCAATGATACTTTATAAAGAAACATCAACAACAGAAAACGCTAATTTAATTGAGTGTAAAATGTATGAGTTTGTGAAACCTTTAGACTCAGCAAGATTAAACAATTTACACATTTATTGTTTGGTTCATAAGATTAATTTATTGTTTATTAAAGTTGCTCTGTTCTAAATCCATGCTACGGACTTTATGAAGAAACATCAAATAAAAGTGTAAATATGTTCATCTAATGTCAAAAGACAGATTACGCTAATTGATTTGAGTGTTTGAAATGTATGTGTGAAATAAGACTCAGCGAGGTTAAACAATTTTCATTTTTTTTATACGTTTAGAATATTCGGCTATAAGGTTTGGTTATATATGTAACAAATTAGATTCATAAAAGACACCTCCAGTCGAATAATTTTGACAAGTCAAAACATACAAACAGATGATGAATGTAGCAAACATAACAGTTTGACACGAAAACCTTTTTATTCCAAATTTATTGGCTTTAATTATAGGAACAAAACCGAAGACAATATTTGATATTCTCTATAGTTACAGGAACTATTAAGTAATCCTCTCACGTATTCCGTCTCAAACAATTTTGAGTGTAATTTGTTACTGTTATTACTTGAATTAATTAAAAATTGACGATGACAGCTCCGTTCTATGAATTTAAACATTTACCTACTTTGCTATATATATTTTTATGATATAAATCAACTTAATAAAAGGGGTTATTGTAATTTCACACACCTATAGTTATATTATTTTGATATAGGTATATCTCATAAAACAAATTATACATATATAGATATTAAACAAATTATTTTCGATGTACCTACGACACTTTGTTGTTTCAAATCTAAAGTTATATTAGCTGCACATAAAAAAATGTAAGTTTTTTTTTATATAAAAATTATTAATCAGTAATATATCAATGAATAGATTGTTTTGTAAACGATTTTATTTTGAATTCAGTATATCAGTAATGTTTTAATAATATTACTTATTATTGCATTAAAAAGTACTTCAGAAAACTGACATGACAGACCAGATAAATACTTTTAAAGAAATAATATTTTCAAATGCGTCGCTGTGAATATAACGGATATTGCATTTATTTTTCTTTTATAAAATATCGGCTTCACTATTTATTTCAGTTTGGATTTTTATTGCATTTTTTAATTTTAAAACCGTCTCTTTGAGTAAAATATAGTACAAGATTTTTTAACAATCGGATAAAAAAAAACGTAATTTTTTTGTTATTAATTTTTTTTTTATTATTAACAGTCCTTATTTGTTTCTTTGTTCTTCAAAAGTACAGTGTTAAGTTAAATGTTAACTTGTAGTAAAGTAATAATATGTTTGACACATTGATGATATTACTCAATTATATGTAAATGTTTTGCCAAGTTTAGAAAATAATGTTATATTAGGCAGAAAATTTTATAGAAGAAAGGTTTATCCAGGGCACTTACATTATTGATGATATTAATTAAAGATTAACAGTTAATATACCAACTATTCCTAATTTAAAAAAAAACTTGGCTGTAATTACCGCCATTATATTGCAATTATATACTCGAATAGTTTCAGAGCATACAAATATAACACTTATAGAAACTTAAACAAAAGACATCAGACATTAACTTAGATATTGGTTTGGGGTTTGCGTTAAGTGTTAGTAAGTTACAACAAGGCCTACATGCAGTATTTAAGCCTCGTTTGATATCATTGTTTTCTAAATTTCATTAACCTGCTGTTGTTACCGCCGACAAACGGTTGCATAATTATTTAAGCTCTCAAATAATTAAAATAACGGCCCTTAACCCTTCTTGTCTACCATTGAAACTAAGAACACTATTATTTAAAAAAAGCTTAACAAGGCGAAACATGTTCACAGAAAAAAATAATGGATTAATTTATAGTTCTTTAGCGTGTGCTATTTTATGTTCAGTCACCTTCCTATTGAAAAACCTATTTAAACTTCTTGGGCCCCTAAAATAAAAAAAAACCCCAAGGATTTTTTTATGATTTCATCTTATTTAAATAAATTCATGAAAACAAAATTTTTCAACAACTCGCTATGTTCTCAGTGCAATTTTGGAACAGCTATTCGATAGACATAAAAAACATGTCTGTAACAAGATATTTGATAAGTTAAGTATGTTAAAGTTTCAACCAAAACACTGAGACTTGTAAAGGCTATAAGTATCTACTTGTAAGTACCATTAAATAGAAAGAACATTATTATCTACACTCATAATAAGGTGTTATTAAAATAATCAACACTCTTGATTAAACTTTTGACTAAACTCTTGACTAAACTCTGGATTAAACTCTGGATTAAACTCTATGTGAGCGTTTGGTACGAAATATAGAGTGAATAGTTACAAAATGCGGTTGTATATTCTATGGAACACCGTACGCAAAATCGCCCACCAGTACTCAGCGTTTCAAGGTACGGTAAGCTATTTCTAAATTATTGTAACAATATTCATCTAACCAGGTAAACATTATATTAAAATTGATATACTGATGTATTAGTTGGTTTTTGACAGTGTTTTCCTTGAATATGGAAAGTGTATTAGAATAACCTTGACCAAATTGCAAAATTATAACTACATTCTTAGGTGTACCTATATGAATATATTATTAAAGGATAAGGTACCTTAATTAAAAGCGCGGTGGAACAGTTTCACGGAGGCCTTTTCATTGAATATCATTAAATAACATTTTCATACTAAATTAAATAAGTTTGTCTATAATAACCTTACGTCTATGTATATGGTGGAGCATTTTTTCTAGGATTCGGTGACCTTGCAACCCCGAAGAAGTTAGGAAGCAATCAAAAAATTGTTGTAGTAACATTTAATTATAGATTAGGAGCACACGATTTCCTTTGTTTAGGTACAGAAGACATACCTGGAAATGCTGGTATAAAAGATAGTACCACTACTGCGATGAATTAAGAAAAGTATTGTCATTTTGGGGGTAATCCTAATGATATCACATTAGCTGGTTATAGTGCTGGATCTGCATCTGTTGATATTTTGCTGATATAAAAATCACCTGAACGTTATTCAATAAGGTCATACCAGAGAGTGGTTCCAGCCTATCTCTCTTCAGTGTTCAAATTTATCCAAAAGAATACGCAAAGATGATGAAAATTAAAAAAAAATAAAGTTTCTTATGAAGTTTTGCAGTCTGAAAATCTATTCAATAGTAAATATTTTCATTTCTATTGGTAGAGCAAGATAATGGACAAGAAATATTTCTCGAAGATAACCCGTTCAATATATTAAAAAAAGGTAACTTTCCGAAATTACCTATATTAAATGGTTTTGCCAATATGGAAGGACTAAAGCGTATATCGAATTTTGATGTTTGGAAAAAAGAAATGAATTAAAATTTTGCAAATTTTTTACTCGCTTACTTAGGTTTTAATACCACAGAAGACAAAATAGTAGCAACCAACTCGATTAGAGTTTTTTATTTTGGGAACAAGTCAGTAGATGACAATACTGTTTTGGAATATATTGATTACCTGTCAGATATTTTTGAAGTGAAACTTCTTTATCGGGGTTGGAAAAAAATTTAGTGTAACATTTTTCCGTTACGCGCCATCTTTTTGAAGTGAAATTTCTTTATCGACAGATGGGGTAAAATTTTATAGCAATGTCAAAAAATTATGATGTTTTTCTGTTACGCGCCATCTTTATTTCTAAGTCACATTTTTCCGTTACGCACCATATTTGAAGTGAAACTTTTTTATGGACGGATGAGAGAAATTTTATAGCAATGTCAAAAAATTGTAACGTTTTTCTGTTACGCGCTATCTTTATGTCTGCTTAAACTTTATCTAATTTAGATTAATTAGCCATTCCTGAAAAGTTGTAATTAGTGAATCATTTTTCAAAAAATTATGTCATAAAGAAGTTTCCTTCTTATATGTGTACACTAATACACACACACATTTTTTTTACATGCCCAACTATATTTTTTGTGAATTAAGCATTCTATATGTGATCAGATTTCGAAAGAAACCTAATAGATGTCACCACCGTCCCGATAAAGACGATCACATATAGAATGCTTAATTCACCGAGGCGGACAGCGATACGGTAGCTCAGTTGGTAGAGCTAAAGCTATGCTCGTCGAGATGGTTCTTATCTATGTTTGATTGAGACATTCTTATGCCATAATTAGTTGTTCCCAACGGGTGAAAAAAAGCCTTGTTATGAAGGCGTAAAGGTTTTTACACTTACTTACTCAGATAAAGTACTTTATTAGGGATAGCTGTTGCCCGTGACTGCGTCCACGTAGACTTTAAAAATAAATTTATATGGCTTATGATCGTAGTCATAAAGAATCACGGGCAATAGCTAGTGATAATATAAATCCCTTCATCATAGTGTTATTAGTGATTGTCAATCATTTTAACTCTAAATGTTTATATTTATTAATATTCGTATATATGAAACCTACCTATCTACTTACGCATATAAAAAAGTCTTGAATCATGTTACTTATAACATTTATAATTTATTACATTGTCGAAACTTTAACGTGGATCCTTATTTTATTAAATATATATTTTCGTATCAAATATAACCTTTGTACATCATAATGTAGGATTCTAATGCTAAAAGATTTTTTTTTAAAATCGGTCCCGTAGTTTCGGATCCTATTCAAATCAAACAAATAAACAAATCTTTCCTCCTTATAATATTACGATATATTAATAGAAATACTTAAACAATTGAAAATTTTGTGTGTCTGTAGGTTCATTTAGTACAATTCAGAAACCAGTAACGTAACTTTAAAAAGCAGAAAAAAATATATATTAAAAATTTTAAAAATCCTCGACACAAAAAGACCTCTAAAAAGAATAAAAATAATATTATTATGTACTTATTGAATTCGTTGCGTCGGGGGACCGTTTTATAAAGGAAGAAATAATAAACAATAGTTTAAAAAACTAAAAAAACACGCTTTTATTGCTAACCGAACTAAAAACTAGAAAATAATTTTTAATGACAAAGAGTATAAAATTACAGTAGTAGAAGATCGAACAATTAATCATAGTGAATCGCCTTAATATAAAATTATAATAAAATTTAAGTTATTAACAGAATAATTCAATTCTGAGTTAAAATCGTGGGGTGCATTTTACTGTGATTCATAACTATCCTCTCATAGATAGTTGCTAATAGAATGATTGTAATACCTTAAATATCGAGCACCCCACGCTTTTTACTCAGAATTGAATTATTCTGTTAATAACTTAAATTTTATTATAATTTTATATTAAGGCGATTCACTATGATTAATTGTTCGATCTTCTACTACTGTAATTTTATACTCTTTGTCATTAAAAATTATTTTATAGTTTTTAGTTTGGTTAGCAATAAAAGCGTGTTTTTTTAGTTTTTTAAACTATTGTTTATTTTTTATTCTTTTATTTTTTTTTTTTTTTTTTTGGGAAACTTTTATCAAATTATTGCATTGTCATTGGTCCTTGATACGTGTGCAAAGTTTCAATTTAATCGGATCGCTGGAACCTGGTGAAAATTAAGCTCGAAGATTCCGTTACATTCATACATACATACATACATACATACATACATATATACATACATACATACAACCCAAGCTAATAAAAGCGTAATAAAAATGCAAGTAAGTGAACAAGGCAAATAAAAAAATAACGATATCGAATCGTATAGTCTAAGTCCTCCATGATTAACTTCGTAATATATACACACTATCAACGTACGTACTGCGACGCCCCCTCCTCCCGCAACGACTTCCATAAGTATGTAATAATATTATTTTTATTGTTTTTAGAGGTCTTTTGTATCGGGGATTTATTAAATTTTAATTTTATTTTTTATATAGATAAGTTTTTCAAAATAGGACTTTTGCAAACTACCCAAGTATATGAAAACTCGTTAATTCACAATTTAAATAGCAAATGACTTACGAGTCGTATAACAATGAACTAGTAAGCCAGGAGACATGAGAAACTTATTTGCTCATTGTATATACTCTTGGAAAACTAGGATTTAATATACTTGAAGAGCGTGACTCCTTCACACTAACGCAGATTATTGTTGTTTACAACCATATCGTTCGAATGCTGTATTTGTTTAATAGTTGTTTAGAATTACAGTAGAAACCCGATTAACCGGACTAATTGTTGTCAATAGGCATTCGGATAATCGAAAATCCGGATAATCGAATGAAGATCGATGTATGAAGAATAGCGGGATTTGTGCATTCATATGTGGTACATATAATTTTATATGTTTATTTATTAAAAACAACAAATATATCTATATCAACGAAAATCAATGTTTATTAAGGAATAATTAAGAGATACATTTTCTTAGATTACATACGTACATGTATTGTACTAAAATACTGCAGCGTCAATCACAAAATAAAATATTTAGGTATGTACGTATGTACATACGTATAGTTTGTTAAAAAATAATAAGTTTAATTTGGTTTAAAATATTTGGTAATTGTCATCTGACGGTTTCTTCATCAATTTCCGATGTTTACTTCCGTCTTCACTATTTAATTTACAAGTGTTCAACAAAATTGAATCGGCATTCTTTTTTATATCACTTATCGTGGATGTACCCACACCATACTGATCAGCTAACTTACGACCGGTTTCTCCTTTTTTAATTCTTGCCCAATTCTGCTTGCCCAAATTCGACTTGTAGGTACATATTTTGAATATAGCTGGGCTGTCCGGATAATCGCGAATCCGTATAACTGAGGGCCGGATAATCGAGTTTCTACTATATAGGGCTTTAAATATGGTTCAATATTAGATAGTTTGTGTTCTCTTTATGAACTAATGAATGTATTTTATGATTTTCGTTAGTGATAAAATTTTATATTGTTTCATTGAAGTTTCCAAATCCTTATAGAAACTATTCATTAAAGTCCTATATCTATAAGGTATTATGAATAAAATTGGAAAATGTAAAAATTATTTTATAAATTCTAAATTGCCGACCGCGCCGACCAATGTCTCTCAGAATATTATATGTATATGTATATGTATATGTATATGTATATGTATATGTATATGTATATGTATATGTATATGTATATGTATATGTATATGTATATGTATATGTATATGTATATGTATATGTATATGTATATGTATATGTATATGTATATGTATATGTATATGTATATGTATATGTATATGTATATGTATATGTATATGTATATGTATATGTATATGTATATGTATATGTATATGTATATGTATATGTATATGTATATGTATATGTATATGTATATGTATATGTATATGTATATGTATATGTATATGTATACGTATACGTATATACGTCTGTATAAAATAATCAATACGTCTGTAATCATTCTCTTATCTATCTGTCTCACTCTATTTTTAGTATTGATATACGTTTTTATTTGACATGCTGTTACAATTTAATTCAATTGAACAAGGGTTCAAACGAATGGTTTTTAGGTTACTGTCAACGCATAGTGGGAAAAAAATATTGAGGATAGCTTTTTACCGGTATTGAAAATTCTGTAAGATTCTAACGAAATGACAACACTATTTATTTATATCATTTCCATTTGGAATCCCTACCAGAGATCATATTAGTATACGTCAAAAAAAATAAAAATGTCAATACATCATTGCAGCATCCGGCCGTTAAGAACTGTAATATTCGAGTGATGTGGCTTAAAGATTGATAATTGAATAAAATTTCGTAACCTAATTTATAATTTTATAACAATTTGAATAACTTAATTTGAATTCGTTTAAACTAAGCCAACAATTGTCGTAGTATTTTTAAATGTTTACAATTAAAATACGTTGTACAACTTATTGACCTATATTCATTAAAATTAGTTCAGCGAAAACGAACTCAAATAAATAAGAAAACGAGTTTCAAACATCTCAGAAGCTATTAAAAGTTTGAGTTGAAATGCATTTAATAATATATCGAGTTCGTAACTATTGACTAGCAGTAGATGAAAGGATTAGTAATCAAAGCAATTGTTAGATTATCGTTAAGTCCACGTAACTTAGTTTAGATATTTGGCGTTTAATGAAATAATGTAATCGCATAGAATTGAGCTACCGTATCGCTGTCCGTCTCGGTGAATTAAGCATTCTATATGTGATCGTCTTTATCGGGACGGTGGTGACATCTATTAGGCTTCCTCCGAAAATCTTAACCAATTTTTCTAACTTTGCAGTATAGATAAACATTGAAAAGATGCCACTACAGAAATTAATGTAAATAAAAAATAAACCGATACGAGCATCGAATCCCTACTCGTATCGCTTTTTTTTCATTATATATTTATATAAATTAAAATAAACTGAATATGGCTATACATGTTTATAAATATTTTCAACCAAATAAGCTTTAAATTATCTTCTACGATATAATAATAATAATATCAGAACAAATTACACACATTGATCTAACCCCTAAGTAAGCAAATTATTTGCTTGTGTTAAGGGTGTTAGGCAACGATACAAATACATAGAAATTCACAAATAAATACTGAGAATATATTTAATAAACGACCAAACCCAGAAACACAGACATCTATGCTCATCACATAAATGCCTATCTCCGCCGGGAATCGAACCCGAGCCCCATTGCGCCGTGACACGTTAGGCGTCTGCCCTAACCACTCGACTAACGGGGCGGTATAATGAATAATGAATATAAATGCATTTTTTAATTTAGCCTGTCTTTCTAATTCGAGTAATCTTTGTATCTCGTTAGTAATAAAAGTAAATATTTTATAAGTAATAAATATATTACTTTATAATAACAATTATGACAAACAAGTAAGTTCTGACGGTAATAAATATGCCTATTGAATTACGTATAACAAGATACTTTATTATAACGTGTTACACATCAATTGTCAGTAATCTCAGTTCAATGACCCTTGTATAATATAGTAACATTTTAATAAGACAAGTTGTGGTTACAAGTTTTTGCTTTAATTTACTCAAGTATTAAAGGTACAGATGTTAATAGTTTTTTTTGGATTTGTGGATAAGTTTTGCGGTTTTTGTACTTTTGAATCGCCAGACTTTAACAGACGTTACAAATATGAATAACTATTCCGTTATACAGATGATCTTAGTTTGAAAATGTTGCTAGTATTCCTACTTCTGGTAAAACAAAATATACCATTCATTTGTACACGACAGTGTAGAAATGGAGATAATGATTGATTTAATTATTAAGTTTTTTAATAAAAACAACCACAATAGTAAGTAATCATTAAAATCAACTTGTCCGAAAAACAACACTACTATAGTTACACTTTTGTAGTAATTATAAAATCTATGTTATTCTCCTGGTTAATATTAAATTATATTAAATTCCCAGTTGATATTCTATTAATTACATGATTTTTCCTGTATTACAACTTTTCTTAATATTCATAAAGTTCTTGAACGATTCTCCCTCTGTAGTCTGTTATTGTTTTCGGGAGAACTTCCAGAGATCTACAATTTGAACAAACGCTAAACACTTGTTACATATATTGCGTTTACCTTTATTTGCGTTGAATAAGGTAACAGATATATAATGTTAACAATTTTATTTTTCGCTTATTTTACTAAATATACATATAAGCTTGCAAATGTACAATTATAATTAATTAATTCTATTTAATCTTACATAATTCATTAGGTAAGAAAAATATTCATCTAATGTAATAAAATTTTAAGATGATATTTTAATCACATCGGTTTGACATTTTATCGTTAAAGATGTTAAATTGTTAGGTAATTTATTAAACAGCTTAACGCATATACCATAACAACTATCTTGGAGCAGGAAAGCTTGGCTGCCAATTATTTTTGGGGTAATCAGCGGTTTTAAAAAGATTCTCGTCAGTTTTTACAAATATACATTGTTGTTAGCGTTATAATTTTTAGTAGACGACACCTTTTATATAGCCCAACTTTACAAATAGAACTATTTATTCTTTTTGTAAATCGAAAACTCTTTTTACTTTTGAAGAATTGCCCCATAATAGAAGACTATATTTAAGGTTGATGCAATTTAATGTTTTTTTTGTGAAACGATGACTCTTTCTACTTTTGAAGAATTTCCCCATGATAGAAGACTATATTTTAAGTTTGATGTAATGACGATTTTTTTTTTTTGTAAAATGAAAATGGCCTGGTCTTCTATTCCATTATGGTCTTCTATTATGGGGCAATTCTTCAATTACCCCATAATAGAAAGAGAACAGAATGAATGAACACTATAATAACCATGATAAGCTTGCAAAGTCGTACCAAGCATTCTTATTTGTCTTAATTATCTAGATTATACGCGTATACAAATCCATTGATCTTATTACAAAGTTTACTGATATGATCAAACCAATTTATAGTGTCATCGATTACAATCCCAAGAATCCCAAGGATTATTGATCATTGCTTCCTCAATTTTTTTTTATTTTCTTAGCTAATGTTCAGATTTTAACTTATTTTATTTTTGATTTTAAATTGTATATAATTAGTTTTAGTTAAAAGTACGATCAAGTTATTATCGTTCATCAATTTTATCTTTTAGTCTATAGTATTTATTATTTTGAAAATTAAGTATACTATTATTTTTATTTGATGTTACTATAATTGAGGTATCATTAGCAAAGAGTATTGATTTACAGTGTTATTTGGTTTGTAAATTTTACTAAGATTCTTACTCCAGTTAATACAAAATATAACATTAATTACTAGACCGTGTCAAAATTTAAATAATGGTTGGTTTAATATATTTTTAAAACTTTTTTTACAAATAACTACAATAGTATATACATCTCACTTGAATTAACGGTTCGTCGTCTGTAATCTAAGCTCATTGTTCTAGAGAGGAGTTCTACGACTTCAACAAACGCTTAACATCTATTACATATATATGTACGAATTGTTGTTTAAGGGAAAAATTAGAAAAGAAGAAATATATTTTTTACCAACAAATAATTATTAATAAACAATGATTAGGCGGGGTACGGTGTTCACTATTAAACTATGGAATAATAGTAGTTAATTTTACGATCATAAAAAAAGAAGCTTGGAAAACTCATATTCAATACCATTAAGGTTGACCTATCAGCTTTGGCCAGCGGCTTTTGCCAACCGACTACATATAGATAAAAATAGTCTTGGTATTTCGGAAAGCCCTCCAAAACTCGTTTATCTACATATATCATTTTGTGTACACCAGACAACGTATATGCGAAATTGTATAATGAGGATTTAAAAGCGCAAAAAGTTAACAAACAAACGAACAAGCTTACAACGATTAAATTTTTAAAATATATACGATAGTTGGGTTTAGGATATTTGTTTTAAAATTATTGGGTCTTCAAAATTAAACTTCACAACTAATTATAGCTTCGTTTATGCAACGGGCAACTTTAGAAAAATGTGGAGAGGTTAGTTCTGTTCAGCTTCTCGAGCAAGAACTTTCATAATTTTACTATACTTTTAAATTGTAATAAAATAATAAAATTAAATATAATTCATGGCATATGAATTAAATCTAGAACCGTCAACTGAATGGACTTTTACTTCAATTAATTATTTAAATACTAGCGGCCGACAAATATGATATACAAAGCAATAACAATACCATTTTACAAAATTTTAGTGTACCGATACAAAATGTAGATTACATATATATAATTTGAAAATAACATATTCATTCATACCTTTAGGAAATCTTGGTAGGAGTTTATTTTTTTATTATTTTCTTTCTTCGTTATATTTGTAATTATTGACAGATTTTTAGTGTACTTTTATCTATAGCTACTACTTTTATATATTAAAACTATTTACAAGAATGCAATAGGAACATACTCATAATAATATAGGACTTTAATTTCACGATTATATAAAGGAAAATGGCCGCCTTACAAAAAATACTTTTTACGTATGTCATTGGCTCAATTAGAGAAAATTTTACAGCGTTCTAGTACTTTAAAGGTACAGTTGTGGCTTTCATTTTTAAAACTCACCAGACTGTAACGGACTTCAGTAACTAAAAACTTTTCTGAGATACACAGGATACCGCTTCTAATTTGAAAATGTTTTCGAGTCCTCGTTTACCATTGCAAAAAGAAACAATTGGAAATTGTTAAAAGTTTTTTATACAGCGTATTTCCTTCGTATAATTTTCTCCATCTCATAAGATAATTTCATAAATGATAAGAGCATTAGGTATATAAATATACGTCTACAATACTAAAAGTAACTGTATCCCGAGGGTAAATGAAGCCATTTCATTATTATTGCGACGTTTAGCGCATTTTGATATAAAATTATTGCCAAACAAATATGTTACATTACATTTATAAGAAAGCTATAAATGACAAGTAATCTCATATTTGTGTAATTAATAATGTAAACCTGGAAGATTTAGAAGATTGTTCATGAAAGATTTAACCAGGTAGACTCTTTTGATTCTCAAAGCAACGTGACAACTTGTCTTTTAACAAAATTACCATAAATCCAATTGGTTACTTCTTATTTAACTATCAATTTCACCAAGTCGCCATCAGAAATGCACCTTCCTCCAGCCTATCAATTCTTTCTTTTACATAATACAATTGTACTAAATCTGTGAATAAGCTTAGTTAGCTCCTTTCCTTTTCGACTCAATTTCATCATCATAACATTCTCTTCTCTTCCTGCCTGTTCGTAAGCTTAAAAGGAAGACAATTCTACGCTGAATTTATTATTTATTAATGTGCAAGCTCTTACCCGAGATACTTTTATCCTGGACTTGACAACTGCTTACGTATTCCTACCTACCTAGTATATATATCCTCTTATGATGAGATGTTGATGATTGTACCTTTTACGAATAATTCGGATTCAGAAGAGTGCTTGCTACACATGAACATTGTTTCAATGACCATAAGCCTGCCGTGTGTTCTCAGTGCAAACCTTATCTCGAGTGGTCGTAACGCTGAAGTTTAGTATTTCTTTAGTCATTCTTTGAATCATTCACATTCAATGTAACAATTTTGTATGCTGTAATAGATTAACCGTTTGTCACGGGTTTTATCCTTCGTCACACCATCGTCTAATATGTATGAATATAATAAATTTTGTATATTGGTTGAACAATATGGACCATATAAAAACCCACTTACGTACGTACGTATATACTTTACGTCTGTTTCTCAAGTCTGCGTCATATAGTTAACACGTATTAATTACGTATTATGCACGGATTTATCCGAAGTACTCAAGAATACATTTGAATATTGGACAGAGTATTTAAGTCGGATAACTTTTCTTCGTAATCAATGTATTAGCTTACACTATAAAGTAATCAGGAATTGGCGTTCGTTGGTTTTGTTATATACTATAGTAATCATATATAGCTAAATATATATATATATATATATATATATATATATATATATATATATATATATATTTAGCTAGTTGATTAATATCAACATCAATATATATAAATATCAATATATATATATATATATATATATATATATATATTGATATTTATATATATTGATGTTGATATTAATCTTGTTTGATTTGCGTCTTACTTGAATTCCTTTCTTAACTCCCAGTACCACTTCCCTCTCAATATACTGTAAATAAAAATACATTAAACTAGAAGAAAGAACCAACTGAACGAACTAAAACTAAAAGCTTTCCAGACTCAACGATTCATTAACTAGTTAAATATCTTTTAAAATTAGAAACAAAACGTATCGGAAGTTAAGTGAAAATATATGCGAACATTATAATGATATGCACATTATAAAGATGGTAGTTACTCCGGTATTAAATTAAATAATTCTCCAAATAATTACAATATAGTAGCAATTTAATTATTTGAGACCTTGAAATAAATTGTTTTTAAGACCTCAATTTTTATTCAACAAGTCGTAAATTACTGAACATACAATGAATATATTACTTTTTTTTAGTTCTCATTTCTAAAAGATTGTTCTTTATTCAAATTTGATGACACAAAATAAATGTTATAAATGAAAACATGGTGAAAAGAAAAACAAAACAAAGGAAACAATACAAGATTAAAGTTTAAAGAAATTAAAACTCTCGTAGAAATGTTTTCTGTTGAAGTTATGTATAATTTTAGTCACGAATCATTCTGAGAAATTGCATTGCATTTCTATTCTATTCATCTCATGAAAGCAATGTAACGTGATCTTATTTAATTCAAATAACTCACTTATAGATTTAGATGAGGAGATTTATAATCTGTCCCTTCGTTTACAAAAAAAAATACTCCTGTAAAATAAAATTCGTTGTACTCGTTTTTTTTTTCATAAAATTATCTACATATATTTTATTAAGTTCTGGTACTTTCCAAATGTCGTTGTCGACAAAAGTGTGGTAAAATAAGAACAAACCGCTTCCCCAATTAAAATTATTTTTTAACAAAAGTACAAACTTCGCATATAGCATCGCTAACAGATTGTGTTTTTAATCTCATTTCGAATTCATAGTGTGAATGATTCTTGCTTTGGACTCCAAATTATCATGGCGTTTAGAGCAAGCTGTACTCTCTAAAACTGAGTATAAATTATAATCCAGCGGATTGAGATCGGGACTAGATGACGGCCAGTCTTCAGCTCTGATGAAGTCCGAGACATTCGCTTACAACCAGTGCGTCTCTTATAGGCTGAAAGTCCTAAGTCATCTCTTAAAATACGCGACATGTTTCTAGGTGCTATCTTCATTTCCCGAGATAAAATCTTTTGCTGTCGGCCAGGAATTCTTTCCCTTACTGCTTTGACCACCTTTTTCGTACGAAAACTACGTAGATCCAGATCTTTCTCTGTCATAAGCAAAGGAAGTCTGGTTCCATACCTACTTTGTGTAATGCTATCACAAGGATTCTGTTCTCTTTATCACCCTACTCCGTTTTAATATCGCAAAATATTGTACAATGTATGAATGAATGTAATGCTAAAATGAGAAAACACAATGAACAATTCTATAAAAATGACAGATTCCAAATTCAAATGTAATATTTTTTTTATTTTTAATTGTAACAGTATTTATGGCCAGACTGAATATATATCCAATGTGAACTGGAGTTAACTAAATATGCATATAGCGAGTACAAACATAGTTTGCGAATGAGTACAAATATTTTACAAAACGTGTAATGTTATAAAAAAGGAAGCCGACAATAAGTAGCATTATATGGCATTCTCATAAAACCTGTTCTGTTCCAATAAAAGCAAATATTGTCGATGTAAAACTAGTCTGTGTACATAAGAGGATAGATACACACCGCGTACTGGATTTTTAATATATAATTTAATAATATTGTTACCGTTTATGTGAATAGTGAATGACATTTGTGTGCAGCGGAATTTGTTTAATTGATTGGTTACACGAGTGTTATAGTAAGCATTACTTTTATCGAACAGGAAAATTGTAACATCGTCTTAGTGCTGTACTTGGCTACTACCCCACAACTTATCATCTTGGCAACTAAATTAGGGAAGGAAAAACTGTATAGAAACATCATCGCATACGTTTCGTTTCTATACAAACGTTACAATGTATAGAAACATCCTACTATGTATTACCAAACGAGTTTTGTAAAGTCCAAAGTTTTGTTTTACAAATTGTGTAAAACTGTTTATAACCATCAATAGCACTTAATAGTGTTCCAAAACTACGAACTAATATATTAATACTTATATTCCCTATTTAAAATAAAATTTCCCATAAATAAAAGTGTTAACACGTAAACAATTTAATAGAAGTAAAAAAAACTTTGCTTTGCTTGATTTGCTATCCTGGAATGTCTATTAGAGTTAATTAGCTGTATTTAAAAATGAAAAATTTCATTTAAAATAGGATATGTGACTGTGGCGAGAACATTTAAAGATGTAATCTTCTTTATTTTAGAGAATACAATTTGAATTGTATATCTATGTAGATTTTAAATAAGGCCTAGGATTTGGATTCAAATTAAGGAAATAATCTAAGAAAATGCAAGTAATCCAAAAACATAAAAACATATTTTCTACCATTACTAAATTTTCCCATCGTTCAAACTCGATACCCCTCATAATAAAGTACTTAAAACTGGTAATTCTGGCCGACAGGTATTATCATAACTTTACAGGTTATGTGTTATCCAGATATATTTACAATCAAAGACAAATATATATAAAGAAATGGTCAAGAAATCATTTATAAATGTATATAAGGTATATGTGTCAAGGTTCGTGTGTTTTTACTAAAATAGCATTTTTAAATATTCTTACAGAATAGCAGAAAAACAGAATGTTAAAAGCGGCGCGATTGACACTACTACCAGTTTGCTTTATCGCGGCTACTTTATTTTTGACTCAATCTACAGGTACGTATTTACAAATAACATATTGACAATTTGACTTTATTTTTGACTCAAACTACAGGTACGTGTTTAGAAATAACATAATTTATCTTATTTAATGGGACAATACGAAGTTCTTCATATTGTTACATATTTGCTTTGTAGCATTTCCAGTTATTAAAGTGGTCAATTATAAAAATAATAAATAAAAAATAATATTAGGAATCTTGCAGGTCTTTTCATCTCTAACCTATCTGAAGGCTGTTATCACTGTCTCTGTTATGTGTCAACTCTTTGTTCGACAAACAACGATTGCCAGGGCGGTTACTGCGGCCCTTTTAACATCTCACGAGTATACTGGGTGGACGCAGGGAAAGTCACTTTACCGGAAGACGAACCTGAAAGATATAATGGTAAATTAGTATAATATAGCATACTTCTTCATCACTATAATAGATTGGGCGCTGTGTGCTGGTCTACTCTGTATTTTCTAATTGATTCTAATGTGTGTCAGTGATAACTGTAAAAATATATTGTTTCAGCCATTAAGGGAACTTCAAACTCATAAGTCTTAAAAAAAATGTTGTGTTATTCATCTAAAAAGTTCCTAATTGTTTATTTCTTACGATTAATCATTAAATTGCGTTAGAAACCTTATTTAACATTTCTAAATCTAATTAGTGTTCAGTTTGAAATTTAAACTCCGTTGGTTATTTGATTGTTGAGGATATCCCTAATAAATCATTTATTTTTAGCGTGGAAAGATTGTGCCAGAGACTACTTTTGCTCCAAGAAAATCATAGAAGGGTATCTTGAGAAGTTTGGTAAGGTAATTAGAATGGTTTACTTTATATACCAATAACTTTTACTGATGTCTCCTTACACGGATAAATACATACATTTAAATAACTCTATCATAGAGCCTCTTTATTTATTAACAATGATGGCAAAGAAGCTCAGCAGCACAATTTTCTTTGATATGTTCACAAATGTTATAATTTCATAATGAGTTAAGTTTTTGTCTTGATGATGTTGACATAATAAAAAAAATATTGAAATAAAACTATTTTTACGGATTTAACTCGCGTATATTGAATTAAATTTTAAATTTACATTTTAAATCTAACCCGACGTTTCGAATGCTTTGCAGCAATCGTGTTCACGGAAAGACGAGATGGAGGTGTCTGTCAGTAAGTCAGTTAATTAGTCATCTACCTCCAACGGTTTCTAAGCTTCCATACATAGGTCAAACAAAGAGGAGCATCGGTAAAAGAGTTAAGGAACATGTATCGGATATCAAGCATAGGCGTACATCGAAGTCTGCAGTGTGTGAACATACCATAGACAAGCCCAATCATTATATAAGATTTGATAAACCTAAAATCCTCGCTAAAGAACAACGTTACATTCCAAAAATGGTTCGTGAGGCTATTGAAATTAAAAAACATCCTAATTTTAATAGAGAAGATGGTTGGGGATTATCTAACACCTGGGACCCACTTTTGAAAAATATAAAATCCCATGTCTGTGACCGCACTGTAAGACCTCAAGATACTGTTAGTGCGTTTTGTGTGAATCCTGAACTGTATGCCCGGAAGCTTAGAAACCGTTGGAGGTAGATGACTAATTAACTGACTTACTGACAGACACCTCCATCTCGTCTTTCCTTGAACACGATTGCTGCAAAGCACTCGAAACGTCGCGTCGGGTTAGATTTAAAATGTAAATTTAAAATTTAATTCAATATACGCGAGTTAAATCCGTAAAAATAGTTTTATTTCAATGTGTAGTACTCGTGAAAACCTTAGAAAACACTAAAAAAAAATATGTTAGTAATGTAGGGATTATCTCATACAATCAAAATATTTTGTGATTAATATTAGTCTATTAGTCTTAAAAGTCCTAATATGTACAATAATTAATTCAACTTTATTATGTAGGTAACATTGAATAAAAAAAAAAGCTTAAAAAGTAAAAAAGTCCTATAGTATTATTATTTAGGCAGGCCGAGCTGAGAGGAACAAATAAATAAACTTAATATGAGTTAGGTACCAAATCAAATATTGTTTTGCATGTATAGCCATGTTATGCTTATTTAAAATCTTAAATAAAAATCCCTTATCAATTATTTTTCTATTATATATATATATATTTCTTATTATATAATACTTAATATTTATTTTCGTCTTCTACAGGACTGCAATGATGATGGAGTGACAGATTGTTATGACTACATGATGATTAATGGTAATGGAGGCTATGGCTGCACTTCTCCCCTCAATCGATCAGCAAATGGCCGTCGCTGGCTCCAGCGATACGAAGAATGCGCTATATCACTACGATCCTTAAATATATAATTAAATTACTTGAATTTTTACTGTGATATCTGGACAACACTTGAACTACAACTTACCTTATAAAGTCGTGAATTATTTTGAAAATTTCTTAAAACATATATTGATAGTGAATATTAACGCTTATTATTAATATTAATCAAATAAATACATTCATTCATTCAATATATTCGAGGGAGGAGCGTTGAAATAGACATAAGTAGTCTGCAGTTGAAGGATGTATTGTTTTCAACCCATTGTACGATGAAGGATGTTCAATGTTTGTTTATTCTGTGCGAGTTCTGAATAGAGAAGGGTCCGGCACAAATTAATTTCTATATTAATTGTCTTGAATATAATACTCTGTGAGTTTAATTTTATTGTCTGTGGGATTAACTAAGTAACTTTTCGTGTTTTTTTAGGAAAGGTATTGAGTAACACTTAAAACATTTTTAGCGTTCGTAAAACAGCATTTTACTACTCAAAAATATATAAATAAAATATAAATAAAATATAAATAAAATAAAATATAAATAAAATATAAATAAAATATAAATATAATAAACCTATTCAAATGTAATAGGTATATTATAATTAAAAATATAGTTATCTCCACAGAATATAATAAATAATCTCTTAACTCTAAATGGCAATTAAACACATCTATTGGGATCAGTAACACAGTATACGCAGATAACAATGTTAAATATTTAATTTATAAAAACATTTATAATTAATTAAAAAAATAATTCTATGAGCTATTCTAAACAATATAAACTGTTAAGACAAAAATGGTATTGGAATTTAATAAACAGACAGAAATAGATTTATATTATTACATATTTAATAGAACATTTAACAAATATTTTGACAGCAAATGGCTACTAATAAATGTTGAATGAAGTTTTAATACGTTTGAAAATATCTACAAATATCTACAGCCACGTTAAGTTGGGAAAGGTTCTTAGTAGTTGTGGATTCGAATCGAATTTAAATTGCAAATAACATTTATTACTTTTACAGTTTGTTAGTTTAATACACAAATATAAAAAAAAAATATATAAAAAACTTATTCGAAGTGACTTGAATTGACACCCATTGGCTGCAATACAGTCCTTTAAACCTTGAGGCCAGTTATCAATAGAAGCACGCGCTCTTTCCATAGGGAAATTCTTCAGTGCCAATCATTTGGATTGTTTTAAGAACTCCAAATTATCATGACGCTAAAAGCAAGCTGTATTCTCTAAAAACTAATAATAAATCATAATCCAGCGGATTAAGATCGGGACTAGACGACGGCCAGTCTTCAGCTCTGATGAAGTCCGAGACATTCGCTTACAACCAGTCTCTTATAGGCTGTAAGACCTAAGTCATCTTTTAAAATACGCGACAGGTTTCTAGGTGCTATCTTCATTTCCCGAGATACAATCTTTTGCTTTCGGACAGGGTTTTTTTCAATTCTTTCCCTTACTGCTTTGACCACCTTTTTCGTACGAACACTACGTGGACGGCCAGATCTTTCTCTGTCACAAACGGAGGAAGTCTCATTGTACCTATTAATAGCCCGGTATACAAACATTTGACTAATACTAAGTATATGGAGAGTTTTAAAAATTGTATTTGGCTCCATGCCTACTTAGTGTAATGCAATCACAGCGTTTCTTTTCTCTTTATCACCCCACTCTATTTTAATATCGCAAAATATTGTACAATGTATTGGCGCCACAATGAGAAAACACAATGAACAATTGTATAAAAATGACAGAATGTAATATTAAGAATGTAATATTATTTTATTTTTAATTGTAACAGTATTTATGGCCAGACTAAGTAAATGAAACCTTATCTTTTCAATATATGTTTTTGGTGATTTACTGAAAATAATATGAGTTTTATATAATATGGAAAATAACGGTATTACCTATCTCAAATTGAAATCTTTTGAGACTAACATATTTCATCCTTACAAACTTAATAATAAAAGTAAACTTTATCTTTGCTGTAACCAATTTTAATAAATCAACTTCCGTTCTGAGATGAACATTCTCTAATAAATCATTTTCGAAACAACAATTTATAAAATTATATATATATATGAGTATGTTCCTACAGTTGCAACACTAAAAGTTATTTGCTCTCAGATATAGAACAGATATAATCAAATAATAATGGTTAATATATATATATATATATATATATATATATATATATATATATATATATATATATATATATATATATATATATATATATCTACTTTTTTTTCTATGTTAACACTCCTTATACCACCATTAATTGAAAGCATTTTATTAAATACGTTTCATTTAATATAACATAGATTTTGACTTAGTTTTTTTTAACACTTTTATACACTATTATAATAACAACAATATTATAATATATTTTTTTTCATATCAGTATCAAATGTACGAATTTTAAAAAGAACACGACCCTTACACTGACCGAAATATACGTTCTAAATTCAAGACTAAGAAAATATAAATCTTTAGTTCTACAGAGGTAGTTTAAGAACTTATTTACGCCTATAACTTTATGTATACATGATTTTTAAAGATGTTACTGTATAGTAAGTCCCTAGCACTGCATTCAGAGTTTGTGTTTGTGACCAGGTGGGCTGTGAAGGTATACACGAGAGTGAACATCTAATTTCCGGCAAACGTTCAATGTTATACTACCTAGGTGACACTTTAGAATAAGTAATATTGCGATCGATAATAAATAAATGTTTATTGATTTAAATATGTGTATTTTTTATTGGCAGACATCACCCTAGTTCAACACCTGAAATGCAACTAAATATTATTCATGCTATCTTGCTTTATACTGCTCTCTTATCTTATTTTTTTTTTTGTAATGAAATGCTTATATATTTATTGTATTATATTTAAAAACAAACGAATTATGATTGTATTTGAAGCTATCAAAAAATCTTGTATTATATTTGGGGTTACCGTGCAGTCAAAATTTTTAGTTACTAACTAATTGACATAACAATTTCAGTTCACAAGGCCTCATATCGATATCAGAAATTATCTGGATAACACATTTCCCTTGTGACAGAAAATGTTCGGTTATTTGAGGATGTTCGTGATGTGATAGGAACTATGTATTTACTTATTGATAAATCTTATTTTATTTATATTGACAATAGTACTTAAATAGAATGAAAAAAATTGCACAGAAAAATATTATAAACAATTCAAGTTGAAATTCAAAATAAATCTTTGAAGTTCTCGTGCCTTATGTATACCCCTTTTTCAAAACACTTAATAAATATATTTTATTCATGTTGGATATTGGTAGTTTAAATAAATAAATCAAATAATCCACAATAACATTTATGATAGGTAGGAAAAGTTATCACAAGCAATGTAAATCATTCCTAAATCATAAACGAATACTTAGAATACTGGAATATTCAAATGATAAAATCAGATCTAAACTCGCAAACCATCGTACACAGTTGAAATTAGAAACCAACGTTATTGCGAATCAGATATTATGTTCTGAACAAATTGCTTATAAAAGCAGCATATTAGAATCGAATCGGCTTCCATTACTTTGTATGTATATGTAAAATGCTCACCAACGAGCAGATATATACGCTTCCGTTTATTTATTACATATATTAAGTGCTAGCTGTGGCCCGCGACTTTGTCTGCTTCTTTATTTAGCTGTACTACAGCTATATTACGTGATTGACATAAATTTACATAAGTCATCTAATTGTTGAACGATATTAAAAATTAAAACACTAAATATTAAATACAACTCATTACAATATATTCCTTAACGCATTCAAATCAGTTAAGCCACATCTAAAATTAGCGTACACAAAATCGGTAAACTTCTCTAGAAAGTTATTTTTTAAAAAGACGATATTGATCTTTTTAAGCAATACAACGCCTGAAAGTACCTAATAAATCAGTCGCTAGCGTTTATCCGACATTTTAATGTACACGGACCTCATTACAACGGTTTTATGAAGATAATACTGTAATTTTGATCACCATTTTTTATCTCTAAAACCCTATTTATCGTTCACATTCAAAAATATACCTTACTAATGTTTTATGTATAATGCTATAATATATTCATGTCACAGCATGACAGGGCAAGAAAACTTGGTTAACCTTTCAACAGAGTGTTTTGGTATGGATTTTTAAATCATCTGTAAATATTTATTATTTTTATATAAGAAATCGATATATACATATATACGTGTGGACGAACTTATTTCGGACCTATTGGTAAAGCAAAA
Source organism: Napeogenes sylphis (assembly GCA_959347405.1). NCBI lineage: Eukaryota > Metazoa > Arthropoda > Insecta > Lepidoptera > Nymphalidae > Napeogenes > Napeogenes sylphis. The sequence goes on from OY365783.1 coordinate 10,424,852, forward strand.
AGAAACAAAAAAGCCAGGGTTCGTCTGAAAACTTTTGCCTAATGCGATTCAGTTTTCTTATAATATGTAATGACTTAAGTAAAGTATACAAAATAAGTTACGTAATTTTGATCAAATAGAAAACATATTTTAAAATATTTATTTTGTTCAATCCAAATAAACTAACGCGTAGTTTTTGGAATAAAGGTAAAGAAAAAATAAAAACAAATGCGGTTTTTACATCACCATGATCCACTGCACATTACCTCAAGGTATTTTCCGTCTATGACTGGACACGAACATATATGTACTATCGTATACATGATACAAATATTATTGAGCGCTCCGAGAACGAACCTGAACTCGTTTATTTATGTATTTAAATATCGGAATATTTTATGAACAGAATCAAAATATACACAGATGGTTATTTGAATTCAAAACAAATTTCGTCTTTAGAACATAGGTAGATCTTATATTTTTTTTGTCTTTTAAAATATATGGATGATATAGGTATTGAAATTAATAAGATATCATTAATTTATTTTCTTCGATGCAATGTCATTGCCGTACATAGATTAGTGAAAAATATTCCCATAACATGTGAATGAACCTTCGCTGTGAAGCCTCTGATGCTGTAAGAACTCATGAAAGTGTGTTATTATATATAAAGAGTATATATAGAGTATATTTACAATATATACAGGGTCCATACATCAATCCTAACAACATTTGTTCTACGTCTTTTTAAAATGATAGTGTTTAATATTTTAGTTTTCTTATACAAGATCTATTTGTTGCCTCTGAACTGACATTAACTCTGAGCGTAGGTATGGCGCGCGGACGTTGACCTTTTAAGCACTTCTTACAAAATACAGAGTAATAAATACAAGAGGGAGCAAATTTTTTTTTGTTTTGTGTTTATTTTGTTGTTTATCAAGATTTTTAAAAAGTCGTAGAACAAATGTTGTTGGGATTGATGCAAAGAAGCTGCCTTTAAGAGTTGGTCAACTAATTACAAATAACCCTGTATATAGCAAATTATTTCCTTGTGTTAAGGTTGTTAGACAACGAAACAAATACATAGAAATAAACATATATATAGCGAATATATTTAATAAACTACCAAACCCAGAAATACAGACATCTATGCTCATCACATACCAGTCGGGAATCGAATCCGAGCCCCATCGCTATACGTTAGGTGTCTGCGCTATTTTACTCCTTATATATAATGCATATATATAGATATATTAAAAGTTTAGATAGTAAAAAAAAGTTTTTTGTTTGTTTTTTTTTTCATATTGTGTTAGTATCGATTATATTTTTTATCGATTAGATTTTACTTATTAATATAATCTTTTGCTGTCACCACCGAACAATCACCGCTGTAGCAACAGTAGAATAAAAAAAGCGTTCTCGGTCGTTGTAAAGGCTGTAGAGATCTTTTTAAAGGTAGCACCGGGTACAGACCTAGGGCTTGCAAAAGAATTTAAAATCTCAATGTTTAGCGTCGATTATGTTAGATTTAGAAAGAGTCTATAACTAACTATTTAAATCTAGCAAAAATATGTACATATGTTTTTTAAAACAAAATACTTTATCATATATACAAGTAAATGTATATATAAATGTACCTAAAGAAATAACTATTATTTATTTTGTTTCACTATTGTAATAATAGGCTATATATTTTCCTTATCTCTGTATCCACCGAGCAATTTTATACATTTAAATAAATGAGCTAAAATATTATTTATTGCTTAAAATCCTGCTACCTACAGTTGCAACAAATTTATTTTACGTTTCCATTTTCATTTCCTTTATCGAAGCAATACTCGTTTAGTCAGCAGTATCCTTCTAAAATATTTTTTTAATGAATTAAATTTTTAAGCTAACGAGGCGATGGTAAAAGTAATGGTAAGTGGCAGTCATCCCTAAATCACGTTTACAACACAAAACAATTTCAGATACATTAGAATATAAAGCCATATTTAGATCATAATTTAGTTAGTAAGGCATTTTGTTATATATATGTAAATTGAACAAGCATGTGATGTATATATGTAATTGATTGTGCAATTAGCTGAAATAAAACTTTTTTTTTATTGTACATATAAGTAATATTGTATCAATCGTTGGTGTACCAAATAAATAAATAAAATAAAATACCCCACAGAATCAGCGAAGCAATATAAGTTAAACTTTATTTATTACTATCAATTAAAAAACGTTTAGTATTTTAAAAGTGAATAAAATGTATAAAAGGTTAAGCTTTGTAACTTCTACCTTTATTTTAATTTAAACTAAAACCGCTCTGTCACTAAAGCTAACAAAAATAAAAAAAACATTAATTGTAACTTTATCCCACGTTGTAAAACCTGATCTCGTTACAGCAAAAACAAATAACATGATGCAAAACTAGTCTGTTAAGATACTTGGATAGACATACACTGTGAACTTGTTTATTAATAATATAATATATTGATGGAATTTAAAGTGAAGTTTATCAGTTCTGTGTAAGCCTGACTTTAAAGAACTTCGAGTAACTAAATATACGTAAGTAATATTAATTATTAGAATAATAATTTATGTTGAATATTATTTGCATAATTTACAGATAAGGTAGATACTTCTGTATTACAATACATTATATATAAATAACAATACAAGTGTATGTTATTTTGTTTGACTAAATATGAAACCCTGTAATAATGTAGGTATGTGTTTTGTTATAGGAATAGACGAATATAACTTGGCTACAAATATTTTTAATAACGTCAAACAATATGAGATTCGTTACCTACTTACTAAAGTAACGTATTAAATATTTTATAATGTAATAATATATATTGTTAGTCATTCAAATACGGCAAAAAAACATTTTACATATTCAAGCAAGCGAGTGTCAAGCGTCTTACGTTACTATCTTATAACTCAATATAAAATTTGAAAACGTATATTTATTTTATTTTCATACAAACAAAAAGAAATATTCTCTCTTCGATTATAGACAGGCGCATAAATGTAGTAAAAGTTAGACATTATTATGATTTTAATAGTTTTAGTGAAATCTTTACTGATATCTTTGTTAGGTATTTGTTGTATTTATAAGTGTTATCTAAATGTTTGTTTCTCTTAAAAAATTATAAATAAATAGGAATCACAATATTGTTATGAGAACTGTGGCTAACATAATCATTATCCACCCTCATCCGATAAGGTCAACATATTGAACGACTTAGCCAAGGGATCGAAAGTTAGAGCAAACTAGTCAAATACAATTTTTGAGAACATCTGCCTGTTCAGATTTTATTCTACTTTTTTTAAGACCAACAAAACCCAATTTTTATAACCACTTTACTAGTCTAGCCTTTATACTAGCCTAATTAACAATATCGTCACCAAAAAGTACATACTATTCCAGGTCTCTCTATGCCCAATGTAGTTGCATCCAACAGAAAGAGGCAAGGGTGGAAAGCTAACTCTTAAAATGTGAAAGCAGATATTAGGGATTAATTTCCACTACACCATCCAATATCTTTCATTAATTCATCCCAAGTGTTTACTAAAATCTCCATCTAAAAACATCTTTTTACTCTCTTATACATTACATCAAAAATTCAATCTATCCAGAATCCAAAAAAGATACAAAATAAACATAAAAATCCGAGAGGAACAACTGCGAAAACTGGTATGTATGAACCGTAAAAAAATCCTTTATTTTCATATCCTCCTCAGTACCTGGTTATGTTGCATACACTAAATACATTTAAAAACAAACTATATTTAAATTATACATGTACCTAATTGTATTTTGCCGCCCCATTGCATTGGTCGAGTGGTTAGCGCAGACACTTAACGTATAGCGACGGAATGAGGTTCGGGTTCGATTCCCGACGTCTTTGTGATGAGCATAGATGTCTGTATTTCTGGGTATGTTTATTTATTAAATATATTCGCTGTATTTATGTGTATTTCTATGTATTTGTACCGTTGTCTAACTCCCTTAATATGAGCAAATAATTTGCTTACTTGGGGGTTAGATCAAAGTGTGTAATTTGTTCTGTGATATTATTCGTCTTATCTTTAAGCCCTTAATTCCCTTGTCCTCTTCCTCTTCCAGTCATCGTCCCCACAACCCAACTGGGCCACCTCAGTCGTACTTCTTCTTTAATTGGGCTTATCGCTTCTGGTAATACGACAACCCTCGTGAAATGGACAACGATGGATGTTAATATAACCATGAGGGCCTCCGGACGGAAACTTTCGCATATTTGGAAAATATTTTAGGACTGGCAGTCTATTTCATTCTAACCATCTACTGGATTAAGTAGTTTGGGGATGTCCTCTCGGAAATCCTCATTATTTAATAGTAAAGGATAATACCCACTTGTATTTTGTATCTTAGTCACATGGCTTATATAATTATGTTAAGTACATCCATGATCGTGATTTATTATCAAAGCGTGATAAATGGTTTTCCTCTATCCTTATTTCAAAATGACATAATGGTTTGTGTTAATTCAAACCATTATAATCATACTTTAATTTAGGTGATATTCTGATTTATATGAATTATTCTGAAGCTAACTTTATTTTAAGTGCAATAAATTATATAAAACTGTGTATAAACAATAAAGAAATTCATAAATCAAATAGTAAGAGGCAGAATGTGTACCTTATTGAATATAAAAAAAAATATATTAACTTAATCCTTAATTCGTTTAAGGATATACAATAGAAAATAAAAAAAGATTTATATATATTTTGCTAAATTTTAAAATTTAAAACTATATATTTTTTTAATTAAAAATTACTTTATACCTATAAGAATATATATATAATATTAAAGATACATATACTTTAGACAATGTTTTATGTATTATGTACTGCCTATTTTGTACTCAATATTTTTGTAAAATGCATTTTTTACGTAATATATCTTATTAGAATAAAATTAATAATTCTATTGTTAGACCCCCAAAATGTTCTGCCTTAACTTTGGGACGTAAATTACGGATTCCTAAAGCTATTATTAATTAGGGTTAATCATTGACTTGACATATTCATTTTATTTATAGAGCACACAACACACAACAACACACTAAATAATTAATATAATTCAATGATCTTCAATATCCTAACCAACTATCAACGTATATGTCAATTAGTTTTCAAGTTCTTAAATCTAATTGTTTCAGCAATAGCTACGAATCTGTTGTAACTACACTATCTATAATATGCTTTGTACAACACATATTTTTTCCAAAATATATGTAGATATCAGTCAGTAAGTTAGATGTGACTTATTAGTCATGATATAAGTACATTGCATTGTAAATATTTAAATTTAGTTGCATATACATAATAATAATATACTTATGTTACAAAGGAAACAGGTCCATGAAGAATAACCAAAGAAAAACTCTATGAAAACTCTTCAAAATAAGTGATAATTTTATTATGATATTACAGTATTCATTGTTAATAGCGTGGATGATAAAGAGTAGGTAGGTAGGTATATCAATTATATACAAATGTGAGATGAAACTTATGAAAATAAATTTCATAATGGTAAGTAATGAGCGTGACTGCTGAGACTTATTCATCAAAGATAAAACTAATAATTATAACACAACCGGTAAATTAATTATTATTTATGAAAAATGATTACGTTATGTTAATTTCAACACTAAGTACCGATATAAACATCTTTATACACATAACCTATTTTGCAATAATTACCTTAGATTCGTAATATTTATAATTTTGTAAAATATTAAGATAATTGTATAATATCAAAACGTTTATTCAATTAAATCTATATCTGCATAGTAAATGTTTTGGGTAGTGATGTTTCAACTCTAAACCCTCTATGATATAGTTATTATTACGCCATTAATTATACAAATACCAAGCAACATTATTAACACGCTCCGACGTTAGAATGAGATTATAATATTTCTCCTAATACAAATATTGCATATACAAAGGATAATTGAGAGGTGTTTCATAAATTTTGAATACATAAGTAATGTGGTTTTTTAATTTTTTTTTCAGAATAACCAGACTACATCATGTGCACAGCTGTGCAGGTGGCGCTGCTGCCAATCTTTATTATAGCAATATATTGGACAGGATCTTCAGGTAACTTCATTCCTTTTATAATTATTAGATTCGATTCATTATTATAAATATTAGTGTTTCTGACTGAACGTTCTGTTTCAAAATGTGTTAAATCCATAGTAATATAACAGTATAAGATTAATTATGTTTTGCATCTTTTTTCAAAGTTTGTAATTTAAGACGATGCATCTTAGCATTCCATGGATGGACTAACCGCTTCCCTTACGATTTCTAATACCTTATCGTGACGACGCGAGTATTGTCCGTAGTACCCTAAACCTTACTAATAAGTGTTTTGCGGTAACTACTACCTCCCACAGATGTTGCAAGAATTTTCGGTAGCTTTGCCCCATCTTACTAAATAACTTTGATCTGGGAGAGTCATTTGGAATGCATTTAGATAAAATTTTAATAGTGCTGGGGACCAATCATAAAGCAGGGTGCGCCAACGCAAAGCTAGTGGAATACAAAATTTTCCTATGGTCACCCATTCATTTTGTATTTCTAAGCTCATCGCATGCAGACAGTAGTTATCGTCTTGTCTAATAAAGTATTTTGTTATGTCTATGTCTCGATCTTTTCTACCTGATCCAGTACTATAATGTTTTATACCTAATATGTAATATCGGAAACTGTTTATGGAAAAATTTTATTCGAATATTTTGTATTTTATTTTATGTAATTATTCCGTTTGTTTCCATAATCGATATATAATTTAAACCTTTAAAAACTATAACCGAGGTGTCACTGTTTTGAGATTTTGTTGTTGAATCTAATGAGGCGAGTTCTGTGTTGTTGTTACTGGACTACACTCGTATTGTTATTGTCGCTTGTAATTCTATTGACTTCCTTTGAATACTAGCCACGAATTTTGTTGGTGATACCAACATTTTTCTATTCCACAAAATCCTCTCAATCTTACAAAACGGTTGTTTACAATAACTATTAAATAGAATAATATCACTCTTACAGGTCTTTTCCTCCCAAATCTAACAGAGGGCTGCTACCGCTGCCTCTGCTATGTGTCAACTCTGTGTACGATATCCAACGAGTGCAATGGCGGTTACTGCGGACCCTTCAACATTTCTAGAGTGTACTGGGTAGATTCGGGAAAGGTATCGTTGCCAGAAGACGATCCTGACAGAAATAATGGTAAGTATAAAAAATACCAGACCCTAATTCAATACATTTAAAATAGAATTCGCTTACATTACCTAAGTGATTAAAAAATGTAATGCACTTTGCGATCTTATGCTTCAGTCTTTTATTTATGATAGTATAAACCAATATAATGTTGATACCGGTGATATTTATGTAATATCAATACAGATAGAAAGAAGCAAAAAAAAAAGAAAGTAAAAAGAAAAAATAATGATGTTAATGTAATTTAAAAAAGCTATTAGTTTGTAGTATCAGTCAAAGTTTGAATAGATAAATAGATAAGACATTTTGAATTTATAAATAAATTTACCATTGAGGGTATTGGGATTCAGGATTCCAAGGGAACTTTCGAACAGTTAAGTATGTGTACAATCTGTACCCAATGTGTATAAATAAATATACCCTCACCCTTAAGTAGAATAACGACACGACCTACTATCGTGCATTTAGATATTTTGAAATGTACAATAGTTTTGAAACTTGGATCTCAAATATTTTTAATAAACGAATAACAAGATTTTAATCAAGAACAATCAATTTCCAGCGTGGATGGACTGCGCTCGAAATTACCACTGCTCGCGGAGAATCATAGAAGGATACCTTCAGAAATTTGGAAAGGTGATTATCATAGCAATTATATAAACTGTATGTTAAAGATTTCCACACTTCGCACCAAAAAATGAATTACCAAACATAAATCCATAGTACTTACTACTTACAGATATTTCCGAGACTTACTTCGTAGCTTACATAATAAAAATTAGTTTTTATTTGATCCGTGAAATAATATTTATTTGCAATAAGAATATTAATTAGCAATTTTAGCTTCTGAATTAGAAGTGTGTCTGAGTGTCTGTGTATAGGAAAATTCTATTAAAGTGTGTAGAAATTTTCCAAAATAGAGAGTGTTTGAAAGTTATTTTTTGAGATTCCTCCCTATCAAAATTACAAAGATTTTTTTGTTACAAAGTCTGTTTTTCTGTATATTTGTGCACGCTGACCTCAGAAACAGCTGAATCATTTTGGATGCAGTTTTCAGGAATATATAGTAACAGTCTTCACTTAACATTTAGTGTTTATTTTATTTAAATCGGTTAAGAAATAAAAAAGTTATGTCAATTTATAGTATTCACGTAATAGGTACCAAGCTAATCTTCTTTACATGTAATAAATCTGTAGAGAAGTATTCTATACATTGAAAATATTACAAAATAAATAGTCAGGATGTGAAGGGATAACTAACAGAATCCATTTCAAACATTAAAAAAAAACCTGTGCATCTGTTTGTCTTTAAGTTGTGCACGCAACACGTAAAAAATATATAGCCTGTTTAAATAACTTTTATACATAAAAATGATGCGTCACTTTGAATAACATTTAGTTTTTCACTTTCATTGCACACTTTTCATTCTATTAAAAGATATACAAATATATGTATTCAAAGTGTTCAAGAAATGTTTCTATATACAATACACAATTATTAAATATTTTCAAAACTTGATTATGGTGGGGTGAGGACTTTAATAAAGCAAGAGAATCCAAAACAATGGTTTTTCATTTTGTCTTTTCGTATGTATATGTCTGTATGTTTGTGCACGCTAATCTCAGAAACGTATTGAACGATTTGGATGCTATTTTCGGGAATATGTTGTAATGGGCTTCACTTAACATTTTAACAAATAAAGAAGTTAATAATATCTTATTTTCGTACTACTGCTACTTACCAGCGATTAAACATAAAAAATATAAAGAAATAAACTAGAAATACTTCTATTATTCTCCTAGGTATGCAAAAACCACTAAATTGAGTTTGAAGAAACTTTGAAGGTGTATAGTTTTTACATACATTGGTATGTACAAAGAGAAATCGAAATCTACGCGTACGAAGTCGCTGGAACAGCTAGTCTTATAATATATCTCGTCTCCAGTGACTTAGGCAGTGCGTTATCATTAATCCAGTTTGTCGGTATGGAAGTCGACCAAAAAAGTCTTTTGTTGAATTTATATGAATCATAACAAAAGGTATATTCAATATGATCATGACTATTTTTTATACAAAATACTATCAATGTTTCTAAATATGCCAGTCGATTTAACGTAAGTTACGTTTTTTAGGCAAATTTGACATTTATATCGGAAAAAAAATGTTTAACTTACTACCACCACATGTCACCTTCAATAATAATTTCCATAAACCTTTATCTTACAGGACTGCAATGATGATGGAGTGACTGATTGTTATGACTACATGATGATTAACGGTAATGGAGGCTATGGCTGCACTTCTCCCCTCAATCGATCAGCAAATGGCCGTCGCTGGCTCCAGCGATACGAACAATGTCGAAAGTCTCACTTACTGGATTAAATTAAAAATAAATTTAGTTTCTTTAAATATAACATTTTTATAGCTTAAATTTCTTCTATTATTTGTTTTTAGTTCGTTTCATATTCCTTTCTTGCGTAAGTGCTGTTTTCTTTACCATTTTGAGAATAATAATTGTCAAACCGTAAAATTTATGAAAAAAAGGTTTTTCTTTTTTTTATTTGTCACAAGTTAAAGTCCTTCATGGTGAAATCCTCTCTCTTTTCGTGATGTAACCGAAAAAAAATCTTGCTTTAAATAATATTACTCTTAATAAGTCGTACTATTTTAACATGCTTTTATTAACTTAGGGTGTAACTTAGTATGTGCCCGTGTAACGCAAGCTTTGAAAATAATTTGAATTTGAAACTTTGCATACTTATCATGAACTGATAACTAATCACTTATCATGGAATGTTATTGTTACCAGAGTATTTAGGATTAGCGATTTATTTTAAGTATGTTAATTCACAATTGAGTTTGTGAGCTTTTACGTATTTCTAGCTTTTAATTGATTTTGGTGTGTGTCTGTTTTTGAGCGTTTTAAGGCATGTGTTGCAATAGATAAATTATAAAATAGGATTTAATAGTATGTCATATTTGATAAAGACAAGAACATAAATTATAAAAACAGAACATACTCTTATAATTCGATTATTAAGCCAGTTGAATATCTGAGAATAATTACAGGAACAATTAATTATAATTTACCACACGCTATGTGTATGTGTAGTATGAGTAGTCCTTGACTACTCATACTACGGTCAAATCTTGAAGTAACAATAAGATGATCATTAAATACTCACACAACTAGATATATAATTTTATAGAAATAGCCTTTGCCCTCTGCTTGAACAAGAACGAAAACATACACTTTTAAAACATTAATGTAGGTATAAATTCGATATACCTAATATAAGTACGTCACAAAAAATACAAAGAAATAAAATACTCTCATTTTATATATTGATTATTGATTACATATAATACTAGCATACCCAGCCCTTTTCGCCGGGATTAAACACAATAAAAAATACATTAAATATGAGAATGAAGCCACAAATCATTTTAAATTTCATTTTCTGCTACTCGTTTCTTTAGTGGGTACACGGATAGATTTATGGCGTTATAACTGATCTTAAATACTTCAATGTAAAAAACAATAGCATGTCAGTTGTAAAAAAAATGTCACTGACCATTCGATAAATAAAATGGTCCTCCAAACTTTACAGGATTACCCAATTTTATGATTGTCTAAAAGTTACGTTAAAATCGGTCCTGCCGTTTTGGAGGCTATAAGGAACATATATATACTTTCTCTTTTATAGGTATAAATTTTAAATTTTTAAACATATTTATAGTATCTTCAATATATCTATACTATTTTGTAGTATAATAATACTACATAACAAATTCTAACAATACTGCCTTCAATTCTGAGTATATTTGGTAGATAGATTTATTGCACGTCCTCTCATTTAGAGATCCTTAGTAAACTGGGAACATATACAAATTACTTCAACTGTTGACACAAGAACGCACAAACAAACACTCCTCGATAGTATATACATATACAACTATTAATTCGGATAAATATTTTATTAGTTTATATGTACCAAATGCTCAACTGCCTACTACTATGATTTTATCTTATACTGGAAATCTGGGAAGAATATATTAGTATAAATGGTATAAGAACTACATGTTTACGTTCAGATAAAGGATATTTAATTTTATTGTTCGTATTAGATAGACTTAAAAGGTTTATCAACCTTTAATTTTCATAATCACATGCTTCTACTGTATTCAACTAATTTTTATTCCGATCGAGCTATCATTCACTTAAGAGAGCATACGGCAAAATATATGTATATCTTTAATGTAAAATTTGAGCCAGTAGTTGTAATATAAGCAGTACTTACATATTTAGATTATTATCTAATAGTTTAGAATTAAAACGATAATTTGTAGTTGTAACTACCTGTTTAATAACTAATAAAATATGTATTATTTACAGGACAGGATGTTGCTCATACAAATGTAAAATACCAACCAAACGAGGTCACAATTTTTTTGGGCTTATCTGTAACGATGGGGCTTAACTCAGATACTGTAACTAAAAACGTTACGCCAAATAATTCTTAAAACAACTACATCCATGGTATTCAAAGGATAGGTCTTAAGATATTTTCAATTAACGCTCTCTATGGAATCACTTCGTAAACTATATTTTAAATACTTATTTACGATTTATTTTGATTCCTTTACCTGGTATTTCATTTATATCTAATAAGTTATCTAGTTGAGCTTGCAAACGTTGTTTCGCTAGATAAAATATTTCTAGTGAATATTTTGGTAGTTAAATAAAAAACAATAATTTAAAAAACTAAAAAAACACGCTTTTATTGCTAACCGAACTAAAAACTAAAAAATAATTTTTAATGACAAAGAGTATAAAATTACAGTAGTAGAAGATCGAACAATTAATCATAGTAAATCGCCTTAATATAAAATTATAATAAAATTTAAGTTATTAACAGAATAATTCAATTCTGAGTAAAAATCGTGGGGTGCATTTTACTGTGATTCATAACTATCCTCTCATAGATAGTTGCTAATAGAATGATTGTAATACCTTAAATATCGAGCACCCCACGCTTTTTACTCAGAATTGAATTATTCTGTTAATAACTTAAATTTTATTATAATTTTATATTAAGGCGATTCACTATGATTAATTGTTCGATCTTCTACTACTGTAATTTTATACTCTTTGTCATTAAAAATTATTTTCTAGTTTTTAGTTCGGTTAGCAATAAAAGCGTGTTTTTTTAGTTTTTTAAACTATTGTTTATTTTTTATTTTTTTATTTTTTTTATATTTTTTTTTGGGAAATTTTTATCAAATTATTGCATTGTCATCGGTTCTTGATACGTGTGCAAAGTTTCAATTTAATCGGATCGCTGGAACCTGGTAAAAATTAAGCTCGAAGATTCCGTTACATTCATACATACATACATACATGCATACATACATACATACAACCCAAGCTAATAAAAGCGTATTAAAAATAACTATTTTATTGTAAGTATGCAAGTATCGTCGTCTTCTAGTTCAAATTATTATTTTTAATGACAATGGGCTGAATCCATTAACAACAGTCTTTTTTTTTTTTTTTTTTTTGTTTCCGCGGGGAAAATGCTTTACGCACCGTACCCCTCGCGGGGGAGGCGAGGGGCGTGTGTGGGACTCCCGAAAACGGTGTACCCACTAAAAACCCCGCGGCGCTCCTTCCTCGCCTTATTGGCGGAGTCGTGGGTACGGCTAGCCCTTCATCCACGACCCATTAACAACAGTCTCAGATAGACTAACTGTACATACACGGAACAAATTGTTTGATATGAATAAACCAGGATCCTCACCAATTGGTTCAAACAAATACATCAAATTTACCTTACAATCAATGTTAAGCTTAAACATATGTAAAATAGTGTGGTCATTTGGAACAGACAGTGTTCATGCACAAAAATATTCCCACGATTATTCAAAAAATCCAAAAAATGCAATATACACGCATATATTCTTAACGGTGTCTTATAAATAAATTGAGAACAATACAATTTCTTCTAATTCTAGAGGGAGTTGTTATTTAAATTTCCAAACATGAAACAGGCTACAAAATGTTTTTCTTTTGTACAAAAAGCAGTATGGTAATCCAAGGCGTTTTAGTAGTCAGACTTTTCAAGGATATTAAAACTGAAAACGTTAGATATAACAAATGTAAATCAGAATTGCAAGATTATCTACAAAAAAAGTTTGTAATGTACCGTTTTAACGTCGGATAAATGGCCTGGGACCGATTTATGTGGTACTTAGTTCGCTTTAAAAGATCAATATAATCAAATGTTAAACAAGGTTGGTTCGCCATTTTTATTCTTATATCAAAATGTATGTTAAATAACCTTTAAGTTAGGAACTCTTTTCGATTTTATTCCTCATATTCCAATAAAATGTTATTGTTATATTTGTACCTTTTAAGATATTAAATATCAAGTAAGGATAATATAATATAATATCATTTTACAAATTCAAAGCATAATCTTAAAAACATTTTGATTTAATTGTTTTTATATTGTCAGAGACTTTATCCTTCCTAATACGACATACCAAATCTATTGTCATGTGCAGGGTTATTTGTAATTAGTTGACCACCTCTTGCAGGCAGCCTCTTTACATCCATCCCAACAACATTTGTTGTACGACTTTTTACAAATCTTGATTAAACAACACAAAAAAAACGAAACAAAAAAAAATTTGTTCCCTCTTTTACTTATTACTCTGTATTTTGTAAGAAGTACTCAGAAGGTCAACGCTTGGGTGTCATAACTCGCTAAGAGTTAATGCCAGTTCACAGACAACAAATAAATTTTGTATGGGAAAAAATTTATTTTAAAAACCATTAATTTAAAAAAAGCTGCCTGCAAGAGGCGGTCAACTAATTACAAATAACCCTGTATAGTAACTTAAAAAAGGTTTTGCATTTTCAAATAGAAGTAACATATTTTTTTTAATGTAAATACGAAGTATATATATAATAATAATAATAATATCAGGACAAATTACACACATTGATCTAACCCCTAAGTAAACAAATTATTTGCTTGTGTTAAGGGTGTTAGACAACGATACAAATACATAGAAATACACAATTAAATACAGTGAATATATTTAATAAATGAACATACCCAGAAATACAGACATCTATGCTCATCACATAAATTCCTGTCTCTGCCGGGAATCGAACCCGATCCCCATTGCGCCGTGACACGTTAGGCGTCTGCGCTAACCACTCGACCAACGGGGCGGTTGTGAAGCCTCTGATGCTGCAAGAACTCATGAAAGTGTGCTATTATAGTTATTTGAAAAATGTACTCTATATATACACATACAGAGTTACATATTTTAAATTACACATACCGAGTTACATATTTTAAATTAGTTTACCACCTCTTGCAGGCCGCCTCTCTACACAAATCCTAACATTTGTTCCACGTCTTTTAAAAAGAATAGTTTTTAAAATTTGATTTTTCTCATACAAAATCTGTTTGTTGACTTTGAACTGACATTAACTCTGAGCTTAAGGTAAGGCGTCCCGGCGTTGACCTTTTAAGCACTTCTTACAAAATACAGAGTAATGAGTACAAGAGGTAGCAACTTTTTTTTGTTTCGTGTTTATTGTGTTGTTCATCAAGATTTTCAAAAAGTCGTAGAACAAATGTTGTAGGGATTGATGCAGAGAAGCTGCCTTTAAGAGGTGGACAACTAATTACAAATAACCCTGTATATAGCAAATTATTTGTTTGTGTTAAGGGTGTTAGACAACGATACAAATACTTAGAAATACACATAAATACAGCGAATATATTTAGTAAACTAGCAAACCCAGAAATACAGACATCTATGGTCATCACATATATGTAGGGAATCGAATCCGAGCCCCATTGCGTCGCTATACGTTAGGTGTCTGCGCTATATACATTATTTATAGACTAGAAGAAGATCACGTATATAGATATATTAAAAGTTTTAGATAGTAATAAAAAGGATTTCGTTTGTTTTTTTTTCATATTGTGTTAGTGTCGATTATATTTTTTATCGATTAATATATTCTATATATATCTTATTAATATAATCTTTTTGTTGAACAATCACCGCTGTAACAACAGTAGAATAAAAAAAAGCGTTGTCGTTCTTTGTAAAGGCTGTAAAGATCTTTTTAAAGGTACCACCGGGTATAGACTTAGGGCTTGCAAAGGCATTTAAAATCTCAATGTTTAGCGCCGATTATGTTAGATTTAGAAAGAGTCAACAACTATTTAAATCTATCAAAAATATGTAGATATGTTTTTTAAAACAAAATACTTTATCATATATACAAGTAAATGTATATATAAATGTACCTAAAGATATAACTATTATTTATTTTGTTTCACTATTGTAATAATAGGCTATATATTTTCCTTATCTCTGTATCCACCGAGCAATTTTATACATTTAAATAAATGAGCTAAAATATTATTTATTGCTTAAAATCCTGCTACCTAGAGTTGCAACAAATTTATTTTACGTTTCCATTTTCATTTCCTTTATCGAAGGAATACTCGTTTAGTCAGCAATATCCTTGTAAAATACTTTGTTAATAAATTAATTTTTTAAGCATAGAAGCGATGGTAAAAGTAATGGTAAGTGGCAGTCATCCCTAAATCACGTTTACAACACAAAAAAAAATCAGATACATACATTAGAATTTAAGGCCATATTTAGATCATAATTTAGTTGGTAAGACATTTTGTTATATATACGTAAATTGAACAAGCATGTGATGTGTATCTGTAATTGATTGTGCAATTAGCTGAAATAAACTTATTTTTTTTTACCGTACATATAAGTAATATTGTATCAATCGTTGGTGTACCAAATCAATAAAATAAAAATACCCCACAGAACCAGCTTTGTAAATTCTACCTTTATTTTAATTTAAACTAAAACCGCTCTGTCACTAAAGCTAACAAAAATAAAAAACTTTAATTGTAACTTTATCCCACGTTGTAAAACCTGATCTCGTTACAGCAAAAACAAATAACATGATGCAAAACTAGTCTGTTAAGATACTTGGATAGACATACACTGTGAACTTGTATATTAATAATATAAAATATTGATGGAATTTGAAGTGAAGTTTATCAGATCTGTGTAAGCCTGACTTTAAATAACTTCGAGTAGCTAAATATAAGTAAGTAATATTAATTATTAGAATAATAATTTATGATGAATATTATTTGCATAATTTACAGATAAGGTAGATACTTCTGTATAACAATACATTATATATAAACAACAATACAAGTGTATTTTATTTTGTTTGACTAAATATGAAACCCTGTAATAATGTAAGTATGTGTTTTGTTATAGGAATAGACGAATATAACTTGGCTACAAATATTTTTAATAACCAATATGAGATTCGATACCTACTTACTGAAGTAACGTATTAAATATTTTATAATGTAATAATATATATTGTTAGTCATTCAAATACGGAAAAAAACATTTTACATATTCAAGCAAGCGAGTGTCAAGCGTTTTACGTTATTATCTTATAACTCAATATAAAATTTGAAAACGTATATTTATTTTATTTTCATACAAACAAAAAGAAATATTCTCTCTTCCATTATAGACATAAATTTAGTAAAAGTAAAACAGTATTATGATGTTAATAGTTTTAGTGAAATCTTTACTGATTTCTTTGTGAGGTATTTGTTGTATTTATATTGTTATGAGAACTGTGGCTAACATAATCATCTTCCACCCTTATCCGATAAGGGCAACATATTGAACGACTTAGCCAAGGGATCGAAAGTTAAAGCAAACTAGTCAAATACAATTGTTGAGAACATCTGCCTGTTCAGATTTCATTCTACTTTTTTTAAGACCAACAAAACCCAATTTTTATAACCACTTTACTAGTCTCCTCTAGGCCTTTATACCACCCAAATGTCGTCACCAAAAAGTACACCAGTTCAGGTCTCTCTATGCCCAATTTAGTTGCATCCAAAAGAAAGAGGCAAGGGTTGAAAGATAACTCTTGGAATGTGAAAGCAGTTATTAGGGTTTAATTTACACCACACCATCCAATATCCTTCATTAATTCATCCCAAGTGTTTACTAAAATCTCCTTCTAAGAACATCTTTTCACTCTCTATAAATTCCATCAAAAATTTAATCCATCCAGAATCCAAGAAAGATACGAAATAAACATAAAAATCCGAGAGGAACAACTGCGAAAACTGGTACGTATGAACCGTAAAAAAAATCTTTATTTTCATATCCTCCTCAGTACCTACCTGGTTATGTTGCACACACTAAATACATTTAAAAACCAACTATATTTAAATTATACATGTAATTGTATTTTGCCGCCCTGTTGGTCGAGTGGTTAGCGCAGACACTTAACGTATACCGACGCAATGAGGTTCGGGTTCGATTCCCGACATGTTTGTGATGAGCATAGATGTCTGTATTTCTGGGTTTGGTCGTTTATTAAATATATTCGCTGTATTTATAATGTGTATTTCTATATATTTGTATCGTTGTCTAACACCCTTAATATGAGAAAATAATTTGCTTACTTAGGGGCTAGATCAATGTGTGTAATTTGTCCTGTGATATTATTCGTCCTATCTTTAAGCCCTTAATTCCCTTGTCCTCTTCCAGTCACCGTCCCCACAATCCAACTTGCCCACCTCAGCCTCACATCTTCTTTAATTGGGCTTGTCGGTTTTGGTAATATGACAACCCTCGTGAAATGGACAACAATGGATGTTAGTATAAGCATGAGCATCTCCGGACGGAAACTTTCCAATTTTTGAAAAATATTTTAGGACTGGCAGTCTGTTTCATTCTAACCATCTACTGGATTAAGTAGTTTGGGGATTTCCTCTCGGCAATCCTCATTATTTAATAGTAAAGAATAATACCCACTTGTATTTTGTATCTTAGTCACATGGCTTATATAATTATGTTAAGTACATCCATGATCGTGATTTATTATCAAAGCGTGATAAATGGTTTTCCTCTATCCTTATTTCAAAATGACATAATGGTTTGTGTTAATTCAAACCATTATAATCATACTTTAATCTAGGTGATATTCTGATTTATAAGAATTATTCTGAAACCAACTTTATTTTAAGTGCAATAAATTATATAAAACTGTGTATAAACAATAAAACTATTCATAAATCAAATAGTAAGAGGCAGAATGTGTACCTTATTGAATATAAAAAAATATATATTAGCTTAATACCTTATATATTTAATACCTTTAAGGATTTAAAATAGAATATAAAAAAGATTATATATACATATGTATATATAATCTTTAAATTATAAATTTAGCAAAATATATATATATATTTTGCTAAATTTATAATTTAAAACTAAATTCTTTTTAAATAAATTTATTTCTTTATACCTATAAGAATATATATATATATATATATAATACTAGCTGTTGCCAGCGGCTCCGCCCGCGTGTAGGTCGCTTTTCGTGTAATCTGTGGAACTTTTAAAGAGGAACAATTTCATAGAACATCATTTTTGCGTAACTTTCACCGTTTTCGCAGCGCACGCAGTTTTTGTTTATTTTTTTACACCTTGCGTTAGAATATTCAAGTTTTAGTAATCATCCCTATTTTTTTTGTAAATGAAACATAGCCTATGTCACTCGGGAATAGTGTAGCTTATCAACGGTGAAAGAATTTTTGAAATCGGTCCCGTAGTTTCGGAGCCTATTCAATTCAAACAAACAAAAAAATAATCAAACCTTTCCTCTTTATAATATTAGTATAGACTAAAGATACATATATTTTAGACAATGTTCAATGTTTTATGTATTATGTACTGTGTATTTTGTACTCAATATTTTGTAAAATATTTTTTTTACGTAATGTATGTTATTAGATTAAAATTAATAATTCAATTGTTAGATCCCAAAATGTTATTACTTAAGTTTGGGACGTAAATAACGGATTCCTAAAGCTATTATTAATTAGGGTTAATCATTGTCGACTTGACATATTTTTTTTATAGAGCAATAGTAACACACTAAATAATTAATATAATTTAATGATCTTCAATACCCTAACCAATTATCAACGTATATGTCAATTAGTTCTCAAGTACTTAAATCTAATTATTTCACCAATATCTACGATTCTGTTGCAACTACACTGTCTATAATATGCTTTGTACAACACATATTTTTCCGAAATATATGTAGATAGCAGTTAATTAGATGTGACTTATTAGTCATGTTATAACATTTCATTGTTAATGTTTAAATTTAATGTATACCAATATGGCATAGAAATAATACTAATATACTTCTGTCTCAAAGGGAACAGGTCCATGAAAAATAACCAAAGAGAAACTATGAAAACTCTTCAAAATAAGTGATAATTTTATTATGATATTATTACAATATTCATTGTTAATAGCGTGGATAATAAAGAGTAGGTATATCAATTATATACAAATGTGAGATGAAAATTAATGATGAAAAAATATTTTTTATAAAATAAGTAATAAAAGATTCGAATCCTTATAATGGTAAGTAATGAGCGTGACTGCTGAGACTTATTCATTTAGTATCAGAGATAAAACTATTAATTATAACACAACCGATAAATTAACTATTATTTATGAAAAATGATTACGTTACGTCAATTTCAACACTAAGTACCGATATAAACATCTTTATACACATAACCTATTTTGCAATAATTATATAATAATTATATTACCTTAGATTCGTAATATTTATAATTTTGTAAAATATTAAGACAATTGTATAATATCAAAACGTTTATTTAATTAAATCTATATCTACATAAAAAATGTTTTGGATAGTTATAGTTTAAACTCTAAACCCTCTATAATATAGTTATTAATTATAATTATACAAATACCAAGCAACATTATTAACACGCTCCGACATTAGAATTAGATTATAATATTATCTACATGTGTAGGTTAATTGAGAGGTATTTCATAAATTTTGAATACATAAGTAATGTGGTTTTTAATTTTTTTTCCAGAATAACCAGAGTACATCATGTGCACAGCTGTGCAGGTGGCGCTGCTGCCAATCTTTATTATAGCAATATATTGGACAGGATCTTCAGGTAACTTCATTCCTTTGATAATTATTAGATTCGATTCTTTATTACAATTATTAGTGTTTCTGACTGAACGTTCTGTTTCAAATTGTGTTAAGTCCATAGTAATATAAAAGTATAATTTAATTTTTAAAAAGTTTGTAATTTAAGACGATGCTTCTTAGCATTCCATGGATGGACTAACCGCTTCCCTTACGATTTCTAATATCTTATCATGGCGACGCGAGTATTGACCGTAGTACCCTAAACCTTACTAATAAGTGTTTTGCGGTTCCTACTACCTCCCCACAGATGTTGCAAGACTTTTCGGTAGCTTTGCCCCATCTTACTAAATTACTTTGATCTGGGAGAGTCATTTGGAATGTATTTAGATAAAATTTTAATAATGCTGGGGACCAATCATAAAGCAGGGTGCGCCAACGCAAAGCTAGTGGAATACAAAATTTTCCTATGGTCACCCATTCGTTTTGTATTTCTAGGCTCATCGCATGCAGACGGTAGTTATCGTCTTGTTTAATAAAGTATTTTGTTATGTCTATGTCTCGATCTTTCCTATCTGATCCAGTACTATAATGTTTTATAATATGTAATATCGGAAACTGTTTATGGTAAAATTTTATTCGAATATTTTCTATTTTATTTTATGTTATAATTCTGTTTGTTTCCATAATCAATATATAATTTAAACCTTTAAAAACTATAACTGAGGTGTCACTTTTTGAAATTTTGTTGTTGAATCTAATGAGGCGAGTTTTGTTTTGTTGTTACTGGACTACACTCGTATTGTTGTTGTCGCTTCTAATTCTATTGACTTCCTCTGAATTCTAGCCACGAATTTTATTGGTGATATCAGCATTTTGCTATTTCACAAAATTCTCTTAATCTTAGAAAACGGTTGCTTACAATAACTATTAAATAGAATAATATCACTCGTGCAGGTCTTTTCCTCCCAAATCTAACAGAGGGCTGCTACCGCTGCCTCTGCTATGTGTCAACTCTGTGTACGATATCCAACGAGTGCAATGGCGGTTACTGCGGACCCTTCAACATATCTAGAGTGTACTGGGTGGATTCGGGAAAGGTATCGTTGCCAGAAGACGATCCTGACAGAAATAATGGTAAGTATAAAAAATACGAGACCTTAATTCAGTATATTTAAAATAGAATTCGCTCACATTACCTAAGTGATTAAAAAATGTAATGCACTTTGCGATCTTATGCTTCAGTCTTTTATTTATGATAATATAAACCTATATAATGTTGATACCAGTGATATTAATGTAATATCAATATAGATAGAAAAAAGAAAAGAAAGTAAAAAAGAAAAAATAATGTAGTTAATGTAATTTAAAAAAGCTATTAGTTTGTAGTATCAAAGTTTGAATATAGACATTTTGAATTTATAAATAAATTTACCATTGAGGATATTGGGTTCAGGATTCCAAGGCAACTTAAGAACAATTAAGTATATATACAAACTGTACCCAATGTACAATAATAAATATACCCTCATCTTTAAGTAGAATAACTACACGACCCACTATCATGCATTTAGATATTTTGAAATGTTTAATAGTACTGAAACTTGAATCCCAAATATTGTTAATAAATGAATAACGAGATTTTAATCAAGAACAATCAATTTCCAGCGTGGATGGACTGCGCTCGAAATTACCACTGCTCGCGGAGAATCATAGAGGGATACCTTCAGAAATTTGGAAAGGTGATTATGATAGCAATTATATAAACTGTATGTTAAAGATGAATTACCAAACATAAATCCATACTACTTACTACTTACAGATATTTACAGATATTTCGGCATAGCTTACATAATAAAAAAAACTTTTTATTTGATCCATGAAACCATATTTATTTGGAATAAGAATATTAATTAGCAATTTTAACTTCTGAATTAGAAGTGTGTCTGAGTGTCTGTGTTTGGGCAAATTCTAGTAAAGAGTGTAGTATTTTTCCAAAATAGAGAGTGCTTGAAAGTTATTTTATGAGATTCCTCCCTATAAAAAATATTAAGGGAAAAAATATTTTGTTCTATTACTAAACTCTTGACTGTATTATGATTATATTCAGTCAGTTTCCAATTTTATAAACCTACTTGCGACCCACGCCTGCCTTGCACGAGTTAATATTAAATATTTAGTATGTTTATCTATACATATTATAAAATTGTCACTGATCGATTTCTGTACATGGAAAATATTTAAAAAAACATTATGAGGGGCCTTTATAAGAACAAGAGAACCCAAAACCATTTTGTCTATATGTCTGTATGTTTGTGCACGGTGACCACAGAAATGGCTGAACCAACTTGAATTCAGTTTTCAGAAATATATTGTAACAGTCTTCATTTAACAATTAGTGTTTATTTTATTTAAATCAGTTGAGAAATAAAAAAGTTATGCAAATTTATATGAATCACGTAATAGGTACCAAGCAAATTATCTTTTATACGTCTAATAAATCTGTAGAGGAGTAGTCTCTATACATTAAAAGTATTACAAAATAAATAGTCAAGATGTGAAGGGATAAGTAACAAAATCCATTTCTAACATTCAATAAAAACCTGTGCATCTGTTTTTCTTTTAGTTGTACACGCAACACGTAAAAAATATATAGCTAATTTAATAACTTTTAAACATAAATATTGAGCGTCACTCTAAATAACATTTAGTTTTTCACTTTCATTGCACACTTTTCACTCTATCAAAAGAGATATATATATATATTCAAAGTGTTCAAGAAATGTATCTATATGCAATACACAAAACTGTAACCGATTCCTGTCTGTACATAGAAAATATTTTCAAAAATTCATAATGGTGGGGGGAGACTTAATCTCAGAAGCATTTTAAACGATTTGGATGCAGTTTTCGGAAATATGTTGTAGTGGGCTTCGCTTAACATTTTATTTTTTTTTACAATCTGGTAACAAATAAGGAAGTTAATAATCTCTTATTTTCGTTCCATTGCTTTTTACCAGCGATTAAACAGAAAAAAAATACATAAATAAACTAGAAATACTCCTATAGGTATGCAAAAATTACTTAATTAAGTTTGAAGAAACTTTGAAGGTTTATAGTTTTTACATACATTGGTATGTACAAAGGGAACGTTTTATCGAAATCGAAATCTACGCGTACGAAGTCGCAGGCACAGTCTTAAAATGTCTCGTCTTCAGTGACTTGGGCAGTGCTTTATCATTCAGCCAGTTTGTCGGTAATCGGTATGGAAGTCTACCAAAAAAGTCTTTTGTTGAATTTATATGAATCATAACAAAAGGTATATTCAATATGATCATGACTATTTATTATTGACATTTTTATACAAAATACTACCAATGTTTCTGAATATTCCGATCGATTTAACATAAGTTACGTAACTTTTTTTTAGGCAAATTTGACATTTATATCGTAAAAAAAATGTTTAACCTACTGCCACCACATGTCACCTTCAATAATAATTTCCATAAACCTTTATCTTACAGGACTGCAATGATGATGGAGTGACTGATTGTTATGACTACATGATGATTAACGGTAATGGAGGCTATGGCTGCACTTCTCCCCTCAATCGATCAGCAAATGGCCGTCGCTGGCTCCAGCGATACGAACAATGTCGAAAGTCTCACTTACTGGATTAAATTAAAAATAAATTTAGTTTCTTTAAATATAACATTTTTATAGCTTAAATTTCTTCTATTATTTGTTTTTAGTTCGTTTCATATTCCTTTCTTGCGTAAGTGCTGTTTTCTTTACCATTTTGAGAATAATAATTGTCAAACCGTAAAATTTATGAAAAAAAGGTTTTTCTTTTTTTTATTTGTCACAAGTTAAAGTCCTTCATGGTGAAATCCTCTCTCTTTTCGTGATGTAACCGAAAAAAAATCTTGCTTTAAATAATATTACTCTTAATAAGTCGTACTATTTTAACATGCTTTTATTAACTTAGGGTGTAACTTAGTATGTGCCCGTGTAACGCAAGCTTTGAAAATAATTTGAATTTGAAACTTTGCATACTTATCATGAACTGATAACTAATCACTTATCATGGAATGTTATTGTTACCAGAGTATTTAGGATTAGCGATTTATTTTAAGTATGTTAATTCACAATTGAGTTTGTGAGCTTTTACGTATTTCTAGCTTTTAATTGATTTTGGTGTGTGTCTGTTTTTGAGCGTTTTAAGGCATGTGTTGCAATAGATAAATTATAAAATAGGATTTAATAGTATGTCATATTTGATAAAGACAAGAACATAAATTATAAAAACAGAACATACTCTTATAATTCGATTATTAAGCCAGTTGAATATCTGAGAATAATTACAGGAACAATTAATTATAATTTACCACACGCTATTATAAATGATAATATGCAAATCTTGAAATTATGTAGACACCGTCCTTGACTACTCATACTACGGTCAAATCTTGAAGTAACAATAAGATGATCATTAAATACTCACACAACTAGATATATAATTTTATAGAAATAGCCTTTGCCCTCTGCTTGAACAAGAACGAAAACATACACTTTTAAAACATTAATGTAGGTATAAATTCGATATACCTAATATAAGTACGTCACAAAAAATACAAAGAAATAAAATACTCTCATTTTATATATTGATTATTGATTACATATAATACTAGCATACCCAGCCCTTTTCGCCGGGATTAAACACAATAAAAAATACATTAAATATGAGAATGAAGCCACAAATCATTTTAAATTTCATTTTCTGCTACTCGTTTCTTTAGTGGGTACACGGATAGATTTATGGCGTTATAACTGATCTTAAATACTTCAATGTAAAAAACAATAGCATGTCAGTTGTAAAAAAAATGTCACTGACCATTCGATAAATAAAATGGTCCTCCAAACTTTACAGGATTACCCAATTTTATGATTGTCTAAAAGTTACGTTAAAATCGGTCCTGCCGTTTTGGAGGCTATAAGGAACATATATATACTTTCTCTTTTATAGGTATAAATTTTAAATTTTTAAACATATTTATAGTATCTTCAATATATCTATACTATTTTGTAGTATAATAATACTACATAACAAATTCTAACAATACTGCCTTCAATTCTGAGTATATTTGGTAGATAGATTTATTGCACGTCCTCTCATTTAGAGATCCTTAGTAAACTGGGAACATATACAAATTACTTCAACTGTTGACACAAGAACGCACAAACAAACACTCCTCGATAGTATATACATATACAACTATTAATTCGGATAAATATTTTATTAGTTTATATGTACCAAATGCTCAACTGCCTACTACTATGATTTTATCTTATACTGGAAATCTGGGAAGAATATATTAGTATAAATGGTATAAGAACTACATGTTTACGTTCAGATAAAGGATATTTAATTTTATTGTTCGTATTAGATAGACTTAAAAGGTTTATCAACCTTTAATTTTCATAATCACATGCTTCTACTGTATTCAACTAATTTTTATTCCGATCGAGCTATCATTCACTTAAGAGAGCATACGGCAAAATATATGTATATCTTTAATGTAAAATTTGAGCCAGTAGTTGTAATATAAGCAGTACTTACATATTTAGATTATTATCTAATAGTTTAGAATTAAAACGATAATTTGTAGTTGTAACTACCTGTTTAATAACTAATAAAATATGTATTATTTACAGGACAGGATGTTGCTCATACAAATGTAAAATACCAACCAAACGAGGTCACAATTTTTTTGGGCTTATCTGTAACGATGGGGCTTAACTCAGATACTGTAACTAAAAACGTTACGCCAAATAATTCTTAAAACAACTACATCCATGGTATTCAAAGGATAGGTCTTAAGATATTTTCAATTAACGCTCTCTATGGAATCACTTCGTAAACTATATTTTAAATACTTATTTACGATTTATTTTGATTCCTTTACCTGGTATTTCATTTATATCTAATAAGTTATCTAGTTGAGCTTGCAAACGTTGTTTCGCTAGATAAAATATTTCTAGTGAATATTTTGGTAGTTAAATAAAAAACAATAATTTAAAAAACTAAAAAAACACGCTTTTATTGCTAACCGAACTAAAAACTAAAAAATAATTTTTAATGACAAAGAGTATAAAATTACAGTAGTAGAAGATCGAACAATTAATCATAGTAAATCGCCTTAATATAAAATTATAATAAAATTTAAGTTATTAACAGAATAATTCAATTCTGAGTAAAAATCGTGGGGTGCATTTTACTGTGATTCATAACTATCCTCTCATAGATAGTTGCTAATAGAATGATTGTAATACCTTAAATATCGAGCACCCCACGCTTTTTACTCAGAATTGAATTATTCTGTTAATAACTTAAATTTTATTATAATTTTATATTAAGGCGATTCACTATGATTAATTGTTCGATCTTCTACTACTGTAATTTTATACTCTTTGTCATTAAAAATTATTTTCTAGTTTTTAGTTCGGTTAGCAATAAAAGCGTGTTTTTTTAGTTTTTTAAACTATTGTTTATTTTTTATTTTTTTATTTTTTTTATATTTTTTTTTGGGAAATTTTTATCAAATTATTGCATTGTCATCGGTTCTTGATACGTGTGCAAAGTTTCAATTTAATCGGATCGCTGGAACCTGGTAAAAATTAAGCTCGAAGATTCCGTTACATTCATACATACATACATACATGCATACATACATACATACAACCCAAGCTAATAAAAGCGTATTAAAAATAACTATTTTATTGTAAGTATGCAAGTATCGTCGTCTTCTAGTTCAAATTATTATTTTTAATGACAATGGGCTGAATCCATTAACAACAGTCTTTTTTTTTTTTTTTTTTTTGTTTCCGCGGGGAAAATGCTTTACGCACCGTACCCCTCGCGGGGGAGGCGAGGGGCGTGTGTGGGACTCCCGAAAACGGTGTACCCACTAAAAACCCCGCGGCGCTCCTTCCTCGCCTTATTGGCGGAGTCGTGGGTACGGCTAGCCCTTCATCCACGACCCATTAACAACAGTCTCAGATAGACTAACTGTACATACACGGAACAAATTGTTTGATATGAATAAACCAGGATCCTCACCAATTGGTTCAAACAAATACATCAAATTTACCTTACAATCAATGTTAAGCTTAAACATATGTAAAATAGTG
This sequence comes from Napeogenes sylphis, assembly GCA_959347405.1. NCBI lineage: Eukaryota > Metazoa > Arthropoda > Insecta > Lepidoptera > Nymphalidae > Napeogenes > Napeogenes sylphis. Next base: position 10,452,397 of record OY365783.1, read on the forward strand.
TGGTCATTTGGAACAGACAGTGTTCATGCACAAAAATATTCCCACGATTATTCAAAAAATCCAAAAAATGCAATATACACGCATATATTCTTAACGGTGTCTTATAAATAAATTGAGAACAATACAATTTCTTCTAATTCTAGAGGGAGTTGTTATTTAAATTTCCAAACATGAAACAGGCTACAAAATGTTTTTCTTTTGTACAAAAAGCAGTATGGTAATCCAAGGCGTTTTAGTAGTCAGACTTTTCAAGGATATTAAAACTGAAAACGTTAGATATAACAAATGTAAATCAGAATTGCAAGATTATCTACAAAAAAAGTTTGTAATGTACCGTTTTAACGTCGGATAAATGGCCTGGGACCGATTTATGTGGTACTTAGTTCGCTTTAAAAGATCAATATAATCAAATGTTAAACAAGGTTGGTTCGCCATTTTTATTCTTATATCAAAATGTATGTTAAATAACCTTTAAGTTAGGAACTCTTTTCGATTTTATTCCTCATATTCCAATAAAATGTTATTGTTATATTTGTACCTTTTAAGATATTAAATATCAAGTAAGGATAATATAATATAATATCATTTTACAAATTCAAAGCATAATCTTAAAAACATTTTGATTTAATTGTTTTTATATTGTCAGAGACTTTATCCTTCCTAATACGACATACCAAATCTATTGTCATGTGCAGGGTTATTTGTAATTAGTTGACCACCTCTTGCAGGCAGCCTCTTTACATCCATCCCAACAACATTTGTTGTACGACTTTTTACAAATCTTGATTAAACAACACAAAAAAAACGAAACAAAAAAAAATTTGTTCCCTCTTTTACTTATTACTCTGTATTTTGTAAGAAGTACTCAGAAGGTCAACGCTTGGGTGTCATAACTCGCTAAGAGTTAATGCCAGTTCACAGACAACAAATAAATTTTGTATGGGAAAAAATTAATTTTAAAAACCATTAATTTAAAAAAAGCTGCCTGCAAGAGGCGGTCAACTAATTACAAATAACCCTGTATAGTAACTTAAAAAAGGTTTTGCATTTTCAAATAGAAGTAACATATTTTTTTTAATGTAAATACGAAGTATATATATAATAATAATAATAATATCAGGACAAATTACACACATTGATCTAACCCCTAAGTAAACAAATTATTTGCTTGTGTTAAGGGTGTTAGACAACGATACAAATACATAGAAATACACAATTAAATACAGTGAATATATTTAATAAATGAACATACCCAGAAATACAGACATCTATGCTCATCACATAAATTCCTGTCTCTGCCGGGAATCGAACCCGATCCCCATTGCGCCGTGACACGTTAGGCGTCTGCGCTAACCACTCGACCAACGGGGCGGTTGTGAAGCCTCTGATGCTGCAAGAACTCATGAAAGTGTGCTATTATAGTTATTTGAAAAATGTACTCTATATATACACATACAGAGTTACATATTTTAAATTACACATACCGAGTTACATATTTTAAATTAGTTTACCACCTCTTGCAGGCCGCCTCTCTACACAAATCCTAACATTTGTTCCACGTCTTTTAAAAAGAATAGTTTTTAAAATTTGATTTTTCTCATACAAAATCTGTTTGTTGACTTTGAACTGACATTAACTCTGAGCTTAAGGTAAGGCGTCCCGGCGTTGACCTTTTAAGCACTTCTTACAAAATACAGAGTAATGAGTACAAGAGGTAGCAACTTTTTTTTGTTTCGTGTTTATTGTGTTGTTCATCAAGATTTTCAAAAAGTCGTAGAACAAATGTTGTAGGGATTGATGCAGAGAAGCTGCCTTTAAGAGGTGGACAACTAATTACAAATAACCCTGTATATAGCAAATTATTTGTTTGTGTTAAGGGTGTTAGACAACGATACAAATACTTAGAAATACACATAAATACAGCGAATATATTTAGTAAACTAGCAAACCCAGAAATACAGACATCTATGGTCATCACATATATGTAGGGAATCGAATCCGAGCCCCATTGCGTCGCTATACGTTAGGTGTCTGCGCTATATACATTATTTATAGACTAGAAGAAGATCACGTATATAGATATATTAAAAGTTTTAGATAGTAATAAAAAGGATTTCGTTTGTTTTTTTTTCATATTGTGTTAGTGTCGATTATATTTTTTATCGATTAATATATTCTATATATATCTTATTAATATAATCTTTTTGTTGAACAATCACCGCTGTAACAACAGTAGAATAAAAAAAAGCGTTGTCGTTCTTTGTAAAGGCTGTAAAGATCTTTTTAAAGGTACCACCGGGTATAGACTTAGGGCTTGCAAAGGCATTTAAAATCTCAATGTTTAGCGCCGATTATGTTAGATTTAGAAAGAGTCAACAACTATTTAAATCTATCAAAAATATGTAGATATGTTTTTTAAAACAAAATACTTTATCATATATACAAGTAAATGTATATATAAATGTACCTAAAGATATAACTATTATTTATTTTGTTTCACTATTGTAATAATAGGCTATATATTTTCCTTATCTCTGTATCCACCGAGCAATTTTATACATTTAAATAAATGAGCTAAAATATTATTTATTGCTTAAAATCCTGCTACCTAGAGTTGCAACAAATTTATTTTACGTTTCCATTTTCATTTCCTTTATCGAAGGAATACTCGTTTAGTCAGCAATATCCTTGTAAAATACTTTGTTAATAAATTAATTTTTTAAGCATAGAAGCGATGGTAAAAGTAATGGTAAGTGGCAGTCATCCCTAAATCACGTTTACAACACAAAAAAAAATCAGATACATACATTAGAATTTAAGGCCATATTTAGATCATAATTTAGTTGGTAAGACATTTTGTTATATATACGTAAATTGAACAAGCATGTGATGTGTATCTGTAATTGATTGTGCAATTAGCTGAAATAAACTTATTTTTTTTTACCGTACATATAAGTAATATTGTATCAATCGTTGGTGTACCAAATCAATAAAATAAAAATACCCCACAGAACCAGCTTTGTAAATTCTACCTTTATTTTAATTTAAACTAAAACCGCTCTGTCACTAAAGCTAACAAAAATAAAAAACTTTAATTGTAACTTTATCCCACGTTGTAAAACCTGATCTCGTTACAGCAAAAACAAATAACATGATGCAAAACTAGTCTGTTAAGATACTTGGATAGACATACACTGTGAACTTGTATATTAATAATATAAAATATTGATGGAATTTGAAGTGAAGTTTATCAGATCTGTGTAAGCCTGACTTTAAATAACTTCGAGTAGCTAAATATAAGTAAGTAATATTAATTATTAGAATAATAATTTATGATGAATATTATTTGCATAATTTACAGATAAGGTAGATACTTCTGTATAACAATACATTATATATAAACAACAATACAAGTGTATTTTATTTTGTTTGACTAAATATGAAACCCTGTAATAATGTAAGTATGTGTTTTGTTATAGGAATAGACGAATATAACTTGGCTACAAATATTTTTAATAACCAATATGAGATTCGATACCTACTTACTGAAGTAACGTATTAAATATTTTATAATGTAATAATATATATTGTTAGTCATTCAAATACGGAAAAAAACATTTTACATATTCAAGCAAGCGAGTGTCAAGCGTTTTACGTTATTATCTTATAACTCAATATAAAATTTGAAAACGTATATTTATTTTATTTTCATACAAACAAAAAGAAATATTCTCTCTTCCATTATAGACATAAATTTAGTAAAAGTAAAACAGTATTATGATGTTAATAGTTTTAGTGAAATCTTTACTGATTTCTTTGTGAGGTATTTGTTGTATTTATATTGTTATGAGAACTGTGGCTAACATAATCATCTTCCACCCTTATCCGATAAGGGCAACATATTGAACGACTTAGCCAAGGGATCGAAAGTTAAAGCAAACTAGTCAAATACAATTGTTGAGAACATCTGCCTGTTCAGATTTCATTCTACTTTTTTTAAGACCAACAAAACCCAATTTTTATAACCACTTTACTAGTCTCCTCTAGGCCTTTATACCACCCAAATGTCGTCACCAAAAAGTACACCAGTTCAGGTCTCTCTATGCCCAATTTAGTTGCATCCAAAAGAAAGAGGCAAGGGTTGAAAGATAACTCTTGGAATGTGAAAGCAGTTATTAGGGTTTAATTTACACCACACCATCCAATATCCTTCATTAATTCATCCCAAGTGTTTACTAAAATCTCCTTCTAAGAACATCTTTTCACTCTCTATAAATTCCATCAAAAATTTAATCCATCCAGAATCCAAGAAAGATACGAAATAAACATAAAAATCCGAGAGGAACAACTGCGAAAACTGGTACGTATGAACCGTAAAAAAAATCTTTATTTTCATATCCTCCTCAGTACCTACCTGGTTATGTTGCACACACTAAATACATTTAAAAACCAACTATATTTAAATTATACATGTAATTGTATTTTGCCGCCCTGTTGGTCGAGTGGTTAGCGCAGACACTTAACGTATACCGACGCAATGAGGTTCGGGTTCGATTCCCGACATGTTTGTGATGAGCATAGATGTCTGTATTTCTGGGTTTGGTCGTTTATTAAATATATTCGCTGTATTTATAATGTGTATTTCTATATATTTGTATCGTTGTCTAACACCCTTAATATGAGAAAATAATTTGCTTACTTAGGGGCTAGATCAATGTGTGTAATTTGTCCTGTGATATTATTCGTCCTATCTTTAAGCCCTTAATTCCCTTGTCCTCTTCCAGTCACCGTCCCCACAATCCAACTTGCCCACCTCAGCCTCACATCTTCTTTAATTGGGCTTGTCGGTTTTGGTAATATGACAACCCTCGTGAAATGGACAACAATGGATGTTAGTATAAGCATGAGCATCTCCGGACGGAAACTTTCCAATTTTTGAAAAATATTTTAGGACTGGCAGTCTGTTTCATTCTAACCATCTACTGGATTAAGTAGTTTGGGGATTTCCTCTCGGCAATCCTCATTATTTAATAGTAAAGAATAATACCCACTTGTATTTTGTATCTTAGTCACATGGCTTATATAATTATGTTAAGTACATCCATGATCGTGATTTATTATCAAAGCGTGATAAATGGTTTTCCTCTATCCTTATTTCAAAATGACATAATGGTTTGTGTTAATTCAAACCATTATAATCATACTTTAATCTAGGTGATATTCTGATTTATAAGAATTATTCTGAAACCAACTTTATTTTAAGTGCAATAAATTATATAAAACTGTGTATAAACAATAAAACTATTCATAAATCAAATAGTAAGAGGCAGAATGTGTACCTTATTGAATATAAAAAAATATATATTAGCTTAATACCTTATATATTTAATACCTTTAAGGATTTAAAATAGAATATAAAAAAGATTATATATACATATGTATATATAATCTTTAAATTATAAATTTAGCAAAATATATATATATATTTTGCTAAATTTATAATTTAAAACTAAATTCTTTTTAAATAAATTTATTTCTTTATACCTATAAGAATATATATATATATATAATACTAGCTGTTGCCAGCGGCTCCGCCCGCGTGTAGGTCGCTTTTCGTGTAATCTGTGGAACTTTTAAAGAGGAACAATTTCATAGAACATCATTTTTGCGTAACTTTCACCGTTTTCGCAGCGCACGCAGTTTTTGTTTATTTTTTTACACCTTGCGTTAGAATATTCAAGTTTTAGTAATCATCCCTATTTTTTTTGTAAATGAAACATAGCCTATGTCACTCGGGAATAGTGTAGCTTATCAACGGTGAAAGAATTTTTGAAATCGGTCCCGTAGTTTCGGAGCCTATTCAATTCAAACAAACAAAAAAATAATCAAACCTTTCCTCTTTATAATATTAGTATAGACTAAAGATACATATATTTTAGACAATGTTCAATGTTTTATGTATTATGTACTGTGTATTTTGTACTCAATATTTTGTAAAATATTTTTTTTACGTAATGTATGTTATTAGATTAAAATTAATAATTCAATTGTTAGATCCCAAAATGTTATTACTTAAGTTTGGGACGTAAATAACGGATTCCTAAAGCTATTATTAATTAGGGTTAATCATTGTCGACTTGACATATTTTTTTTATAGAGCAATAGTAACACACTAAATAATTAATATAATTTAATGATCTTCAATACCCTAACCAATTATCAACGTATATGTCAATTAGTTCTCAAGTACTTAAATCTAATTATTTCACCAATATCTACGATTCTGTTGCAACTACACTATCTATAATATGCTTTGTACAACACATATTTTTCCGAAATATATGTAGATAGCAGTTAATTAGATGTGACTTATTAGTCATGTTATAACATTTCATTGTTAATGTTTAAATTTAATGTATACCAATATGGCATAGAAATAATACTAATATACTTCTGTCTCAAAGGGAACAGGTCCATGAAAAATAACCAAAGAGAAACTATGAAAACTCTTCAAAATAAGTGATAATTTTATTATGATATTATTACAATATTCATTGTTAATAGCGTGGATAATAAAGAGTAGGTATATCAATTATATACAAATGTGAGATGAAAATTAATGATGAAAAAATATTTTTTATAAAATAAGTAATAAAAGATTCGAATCCTTATAATGGTAAGTAATGAGCGTGACTGCTGAGACTTATTCATTTAGTATCAGAGATAAAACTATTAATTATAACACAACCGATAAATTAACTATTATTTATGAAAAATGATTACGTTACGTCAATTTCAACACTAAGTACCGATATAAACATCTTTATACACATAACCTATTTTGCAATAATTATATAATAATTATATTACCTTAGATTCGTAATATTTATAATTTTGTAAAATATTAAGACAATTGTATAATATCAAAACGTTTATTTAATTAAATCTATATCTACATAAAAAATGTTTTGGATAGTTATAGTTTAAACTCTAAACCCTCTATAATATAGTTATTAATTATAATTATACAAATACCAAGCAACATTATTAACACGCTCCGACATTAGAATTAGATTATAATATTATCTACATGTGTAGGTTAATTGAGAGGTATTTCATAAATTTTGAATACATAAGTAATGTGGTTTTTAATTTTTTTTCCAGAATAACCAGAGTACATCATGTGCACAGCTGTGCAGGTGGCGCTGCTGCCAATCTTTATTATAGCAATATATTGGACAGGATCTTCAGGTAACTTCATTCCTTTGATAATTATTAGATTCGATTCTTTATTACAATTATTAGTGTTTCTGACTGAACGTTCTGTTTCAAATTGTGTTAAGTCCATAGTAATATAAAAGTATAATTTAATTTTTAAAAAGTTTGTAATTTAAGACGATGCTTCTTAGCATTCCATGGATGGACTAACCGCTTCCCTTACGATTTCTAATATCTTATCATGGCGACGCGAGTATTGACCGTAGTACCCTAAACCTTACTAATAAGTGTTTTGCGGTTCCTACTACCTCCCCACAGATGTTGCAAGACTTTTCGGTAGCTTTGCCCCATCTTACTAAATTACTTTGATCTGGGAGAGTCATTTGGAATGTATTTAGATAAAATTTTAATAATGCTGGGGACCAATCATAAAGCAGGGTGCGCCAACGCAAAGCTAGTGGAATACAAAATTTTCCTATGGTCACCCATTCGTTTTGTATTTCTAGGCTCATCGCATGCAGACGGTAGTTATCGTCTTGTTTAATAAAGTATTTTGTTATGTCTATGTCTCGATCTTTCCTATCTGATCCAGTACTATAATGTTTTATAATATGTAATATCGGAAACTGTTTATGGTAAAATTTTATTCGAATATTTTCTATTTTATTTTATGTTATAATTCTGTTTGTTTCCATAATCAATATATAATTTAAACCTTTAAAAACTATAACTGAGGTGTCACTTTTTGAAATTTTGTTGTTGAATCTAATGAGGCGAGTTTTGTTTTGTTGTTACTGGACTACACTCGTATTGTTGTTGTCGCTTCTAATTCTATTGACTTCCTCTGAATTCTAGCCACGAATTTTATTGGTGATATCAGCATTTTGCTATTTCACAAAATTCTCTTAATCTTAGAAAACGGTTGCTTACAATAACTATTAAATAGAATAATATCACTCGTGCAGGTCTTTTCCTCCCAAATCTAACAGAGGGCTGCTACCGCTGCCTCTGCTATGTGTCAACTCTGTGTACGATATCCAACGAGTGCAATGGCGGTTACTGCGGACCCTTCAACATATCTAGAGTGTACTGGGTGGATTCGGGAAAGGTATCGTTGCCAGAAGACGATCCTGACAGAAATAATGGTAAGTATAAAAAATACGAGACCTTAATTCAGTATATTTAAAATAGAATTCGCTCACATTACCTAAGTGATTAAAAAATGTAATGCACTTTGCGATCTTATGCTTCAGTCTTTTATTTATGATAATATAAACCTATATAATGTTGATACCAGTGATATTAATGTAATATCAATATAGATAGAAAAAAGAAAAGAAAGTAAAAAAGAAAAAATAATGTAGTTAATGTAATTTAAAAAAGCTATTAGTTTGTAGTATCAAAGTTTGAATATAGACATTTTGAATTTATAAATAAATTTACCATTGAGGATATTGGGTTCAGGATTCCAAGGCAACTTAAGAACAATTAAGTATATATACAAACTGTACCCAATGTACAATAATAAATATACCCTCATCTTTAAGTAGAATAACTACACGACCCACTATCATGCATTTAGATATTTTGAAATGTTTAATAGTACTGAAACTTGAATCCCAAATATTGTTAATAAATGAATAACGAGATTTTAATCAAGAACAATCAATTTCCAGCGTGGATGGACTGCGCTCGAAATTACCACTGCTCGCGGAGAATCATAGAGGGATACCTTCAGAAATTTGGAAAGGTGATTATGATAGCAATTATATAAACTGTATGTTAAAGATGAATTACCAAACATAAATCCATACTACTTACTACTTACAGATATTTACAGATATTTCGGCATAGCTTACATAATAAAAAAAACTTTTTATTTGATCCATGAAACCATATTTATTTGGAATAAGAATATTAATTAGCAATTTTAACTTCTGAATTAGAAGTGTGTCTGAGTGTCTGTGTTTGGGCAAATTCTAGTAAAGAGTGTAGTATTTTTCCAAAATAGAGAGTGCTTGAAAGTTATTTTATGAGATTCCTCCCTATAAAAAATATTAAGGGAAAAAATATTTTGTTCTATTACTAAACTCTTGACTGTATTATGATTATATTCAGTCAGTTTCCAATTTTATAAACCTACTTGCGACCCACGCCTGCCTTGCACGAGTTAATATTAAATATTTAGTATGTTTATCTATACATATTATAAAATTGTCACTGATCGATTTCTGTACATGGAAAATATTTAAAAAAACATTATGAGGGGCCTTTATAAGAACAAGAGAACCCAAAACCATTTTGTCTATATGTCTGTATGTTTGTGCACGGTGACCACAGAAATGGCTGAACCAACTTGAATTCAGTTTTCAGAAATATATTGTAACAGTCTTCATTTAACAATTAGTGTTTATTTTATTTAAATCAGTTGAGAAATAAAAAAGTTATGCAAATTTATATGAATCACGTAATAGGTACCAAGCAAATTATCTTTTATACGTCTAATAAATCTGTAGAGGAGTAGTCTCTATACATTAAAAGTATTACAAAATAAATAGTCAAGATGTGAAGGGATAAGTAACAAAATCCATTTCTAACATTCAATAAAAACCTGTGCATCTGTTTTTCTTTTAGTTGTACACGCAACACGTAAAAAATATATAGCTAATTTAATAACTTTTAAACATAAATATTGAGCGTCACTCTAAATAACATTTAGTTTTTCACTTTCATTGCACACTTTTCACTCTATCAAAAGAGATATATATATATATTCAAAGTGTTCAAGAAATGTATCTATATGCAATACACAAAACTGTAACCGATTCCTGTCTGTACATAGAAAATATTTTCAAAAATTCATAATGGTGGGGGGAGACTTAATCTCAGAAGCATTTTAAACGATTTGGATGCAGTTTTCGGAAATATGTTGTAGTGGGCTTCGCTTAACATTTTATTTTTTTTTACAATCTGGTAACAAATAAGGAAGTTAATAATCTCTTATTTTCGTTCCATTGCTTTTTACCAGCGATTAAACAGAAAAAAAATACATAAATAAACTAGAAATACTCCTATAGGTATGCAAAAATTACTTAATTAAGTTTGAAGAAACTTTGAAGGTTTATAGTTTTTACATACATTGGTATGTACAAAGGGAACGTTTTATCGAAATCGAAATCTACGCGTACGAAGTCGCAGGCACAGTCTTAAAATGTCTCGTCTTCAGTGACTTGGGCAGTGCTTTATCATTCAGCCAGTTTGTCGGTAATCGGTATGGAAGTCTACCAAAAAAGTCTTTTGTTGAATTTATATGAATCATAACAAAAGGTATATTCAATATGATCATGACTATTTATTATTGACATTTTTATACAAAATACTACCAATGTTTCTGAATATTCCGATCGATTTAACATAAGTTACGTAACTTTTTTTTAGGCAAATTTGACATTTATATCGTAAAAAAAATGTTTAACCTACTGCCACCACATGTCACCTTCAATAATAATTTCCATAAACCTTTATCTTACAGGACTGCAATGATGATGGAGTGACTGATTGTTATGACTACATGATGATTAACGGTAATGGAGGCTATGGCTGCACTTCTCCCCTCAATCGATCAGCAAATGGCCGTCGCTGGCTCCAGCGATACGAACAATGTCGAAAGTCTCACTTACTGGATTAAATTAAAAATAAATTTAGTTTCTTTAAATATAACATTTTTATAGCTTAAATTTCTTCTATTATTTGTTTTTAGTTCGTTTCATATTCCTTTCTTGCGTAAGTGCTGTTTTCTTTACCATTTTGAGAATAATAATTGTCAAACCGTAAAATTTATGAAAAAAAGGTTTTTCTTTTTTTTATTTGTCACAAGTTAAAGTCCTTCATGGTGAAATCCTCTCTCTTTTCGTGATGTAACCGAAAAAAAATCTTGCTTTAAATAATATTACTCTTAATAAGTCGTACTATTTTAACATGCTTTTATTAACTTAGGGTGTAACTTAGTATGTGCCCGTGTAACGCAAGCTTTGAAAATAATTTGAATTTGAAACTTTGCATACTTATCATGAACTGATAACTAATCACTTATCATGGAATGTTATTGTTACCAGAGTATTTAGGATTAGCGATTTATTTTAAGTATGTTAATTCACAATTGAGTTTGTGAGCTTTTACGTATTTCTAGCTTTTAATTGATTTTGGTGTGTGTCTGTTTTTGAGCGTTTTAAGGCATGTGTTGCAATAGATAAATTATAAAATAGGATTTAATAGTATGTCATATTTGATAAAGACAAGAACATAAATTATAAAAACAGAACATACTCTTATAATTCGATTATTAAGCCAGTTGAATATCTGAGAATAATTACAGGAACAATTAATTATAATTTACCACACGCTATTATAAATGATAATATGCAAATCTTGAAATTATGTAGACACCGTCCTTGACTACTCATACTACGGTCAAATCTTGAAGTAACAATAAGATGATCATTAAATACTCACACAACTAGATATATAATTTTATAGAAATAGCCTTTGCCCTCTGCTTGAACAAGAACGAAAACATACACTTTTAAAACATTAATGTAGGTATAAATTCGATATACCTAATATAAGTACGTCACAAAAAATACAAAGAAATAAAATACTCTCATTTTATATATTGATTATTGATTACATATAATACTAGCATACCCAGCCCTTTTCGCCGGGATTAAACACAATAAAAAATACATTAAATATGAGAATGAAGCCACAAATCATTTTAAATTTCATTTTCTGCTACTCGTTTCTTTAGTGGGTACACGGATAGATTTATGGCGTTATAACTGATCTTAAATACTTCAATGTAAAAAACAATAGCATGTCAGTTGTAAAAAAAATGTCACTGACCATTCGATAAATAAAATGGTCCTCCAAACTTTACAGGATTACCCAATTTTATGATTGTCTAAAAGTTACGTTAAAATCGGTCCTGCCGTTTTGGAGGCTATAAGGAACATATATATACTTTCTCTTTTATAGGTATAAATTTTAAATTTTTAAACATATTTATAGTATCTTCAATATATCTATACTATTTTGTAGTATAATAATACTACATAACAAATTCTAACAATACTGCCTTCAATTCTGAGTATATTTGGTAGATAGATTTATTGCACGTCCTCTCATTTAGAGATCCTTAGTAAACTGGGAACATATACAAATTACTTCAACTGTTGACACAAGAACGCACAAACAAACACTCCTCGATAGTATATACATATACAACTATTAATTCGGATAAATATTTTATTAGTTTATATGTACCAAATGCTCAACTGCCTACTACTATGATTTTATCTTATACTGGAAATCTGGGAAGAATATATTAGTATAAATGGTATAAGAACTACATGTTTACGTTCAGATAAAGGATATTTAATTTTATTGTTCGTATTAGATAGACTTAAAAGGTTTATCAACCTTTAATTTTCATAATCACATGCTTCTACTGTATTCAACTAATTTTTATTCCGATCGAGCTATCATTCACTTAAGAGAGCATACGGCAAAATATATGTATATCTTTAATGTAAAATTTGAGCCAGTAGTTGTAATATAAGCAGTACTTACATATTTAGATTATTATCTAATAGTTTAGAATTAAAACGATAATTTGTAGTTGTAACTACCTGTTTAATAACTAATAAAATATGTATTATTTACAGGACAGGATGTTGCTCATACAAATGTAAAATACCAACCAAACGAGGTCACAATTTTTTTGGGCTTATCTGTAACGATGGGGCTTAACTCAGATACTGTAACTAAAAACGTTACGCCAAATAATTCTTAAAACAACTACATCCATGGTATTCAAAGGATAGGTCTTAAGATATTTTCAATTAACGCTCTCTATGGAATCACTTCGTAAACTATATTTTAAATACTTATTTACGATTTATTTTGATTCCTTTACCTGGTATTTCATTTATATCTAATAAGTTATCTAGTTGAGCTTGCAAACGTTGTTTCGCTAGATAAAATATTTCTAGTGAATATTTTGGTAGTTAAATAAAAAATAACTATTTTATTGTAAGTATGCAAGTATCGTCGTCTTCTAGTTCAAATTATTATTTTTAATGACAATGGGCTGAATCCATTAACAACAGTCTCATATAGACTAACTGTACATACACGGAACAAATTGTTTGATATGAATAAACCAGGATCCTTTTTTTTTTTTTTTTTTTTTTTTTTCTAAATCCTCACCAATTGGTTCAAACAAATTCATCAAATTTACCTTACAATCAATGTTAAGCTTAAACATATGTAAAATAGTGTGGTCATTTGGAACAGACAGTGTTCATGCACAAAAATATTCCCACGATTATTCAAAAAATCCAAAAAATGCAATATACACGCATATATTCTTAACGGTGTCTTATAAATAAATTGAGAACAATACAATTTCTTCTAATTCTAGAGGGAGTTGTTATTTAAATTTCCAAACATGAAACAGGCTACAAAATGTTTTTCTTTTGTACAAAAAGCAGTATGGTAATCTAAGGCGTTTTAGTAGTCAGATACTTTTCAAGGATATTAAAACTGAAAACGTTAGATATAACAAATGTTAATCAGAATTCCAAGATTATCTACAAAAAAGTTTGTAATGTTCCGTTTTAACGTCGGATAAATGGCCTGGGACCGATTTATGTGGTACTTAGGTCGCTTCAAAAGATCAATATAATCAAATGTTAAACAAGGTTGGTTCGCCATTTTTATTCTTATATCAAAATGTATGTTATATAACCTTTAAGTTAAAAACTCTTTTCGATTTTATTCCTTACATTCCAATAAAATGTTAGTGTTATATTTGTACCTTTTAAGATATTAAATATCAAGTAAGGATAAAATAAGCTTGTCTATTTGAAATAATCTTTGTTTTTTATTTAAAATATATTCGCGACTTCCTTCACATCATCGTATTATGGTTACTTAGGATTTTATATTTATTCATCACCATAATTTTACAAATTCAAAGCATAATCTTAAAAACATTTTGATTTAAAATATTTAATTGTTTTTATATTGTCAGAGACTTTATCCTTCCTAATATGACATACCAAATCTATTGTCATACACAGGGTTATTTGTAATTAGTTGACCACCTCTTGCAGGCAGCCTCTCTACATCAATCTCAACAACATTTGTTCTACAACTTTTTACAAATCTCGGTTAAACAACACAAAAAAAACGAAACAAATAAATATTTGCTCCTTCTTTTACTTATTACTCTGTATTTTGTAAGAAGTACTCAAAAGGTCAGCGCTCGGGTGCCATACCTCGCTCAAAGTTAATGCCAGTTCACAGACAACCAATAAATTTTGTATGGGAAAAATTAAATTTTAAAAACCATTAATTTAAAAAAAGTCGTAGAACAAATGTTGGAATTGATGTAAAGAGGTTGCCTGCAAGAGGTGGTCAACTAATTACTAATAACAATGTATAGTAACTTAAAAAAGGTTTTGCATTTTCAAATAGAAGTATCATAATTTTTTAAATGTAAATACGAAGTTATATCCCATATAATATACAAATGCAATGTGTTGCATCAGAATTGCAATAAAATCCAAATCCGTCTACCTAGTAGTTTTTGTGTGATACGAGAACAAACAAACAGATATTCATGTTATTTGGGTGTGCTTTATACGTACCTACTAATATATTTTTTATTATTTATGTTTACATTTATCCTCATCAGTATTTGGTTACAAGTTTGGATATAGGACAGAGTTTCTGGTTTAGTCTTAATTCTACTAGGATTGTTTCTCTGGAATCCTTAGAGCCTGTCTCACCTTTAATTGTTTTTCTTATATATTATAGTATTCGTCATAATAAAGTGAGCATTACAGTTACTTCTTATTACATAAAACCTATTCAAACTCAATCATTCGTTCATTTGTTAAATATCTTATAAAAGTTTGAACTCATCCAAGTCTGGTAAAAATATTAGCGAACATTATAATAACACTGTCTTAATGATGCTAATTATTCTGGTATTAAATTAGGTAATTCTTTGCTTAATTTTATTTTGGCAGCAGTAACTACTAATTATACTAATTGGAGGCTTAAAAATCATTACTTTATATATATTTTATCTTTTTCTATTTAAATATATTTTATTAAAATATTTATTTCCATGTGGACTAGAATCTTGCTCTCACAATCCCTCTTGTTATCTCTTTACGACTAAGCTACTGTGATGTTTGCTACTTCGATGAAGATACTGTGACGTTTGCTACTTTGATGAAGATACTGTGACGTTTGCTACTTCGCTATTTCCGAGGAACTACTTAATAAATTAGATCTCTTCAAAACCTTTGCATTTTTTATATTTGAGTATTGTGCAAATTTAAAGTCATTTCAGATTTATATAGTCAATTTAAGTAGCCCATCCGCCTTCAAGGGAATATGCATATTTTGACCACGTCGAATAACGGTTTAAAAAAATTACCTCTCTTATTTATACCAACCTTTCCATATATCTTCATATATCACTCTGTAATCGCCTCTCTCTTTCAAAAACTCTTGATTCCTCTTATACTCATAATACATTTTTTTCAAATCATTTACCATACATGCAGCTTGTTTGTGGAGCTGCCTTTCAAGCGAGATAAAACTTAAATGTTCTTACTTCACTTTCAAACTAAAATTAAAACAATATTATTTGTCACTGTCTTAAATTATATGTAAGTTATATATAAGTATATACTTTTTTGTATATCAAATTTGTCTGAATATAAGTATGTATATGTTTTATGTTATATATTGTAAATATATGTGGACTTATTTCTGCCCTCACAAATATACTTTTTACAGAGAACTAAAAGATGTCTTTATAGGGATCTCATCCTTTATCTACATTTAGGTAATAATATTGTTCTGTAAAAACTCATACATGTATTGAAAAGTAATTAATTAAAGAATATACAGGGTTATTTGTAATTAGTTGACCACCTCTTGCAGGCAGTTTCTTTACATCAATCCTGACAACATTTGTCCTACGACTTTTTAAAATTAATAGTTTTTAAAATTCAAATTTTCCCATACAAAATTTATTTGTGGTCTCTGAACTGACTGGCATTAACTCTGAGCGTCGTCGGTATGGCGCGCGGGCGTTGACCTTTTAAAGACTTATTACAAATTACAGAGTAATAAGTTGTTTATCAAGATTTGTAAAAAAGTTGTAAAAAGTTGTAGAACAAGTGTTGTTGGGATTGATGTAGAGACGCTGCCTGCAAGAGGTGGTCAACTAATTAAAAATAATCCTATATATAAACTACATAAGAGATAATATTTTGTGATTTAAATTTCTCAATATTTATTTTTTTATTCGTATTTGATGACGAGTAAACAAATATTATAACTGAAGCCATAATAAAAATTAAAACAAACCGAAGCAATCAATACAAGGTTAAAATTTAAATAAATTAAAACCTTCGTGGAATGTTTTTCACGAAACAATATGAGGAATTGCACTGCGTTTTTCTATACATATCAAACCTAATGTAAAATGATTTAAGTAGATTAAAACAACTGGTTGTTGAATTTAGCTGAAGAAATTCTCTGCATGCATAGAGAAATGGCCGATTTTTTAACCCCCGACGCAGGCTGTTATAAGTTTTACGTGTGTATCTTTGTCTGTCTGCGGCATCGTAGCAGCCAAAAGAATGAACGTATTTGATTGCTATTTTTTTAAACGAAAGCCGTGTCCGTCAAGATATTTTTGGTGGATAATAAAAGCAGTCATCTCTAAGATATTTGATTGGTAATGGTGAAAGGTTCTTATGCAATATTGACAGTCAAAAACCTAAACAAGAGAGAATCCATGTGTTAGTAGAATTACTTAATACGATATGGAAATCAGTAATATAACTTTAAAAAGCAGAAAAAAAAATAAATATAAAAAAAAACTACAGACTTAAAAGATCTCTAAAAAGGAAAAAAATTAAATATAAATATTTACTTATTGAGGTCTTCCCTACCTTTAAATAAAGAATGAAATCTAAACGCTAATAAGTCGCCCAGGCAAATAACGGAATAACAATATCAAATTGTACAATCTATGTCCTCATTAATTATGTCCGAAAACCTCTTAAGATAGACACAATCATCAACATACATACGTAAAACGATCCCCCGATACAACGACGTCAATAAGATTTTTTTTTCCTTATAGAAATATTTTTGTGTCTGGGATTTTTATATTGTTTTTTGTTGTGTGATTTATATCTAAGTATTCAATATGGATATGAATAACCCCTCATACCTGTAAACATGTGAACATTTCATTGCCACAATTACTCTCTGAAAACCGTTTGAATTGAATCACTCAATCATCCTTCAACTATAAATATAATACTTTGCCTGCAATGCTCACACAAGAGTACTAAAAAACCCATATGGGTTATATGAGAGAGGTTCTCATATGAGAACGATATTCAATTGGCAATTGAACGATCGGTTTTAAGCAAATCTAAATCGTGCCACTTGGACACGTTCCAGTTTTATTTACAAAACAAAAAATCTAAGAACAGACATATAAAACGTGCTCTTTCACTGTTACCTGTATGAAAATTTGATTTGCTAAGAATTTTAATCGATGTAGTCCATTTTCACCTAGTTTACTCTTACTTCACTCGTACATATCTAGAAGCATAGCCGTACCAAGGGGAGGCAAGGGGGGGCCTTGTGGGTAAGGTCGGTTTTCGCTCTTGTAAAATATTTAACTCCACAGTGACCGTAAAAAATAAGATATAGATGTAGAAAAAAAAAAGAATTAAAGGATAAAGAAACAAGTACAAGAAACAATAACCAACGAAACCTCAAAAAAAACAGCAGGGAATCCAAATATTATTTTTAAATTATGTAAAAGTCGTTAGGGATTGAACTTTTGCCGATGGGCACAGAAACCGAATTAAGCCGCCATTTTGATGTTGTTTCTGTTGTTTCATTAGATATATAGTAAATATGATATTCAAATAATAATAAACAAACTAAATATTAATTAATTGTACAGAAATTGAAAGAATGTTATATCGAGACGTCGCTAAGGTCTACATCAACGATAAGAAGAATATTGTTTCGACAGGATTTTCAACACAAGGCTAATTTCAGAACAGGACATTAATAAAATATACAAAAGATCTTACTATGTATAACTAACAAACAATAATACATGCAATGCCTTGTTGCATTAAAACCGCTTATTGTACGGTGTACCTAATTTAGTTTAGATAGAAAAGTTTAAAAAAAGAACATATATATATTTTTTAAAAGGATTGTGGTGAAAAATCATTTACTTTTTTCAATATCTGTTGGCGCTTCTTCATTTCGTCGACTAATGGTAAAGTAATCTAATTAAATTTATTCTTATTCAGTACCATATAGTAATTTTACTAGTTGTTTTAAATATAATTAACTTAAATATTAGAGTTACTTCAAGGTTTACTATTAATAACCAGACTGGTCCTATACTAAAACTAACATTTTAACCAATAATATTTTAAGTTAAGTTAAAATTAATGCTTATTATTAACATTAATTAATTCATGGTATAAACGAAAACTAGATTACGTGTTAAATTCCCATACATTGTGGAATAGCTGAATAGACATTTGTGATATTCCGCTGTATCGTAAAATCGCTGATTAGACGATTGTAGAATATCTCAAGCATATCGCATTAGAATCCTAGATTGGATTGTTAGATCCTGTAGTGATAGGATATCCAAAAACTTTGTTTGTTCAACTATTTTTTTACTAATTATATTAATGATTATAGTTTCTTTATGTTTTCTAAGGCTTTCACGAGTACCTACTACACATTGAAATAAAATTATTTTTACGGATTTAACTCGCGCATAATGAATTATATTCAAAATTTACATATTAAATCTAAGCATTCGAAACATCGGGTTAGATTTAAAATGTAAATTTAAAATTTAATTCAATCATTATACGCGAGTTAAATCCGTAAAAATAGTGTTATTTCAATATTATAATTTCATTTAAAATAAGCGTGGGCAGACCCCAAAAACGTTAGACAGACGACATATATAGATTATAGATACCGGAAAAAACGGCTATCTAGCACAAGACAGGAAAAATTGAAAGAATTTGGAGGAAGGAGGCCTATACTTTACCAAAGGATTTCTATAATACAAATTGAAATTAAAATCTAACAATAGCACCACTTAGACTTAGAATTATTCTCAAAGAATTAAAGACATATTTATTGTAACTGTAACTGAGCAACTGGCACATAGACATGTAAGTTAGTATCAATTAGTTATTAATAAATCATAAGACCAGAGTTTGTTGTCTTTTGGATCCTTCCTTTGTGGCCGTAACTTATGACAACAGACGGAGGAGTGTTTGAATAGACATTAGTAGTTGGCTGTTGAACGACGTATTGTTTTCAACTCATTGTACCATGAACGATGTTCAATGTTTGTTTATTCTAACCGAGTTCTGAATAGAAAAGGGTCCCAAAATTTAAATTCTATACTCATTGTATTGAATATAATAATTCACGAATTTAATTGTATTGCCAGTCGAGCTGAATGAGTTAGTTTTTATGTTGGCCTAGAAAACTTTTAGCGTAATGGAAACTTTTTTGTTCCTCCATTCGTCCGTCTGTTAAGACACTTTTTCTCAGGAATGCATACCAAGCTAAAATTTATATCAAATACTCAAGTCGACTGTGACTTGGAGCTGTGAAAAAAAAACATCGTTGGCTTAGAAGTTTTTTCAATCAAGAGATATAGCGGTTTATTCCGAATATTTGCACAATTTTTCTAAATTCGCAATGAAGATGTACAGGCATCCACAGCAAATATGCCGTAAACTCAGAGTCTTGAAATTTGGTACCAAGCAACCTCTTATAACATATATAAGGGAGAAATTGCGAAAAATGTAATTTTTTAGTTATATCATATAATAGAAATATTGTGGCCCGACCCAGATGGCACAATGGAGGGATTCTCCGGATCGTGCCAGTAGCCCTCTGGGTGAAATATTTTTTGAGGAAGCGATCTTATTTGTTATTTAGGGTGAGGATTTATTGGTTAGGACCGTTGCTCTATACTTACCTACGCGAAACACAGTGGTACTGGGCAACTGGCTTACGTTAGACTTGTGAGGTGCAGAGAGGTCTTTAAATTTGTAATTAAATAACTTTTAATCAAAAAAACTATTATAGAATTACATAAGCCACAGTATGATCTACGAATTAACAGCATTTTACAAATTAAGTAATAACCTGCCTAATTGATTTGACCTTGTTTGTTACACTTGTATTAACAACAGACTGCTTCATCCAACTCCCTTAGAAGTCATTACTTGCG
Source organism: Napeogenes sylphis (assembly GCA_959347405.1). NCBI lineage: Eukaryota > Metazoa > Arthropoda > Insecta > Lepidoptera > Nymphalidae > Napeogenes > Napeogenes sylphis. The sequence goes on from OY365783.1 coordinate 10,473,020, forward strand.
GTAGTGCCTATGCGGGTAGCCTTCCTCCAGTAACTATGGCAAAATAAATCACATATTTTCAATGACAATGTGAAACAAACTAAATAATGGAAAAAACAGCTTTATAGTTACCAGCTACCAGTCGATTTCCCAGTACGTGGTTGTAGTACACGGAGGCTGTGACGGATGAACATGAGATTGGATATCTAATTTCCGAAAGACGTGTAGTCCAATACCACTTAGGTAATACTCCAGTATTGTATTCATTACATTAATATTTAATACATACATATTTAATCTAAATTATGTTTTTTTATGTGATGAAAATGTTTATTTTCTATCGACAGGCGACAAATAAAACATTCCATTTCACCACCCGAAACATAATAATGGATATATTTTTGTTCTATCTCGTCTTTTTCCTGTACTGACATATAAATTAATACATTGTAGGCTACCTTTTTTAAACATGCCTATAATCATTTAATGTTTCTCATTTCGAAAGTGACTTGCAAACCAAATTGGATTCATTTTAAATGTATTTAAGGGTGAGAATTTTCAAAATCTGTTTTATGGTAAGGGGTGTAGTGGAATATTACGAGTTTCAAACCTTATTGGCTTATGTCATTTGTATCGTACTGAAATATCAAAATCAGTCAATTAGTACTCTTATTAATATTAGAAATAATAGCGATAAAATGAACCGTTATGAGATAAAATACATGTTTTTTTATGATTTTTCCCATTGTGCTCCTAGTTGCAATGACGTTGTATGAATGTAGTTGTTTATATTATTAATGAGAAAGTAAATACCAAAACCATTAATTTTCATTAAATAATATTTTGAATACTCATATCGTTACAAACAACACAAAAATATTTATGACAGGTAGTTATATTTTTATAATAAATACAAAGTTGGTAATTCCTCTAAAAACCTAAGTAATTATATTTAATGTACAGGAATTTTCCAATGATAAGATAAGATCTAAATTCAAGATCCAACATGTACGGAACACATTTGATATGTGAAGCGAACGTTGGAGCGAATCAGATTTTATGTTCTGCACAAATTGCTTATAAAAGCAGCGTATTAGAATCGAATCAGCTTCCATTGTTTTGTATGTAGAACGTTGAAATGCTCAACATATATAGACTCTTTTATCACTAAACGTGAAAGACCAGTACCAGCACAGATACAAACAATATTTTAGATATCATCTATATTCTATAGCCTCACTCATGTATAGAGCGGTTGATCGTAGGATATCTGCATGACGTAACTGTTTGTCACCTAAAGTGCTAAGAAACGCTCCAGAAATTTTTAACCTGTACCTTACAGGTTAAAAATTATATTATTATATAGTTATATAATATATTATAGTTAAAAATTATATTATTATATAGACGTCAACGGAGTTTTATGTTTAAAATGCATAGAGATATTATACATAGAGTAGGGAAGCCAGCCTTAAATGTCAACATCGAACTTAAAAGAGATAGGTAGATCGAAAAACCCTATCTATCTCTACTTTTTATGAAATCTCGTGCTTCGTCGTCGTCGTTTCGAGTGTAATTCGTAGCAATTGTTATTTTTACCAATATTCTGAAAGCTAAGTTGTCATTTTCACCGTGTGAGATCAAATTTGAGTGTTAATAATATAAGATTATTTTCGAATATTTTCGTTTTGACTCAATATAGTCTCCTTTTTGAAGACTAATGTCGAAGTGTCGAAAATGTTTTACACAAATGTTTTAAAAATTTAAAAAACGGGTCATGAATATTTTTTTGCGCATGTGTAATAAGACAAAGACACACAGTGTGACATCTTGCAACTTTTTTTAATTGTCTTTCACTGACGCTCATACGAATACCTATGGCTCACCTATTCTATGTATATTAATTCAATGTTAAAATGTCATGTAATGAATTTGTGTCAATAACAAGACTATAAATTTCAAATCCTATATGAAAATAAAATCAAAATGGCTTCTTTAAAACGTAGTTTCGAAAACGATATTCTACTTTTCAAGCAATACAAAGTCTGTAAGTACGTAATAAATCAGTCGCAAGTCGTTTATCCGACATTTTAATTTAAGCAGACGTACATAACATTTAACTATTTATAACTCATTAAAATATATACGTACAAGTATATATATTATAACTTCTATTTGCTTGTTGAGTATACATTTATTTATTTATTTATTTAATACTTTATTGCACACAAAACATAAAAAAAAAGAAAAAAAAGAAACAGATAAAAATGCACAAAAGGTGAGCTTATCTCTAGGTACAGAGATTTCTTCCAGCCAACCCGAAAAAATATGATGTGATAGAATATTGGAAGGCATCGTGTACAATTTATAATTAAAATATAAAAAAAGAAAACAATACAAAAAAAAGAAAAGATTAAAAAATATATATATATCTAATACCTACAAAAAACAAAAATAGTAAAAATATATATATAGATTATATATAAGGTTGTATATCAATATCCACTACAACTTACAAATTCAAAGGCATATAATAATATCATGTGAATGATAAGTAATGCTCCTTCAACCGTTTTTTAAAAACAGGAAGAGAAGTACTATTACATATAATATAAAACAATACTTTTATAAATAAACATGAAAAAATAATTGTTATTTATATTGGTTGATGATTGTATTAAAACCCTATACATTTTCCTTATCTTAGCATCCAGCGAGCAGTTTTATACATTTGTTAATCAAATGAGTTCAATATTATTTATTGCTTCAAGTCGTTATAAATAATATCTACAGTTGCAATAAATTTATTAACAGTTTAAATTTAATTTGATTTCTCGGGGTTTTTACTCTTTTAGTCCTAAAAAAACTTAATTTTATTGAATGCATTTTTTTATGCGATAACTTGTAAGGTCAGTCGATAGTCGCAAGTATTGATACTTGGCCGTCCTTAGTTCACACCCTGGCATAAAAAATAATTGAAGACACCTTAAGTCCGTAGAACCAGAACCGAACGGAACCATTGATAATCGGAAAAATAACTGATAAAATTGGAATTTTATTTTACATCGGTTTGTCACAGTAACAAAACTAATGAACATTATTTGTAACATATTCTATATTGTAAAACATGATCTTGTTGCTACAAAAATAAATATTGTTGATGCACAACTATTCTGTTAAAATACTTGGAAAGACACGCACTTTGCACTTGTCTATTAAAAATAAAAAAAAAACATTGTTGGAATTAAAAGTGAAGTTTATTAAATCTGCTACTACAAATAACTTCCAGTAAGTAAAATATAAGTAAATCTTATTGACTATTTACAAAGATTATTTTATATTGTATATCATTTACACAATTTACCGATTTACTATCTTACTATATATATTTGTAATACCTTACTTTTATAAGATTTACAATATAAAGAATATTGATAGTATCTTAGATTGTTTAGAAAAATATAAAAAGGCTATAAATATATAAGGTAAGTGTTTTATTAACGGGATACAGAACCTACTTAAACCTGGCACACACGACAAAAAAGAAAGTCAACCGTCTTTTTCCCTCGAACTCGACCATGGATGACTACGGAAACAAACCTCCTACTGTTCCACGGTGTCAAAAGCTCAATGTCAAGACATAGTGTGTCAGTAAAAATACATTCGAATAAATATTATTTTTTTGAAAGTTTCGTAAGTCGAGCGGGCCGGCAGTCGTTTCTTTAATCGTGCTTCGAACATGGCCTCTTAAATTGACTCCTGTGCTAACGAGTTTATTTCAGCGCTTTCATTTAAAAGGCGTCGTCCCGAACTCGTGGAAGATCCATAAAAAAAGCAACAAAGAATCTTGAAAATCTTGAAAGTCCTAAAAAAATATCCATGTGCATGTTATAAAAACCAACCATCCATGAACCATCTTCTGGTATAAATCTATATAAAACCCCAAAATACAACAACATAGTTAGTCTTAATAATATAGACAAATATGCCTCAATAGTCATGATTATTACGTTTGACTGAATATATCTCATTCTATAAATTCACTTAATATAAATTTAATAGGTCAATGGTTAAACTCATTAAAAACATGTCACGTTAGAGTCAACGTTGAAATTTCACTTATACATATATTGCAATTAATAAAACGTGAGGCTCCAATCGCAAGCTTCGTAAGAGAATGGGATAAAGGAGAACAAAGAAGAGAAAGTCTATGAATACTCTTTTAAATAATGTTAATGACAATAATGACATTACTATTGAATATTGGGGACCGTAATAACAATATCAATTACAGAAACAATTGAAAATAATTAAATATGTTTTATTATATCGTTACTTGAAGACTAAATTAATACATATTTAAAAAAATTATAATAAATATTTAAAGATATCACTAATAGACTTTGATACTCGTATTTACAAGAAGTGGACTCTAAGCTATATAAAGCAATTCATTAATTCTCATCTTTAAAAGTTAAAAACAGTAATTCACACTTAACCCAAACCTGTAATGTAACTCCCGCGTAACTATTCTTTTCGTAGCATCTTAATATTATTATTTATGGCATGACATAATTGGTATAGGGTTGGTTACTGAGAACCTTCGGGTTCTTCCGTTGGCTAATACCCGGCACGGTAGGGGTCTGTCATGGGGGTTCGTGCCCAGTCCATGGCTGGCCAGGGCGGGTAACCTTTTTTGCCCGTGGTGGGGAGGGCTCGGGCCTCTTTCCATCGGCCTTCGTTGGTGGAAAGTTGGCCTGGGCGCAGGCCCTCTTTGCCGGGGCTAACTGCGGGATCGCTCCTGGTACTTCTCTGATTAGCAGAGTATACTGTGGAGTGGTCCCGCGGCTGTATAGGGAAGAATGCGCGGCGGTCTCTTTCTTGCTGAGGAAGAGGCCGTCTGCGTTGTTTAGGGGTCTGGACCTCTTTCTACCAAGCGTTGACAGAGAATTGCTTGGTGGGAAGACGGTCCGAGACGTTGACTGGGTTGATCGTTGCCGAGTGCGATGCCACGGTTGCGTTTGGCGATGGTTAGTCTGGGCGCGGTGGGTTCCCGACTTGTCGGGTTCGACGTTGGGTCCTCTGCCTTGAGAGGGCTTTAGTGCGACCTGGCGCTTGGCTCGCGGTTTGACCAGAGCTGCTGTGCTCGCTGGGTCGTATCGAGAGTGCTCTCAAAGGGGGCCTGACCGGTGGTCTCCTCTCGGGGAGAATACCGCGGTGGGGCTTGACACTGTCGATAATGGTCGAGTCGGGTTTTACAGCTGATTCCCTGAGACCGAGTCCGGCCAGAAGAGGGTCTCAGCCACCTTCAGAGGCAGCGGGGTGGAGGGAAGGGGATCCCTCCACAATCTTACAAGCCTGCGAAAAAGGGATGGGTGCTCCTCGTTGCGGGGTGCCCTCTCCGTGGATCACGTGGGGGCATTGCGGTGAGTGCGAAAGCGATCCCGTGGTGTCCCATTATGACGGCAGCGACAACCGTCAGGTGTAGTGAGTAGGAGTCTCATATAACCATCTCCATCATCCCCTGGATGAAGGTGTGTATCCATGAGGATTGTTGACGTTAAAAAATTAATACTTTAATGTATACAAGAACTTAAACAATTTAATAAAAGTTTAGATTTTTGTTATTGTATTTTTTTTTGTTATCAAACCATGAGGATATATATATATATGCTACGAAAAGAATAGTTACGCGGGAGTTACATTACAGGTTTGGGTTAAGTGTGAATTACTGTTTTTAACTTTTAAAGATGAGAATTAATGAATTGCTTTATATAGCTTAGAGTCCACTTCTTGTAAATACGAGTATCAAAGTCTATTAGTGATATCTTTAAATATTTATTATAATTTTTTTAAATATGTATTAATTTAGTCTTCAAGTAACGATATAATAAAACATATTTAATTATTTTCAATTGTTTCTGTAATTGATATTGTTATTACGGTCCCCAATATTCAATAGTAATGTCATTATTGTCATTAACATTATTTAAAAGAGTATTCATAGACTTTCTCTTCTTTGTTCTCCTTTATCCCATTCTCTTACGAAGCTTGCGATTGGAGCCTTACGTTTTATTAATTGCAATATATGTATAAGTGAAATTTCAACGTTGACTCTAACGTGACATGTTTTTAATGAGTTTAACCATTGACCTATTAAATTTATATTAAGTGAATTTATAGAATGAGATATATTCAGTCAAACGTAATAATCATGACTATTGAGGCATATTTGTCTATATTATTAAGACTAACTATGTTGTTGTATTTTGGGGTTTTATATAGATTTATACCAGAAGATGGTTCATGGATGGTTGGTTTTTATAACATGCACATGGATATTTTTTTAGGACTTTCAAGATTTTCAAGATTCTTTGTTGCTTTTTTTATGGATCTTCCACGAGTTCGGGACGACGCCTTTTAAATGAAAGCGCTGAAATAAACTCGTTAGCACAGGAGTCAATTTAAGAGGCCATGTTCGAAGCACGATTAAAGAAACGACTGCCGGCCCGCTCGACTTACGAAACTTTCAAAAAAATAATATTTATTCGAATGTATTTTTACTGACACACTATGTCTTGACATTGAGCTTTTGACACCGTGGAACAGTAGGAGGTTTGTTTCCGTAGTCATCCATGGTCGAGTTCGAGGGAAAAAGACGGTTGACTTTCTTTTTTGTCGTGTGTGCCAGGTTAAAGTAGGTCCTGTATCCTGTATCCCGTTAATAAAACACTTACCTTATATATTTACAGCCTTTTTATATTTTTCTAAACAATCTAAGATACTATCAATATTCTTTATATTGTATTGTAAAAAGTTTAGATTTTTGTTATTGTATTTTTTTTTGTTATTAAACCATGAGGATATATATATATATATATATCCTCATGGTTTAATAACATGGTTTAATAACAGGATATATATATATATATATATCCTCATGGTTTAATAACAAAAAAAAATACAATAACAAAAATCTAAACTTTTTACAATACAATATAAAGAATATTGATAGTATCTTAGATTGTTTAGAAAAATATAAAAAGGCTGTAAATATATAAGGTAAGTGTTTTATTAACGGGATACAGGATACAGGACCTACTTAAACCTGGCACACACGACAAAAAAGAAAGTCAACCGTCTTTTTCCCTCGAACTCGACCATGGATGACTACGGAAACAAACCTCCTACTGTTCCACGGTGTCAAAAGCTCAATGTCAAGACATAGTGTGTCAGTAAAAATACATTCGAATAAATATTATTTTTTTGAAAGTTTCGTAAGTCGAGCGGGCCGGCAGTCGTTTCTTTAATCGTGCTTCGAACATGGCCTCTTAAATTGACTCCTGTGCTAACGAGTTTATTTCAGCGCTTTCATTTAAAAGGCGTCGTCCCGAACTCGTGGAAGATCCATAAAAAAAGCAACAAAGAATCTTGAAAATCTTGAAAGTCCTAAAAAAATATCCATGTGCATGTTATAAAAACCAACCATCCATGAACCATCTTCTGGTATAAATCTATATAAAACCCCAAAATACAACAACATAGTTAGTCTTAATAATATAGACAAATATGCCTCAATAGTCATGATTATTACGTTTGACTGAATATATCTCATTCTATAAATTCACTTAATATAAATTTAATAGGTCAATGGTTAAACTCATTAAAAACATGTCACGTTAGAGTCAACGTTGAAATTTCACTTATACATATATTGCAATTAATAAAACGTGAGGCTCCAATCGCAAGCTTCGTAAGAGAATGGGATAAAGGAGAACAAAGAAGAGAAAGTCTATGAATACTCTTTTAAATAATGTTAATGACAATAATGACATTACTATTGAATATTGGGGACCGTAATAACAATATCAATTACAGAAACAATTGAAAATAATTAAATATGTTTTATTATATCGTTACTTGAAGACTAAATTAATACATATTTAAAAAAATTATAATAAATATTTAAAGATATCACTAATAGACTTTGATACTCGTATTTACAAGAAGTGGACTCTAAGCTATATAAAGCAATTCATTAATTCTCATCTTTAAAAGTTAAAAACAGTAATTCACACTTAACCCAAACCTGTAATGTAACTCCCGCGTAACTATTCTTTTCGTAGCATCTTAATATTATTATTTATGGCATGACATAATTGGTATAGGGTTGGTTACTGAAAACCTTCGGGTTCTTCCGTTGGCTAATACCCGGCACGGTAGGGGTCTGTCATGGGGGTTCGTGCCCAGTCCATGGCTGGCCAGGGCGGGTAACCTTTTTTGCCCGTGGTGGGGAGGGCTCGGGCCTCTTTCCATCGGCCTTCGTTGGTGGAAAGTTGGCCTGGGCGCAGGCCCTCTTTGCCGGGGCTAACTGCGGGATCGCTCCTGGTACTTCTCTGATTAGCAGAGTATACTGTGGAGTGGTCCCGCGGCTGTATAGGGAAGAATGCGCGGCGGTCTCTTTCTTGCTGAGGAAGAGGCCGTCTGCGTTGTTTAGGGGTCTGGACCTCTTTCTACCAAGCGTTGACAGAGAATTGCTTGGTGGGAAGACGGTCCGAGACGTTGACTGGGTTGATCGTTGCCGAGTGCGATGCCACGGTTGCGTTTGGCGATGGTTAGTCTGGGCGCGGTGGGTTCCCGACTTGTCGGGTTCGACGTTGGGTCCTCTGCCTTGAGAGGGCTTTAGTGCGACCTGGCGCTTGGCTCGCGGTTTGACCAGAGCTGCTGTGCTCGCTGGGTCGTATCGAGAGTGCTCTCAAAGGGGGCCTGACCGGTGGTCTCCTCTCGGGGAGAATACCGCGGTGGGGCTTGACACTGTCGATAATGGTCGAGTCGGGTTTTACAGCTGATTCCCTGAGACCGAGTCCGGCCAGAAGAGGGTCTCAGCCACCTTCAGAGGCAGCGGGGTGGAGGGAAGGGGATCCCTCCACAATCTTACAAGCCTGCGAAAAAGGGATGGGTGCTCCTCGTTGCGGGGTGCCCTCTCCGTGGATCACGTGGGGGCATTGCGGTGAGTGCGAAAGCGATCCCGTGGTGTCCCATTATGACGGCAGCGGCAACCGTCAGGTGTAGTGAGTAGGAGTCTCATATAACCATCTCCATCATCCCCTGGATGAAGGTGTGTATCCATGAGGATTGTTGACGTTAAAAAATTAATACTTTAATGTATACAAGAACTTAAACAATTTAATAAAAGTTTAGATTTTTGTTATTGTATTTTTTTTTGTTATCAAACCATGAGGATATATATATATATGCTACGAAAAGAATAGTTACGCGGGAGTTACATTACAGGTTTGGGTTAAGTGTGAATTACTGTTTTTAACTTTTAAAGATGAGAATTAATGAATTGCTTTATATAGCTTAGAGTCCACTTCTTGTAAATACGAGTATCAAAGTCTATTAGTGATATCTTTAAATATTTATTATAATTTTTTTAAATATGTATTAATTTAGTCTTCAAGTAACGATATAATAAAACATATTTAATTATTTTCAATTGTTTCTGTAATTGATATTGTTATTACGGTCCCCAATATTCAATAGTAATGTCATTATTGTCATTAACATTATTTAAAAGAGTATTCATAGACTTTCTCTTCTTTGTTCTCCTTTATCCCATTCTCTTACGAAGCTTGCGATTGGAGCCTTACGTTTTATTAATTGCAATATATGTATAAGTGAAATTTCAACGTTGACTCTAACGTGACATGTTTTTAATGAGTTTAACCATTGACCTATTAAATTTATATTAAGTGAATTTATAGAATGAGATATATTCAGTCAAACGTAATAATCATGACTATTGAGGCATATTTGTCTATATTATTAAGACTAACTATGTTGTTGTATTTTGGGGTTTTATATAGATTTATACCAGAAGATGGTTCATGGATGGTTGGTTTTTATAACATGCACATAGATATTTTTTTAGGACTTTCAAGATTTTCAAGATTCTTTGTTGCTTTTTTTATGGATCTTCCACGAGTTCGGGACGACGCCTTTTAAATGAAAGCGCTGAAATAAACTCGTTAGCACAGGAGTCAATTTAAGAGGCCATGTTCGAAGCACGATTAAAGAAACGACTGCCGGCCCGCTCGACTTACGAAACTTTCAAAAAAATAATATTTATTCGAATGTATTTTTACTGACACACTATGTCTTGACATTGAGCTTTTGACACCGTGGAACAGTAGGAGGTTTGTTTCCGTAGTCATCCATGGTCGAGTTCGAGGGAAAAAGACGGTTGACTTTCTTTTTTGTCGTGTGTGCCAGGTTTAAGTAGGTCCTGTATCCTGTATCCCGTTAATAAAACACTTACCTTATATATTTACAGCCTTTTTATATTTTTCTAAACAATCTAAGATACTATCAATATTCTTTATATTGTATTGTAAAAAGTTTAGATTTTTGTTATTGTATTTTTTTTTGTTATTAAACCATGAGGATATATATATATATATATATGCACATAAATTTATTAGATTTTTGCGCGATTAATTTCGAACCCATACGAGGCAACCCCTGTATTTATGTTCTAGAACACGGTGGGCCGCGGCGTGAACTTTAGTTCACGAGTGGTACCTCTCATGGGTTCAAAACTATTCGGGCTAAATGCGGATTAATTTACAACACAAAGCCGGGTAAATAAATATTTAATAAACATTGTCCAAGATCATAAAGTTAATTCTATTAAATCTATATACACATAATAAATGTTTTGAGTAGTGATGTTTCAACTCTAAACCCTCTATGATATAGTTATTATTACGTCATTAATTATACAAATACCAAGCAACATTATTAACACGCTCCGACGTTAGAATGAGATTGTAATATTATCTACTTGAAAGATAATTGAGAGGTTTTACATAAATTTTAAATACGGACTGTGGTTAATGATTTTTTTTATATTTACAAAACTATTTACAATAACTATTTAAAAAAAATGTATTACTCTTGCAGGTCTTTTCCTCCCAAATTTTTCAGAGGGTTGCATACATTGCCTCTGCCACGTGTCAACACTTGCACGTGCAGAAGTGGTTATTGCTGTCCCTTTAACATTTCTAGAGAGTACTGGGTAGACGCGGGGAAAATAACATTCTCCGAAGGCGATCCCGATGGACAATATGGTAAGTGAAGACATACTAGATCTAGACTAGAAGTATGGATAACAGGATTATTTTTTGAGGAGTTTTCTTTGCCTGAATACGAAATTCATTAGACCAACGTCTTCTATTTGTAATAGTATGAACCACTATAATATTGGTACCAATGATACAAATACATATTGAAAAACACTAAGAAAAGTAATGTTTATATATCGTACGAATATTGTATTAGTAAATAGTATGAGTCAGTCACAGTTACAGTTTATTTTTAGGGTTCTGCAAACCCTTTTTGCCCTTTGGGTACCCTAACCCTATTACCTAAGACTTCGCTGTCCGTCCGAACCGTGACATCTAGACATATTAAATTTTCACAGATAATATATTTCTGTTGCTGCTATAGTAAAAAATACTAAAAACAAAATAAAAGAGATATTTAAGGGGGGTTCCCATACATAAGAAGTGGTTCTTTTTAACGTCGTTTCATCGTTTTGTGGTCCGGGACCGCTTATTAAAGGAAGAAATTAAAATGCAAGTAACTTTGTAAGGCAAATAAAGAAATTACGATATCGAATCGTATAGTCTAAGTCCTCAATGATTAACTTCATGAAATAGACACCATCGTCAACGTACGTACAACGTTCCCCCGACGCGACGACTTCAATAAGTACATAATAATATTATTTTTATTCTTTTTAGAGGTCTTTTTGTATTTTTTTTTTTTTTTTTTTTATACAAAACTAGGTTAATGCTTGACTACATTCCACCTGATGGAAAGTGAAATGTAGTCTTATCGAGGGATTTTTAAATTTTTAATTAACTTCTGTATCTGTATTTAAAGAATTTATCTTAAATTAAACTCGTTGAAAGTTTTAGAGTAAGAGTAATTCCTACTAATTTAATTAAAAAAGAATACTTGACTCTGCTCTGATTTTAATAATTAAGTTTCCATTTTAATAAACGTACTTGCGACCCGCCCCTATCTCGTACAGGTTTAACTTGACTATTTAGTATGTTTATCTTAAAACACATCTCGTCTTTAGTTGCTTAAACTGCAGTAGTCGAGATGGAAATGAATCTTTTGTTTAATTTTTATGAACTGTAACGTAATATTCATAATGTTATTAATATTTTGTAAAAAAATAACATTCAAATTTCTGATTATTCCGGGGATTTTACCACGCCGATACGAAGAATACCGAGCTTTTCGCTACGTTTTTTAATGTTTCATAATATGATATGAATAACATTTCTTTATATTTAATATTGACTTATCGTTCTTGTTTAATTGGTGTTTTCTCTGCTGTTTTGCAAGATTAGACAATAGTAATAATTATATTAATACACAGGATACACACATTGATCTAACCCCTAAGTAAGTAAATTATTTTAGAAATACACATTATAAATACTGAGAATATATTTAATAAACGACCAAACTCAGAAATACAGACATCTATGCTCATCACATACATGCCTGTCCTTGTTGGGAACCGAACCCGAGCCCCATTGAGCCGCTATATGTTAGGCGTCTGCGCTAACCACTTGACCAAAGCGACGGTCAAAGATTAGTTTTATTAGGTCCTACAGATTAGACCAAAACATTCGCCTTGTTACATAAAAATATTATTTTTAATAACCCACGGGATGCCAATATCAAGGTGTTTAAGACATTATTGAAAGAGTAAGTTATCAAGTAGGTATTTAAGTCGCAATGGTATGCCTTTTGTATGCCTCGGATTCTGGGTTTTTAAGCATTTTGAATTTTTGAGTATTTAAGCATTTGAGCATAAAGAGTTAAGAGGGTGATAAATTATATTATTATACTTAAGTCATAACATATTTTTATAAATCAATCGTCAAACTGGTTTTATATCTGAGATGATTAAATAATATATAAGCGCATGCTATAAGAACTGATAGTATCCAAATTTTAAACATATGTTGTCAAGACACAACTCATTCTACGAAAAATCATGAAATACTATGAAATGATCAATAAATTTACGCTGAACTGATATATTATTATATCGTACCTTAATATAGACAAGATATTTAAAATGCAGAAATATGTATGTAACCTATTAAAATTATATCGACAGATAAAATTGGTTATCATTCTTGAATATAGTATAGACAAGATTTGAGTGTGAATACTTTCCAAATTTAACAAAACTTTTGAATATTTTCATCTTTTCTCATTTAAAAGCTAAAGATAAAATATGTCTAGCATTATTCATATATTATATATACATTTTATTAAAGCAACTTTAATACATAATATTACTAAACCGTTTTTATTTTACATTTGCTAAATACAAGTAAATTTGATTCTACCCCGGAAAAAACATCCATCACTTAAAAGTAATATAACACCTCTTTGTCTCCAAATCTAAAACAAAATGGATTCGCAGCAACATTAAAAAATAAAGCATCATCAATCAACAGTACAGACATAACGTATTAATTAATATATATTAAATTTAATCTGAATAATGTGAATAAATAAATAAATAATTTAAATTAATTAATAATCATTGTTTGTTCTTCAGTACCAGCAGTAAGAGTTTTAAGGTTACAAAACCTAAAACAGTACAAAATCGTAAAATCAAAACTTACAATTATTAATTATTATACACGGTATGAATCAAAATTTTTGACATAGATATTTAAAGAACCTGTTAAAAAGTGAATTATTTTTAGTTATTTAGACCACGATAAATTATATTTTTTTAGGTACGTCTTTTAGTTTTGTTTTAAGTAAACTTTTTTTGTTGAAAAATTGTTAAATATGTGTTACGAACTTCTAAGTGTTTATAAGTTATTAGGTATATGATATCCGTTGATGATTTTTGTTATATTATTTTATAATAACGTTATTTTAACACTAATCAGTCTAAGAAGCATCTCCCAAAGTCATTGGACGGACTAAAGTAGTTAAATTATTATCATAAAAAGACCAAACAATATATACCTATATATAAAACATAAGATATAAGAAATATATAGGACTAAAAGCAAATGATATTCTAAATATATTAAAATTGTTTTTGATAGCCTGTGTGTTGCGGACCCAAATGACAAAATAAATACTGTTTCTTCGAGATCTGCCAAGTCAAGCAAACAAACACACAAAAGCACAACCGTATCATCCTTCATTCACTGCCCTTTAAACCCATCTATAACTACGAAATGAATAAAGCTAGAAAAAAAAATTTTAGAAACCAAAAAAATAATAAATAATTGAAAAACCCCGATACCAAAAGGCCTCAAAAAAAAATAAAAATAATATTACTATGTACTTATTGAATTCGTTGCGTCGGGAGACCTTGTACGTACGTTGACATTGGTGTCTATTTTACGAAGTTAATCATTGAGGACTTAGTCTATACCAGGTGTGGCCAACCAGTCGATCGCGATCGACCGGTCGATCGCGGCCGCTAGTCGAGTCGATTCCGGCTTGGCAAGAAGTATTTAAAATTTTTAAGTTCAAATTAAGATTTACCTGCCCTAGAGGTCCATTAGAATATCAGGACGTACGTAATTTTTAAAAATAAATTAAGTAGATCTAACAGCGATTCGTCGGTAAAAAAGTCGATCTTAATTCTGATTAAGTTGGCCACCCCTGGTCTATACGATTCGATATCGTAATTTCTTTATTAGCCTTGTTTACTTGCATTTTAATTTCTTCCTTTATTAAACGGTCCTTTAGCTCCTTATAACTTGGTAACTTGATTTTACATAACATCTCACAGCGGTTAATAGATTGACTTGGGAGGCTTAGATTTTTAATATTTTATTTTTTATGGGTTTTCTCTAGCCACCAAACAACTAGCTTTGCCTATAATTTATTAAATAATATTTTATTAAAAATAACCAGAATGTTTTAATTGTTTTTAAATGTTTTAATTTTAGATATACGAATTTAAAGTAGTAAGACTAAATTTTATTACAAAAAAGTAGTTAATATTTTAATTTAGTTTATATGGCAATCAGTTTATATGGCAAAAGCTAAGTGCACTGCCCGGGAATCGAACCCGGGTCGCAAGAATGGGAATCTTGCATGATACCACTACACCAGCAGTGCTTGATATGCATTAATGAAATAGTACTTTATAATGTAAAGCGAAAAATGTTGTATCATTATTAACTAGTGTAGTACACAATTATATCTGCTAAGAATATTAATCAGGTAGTACTCAAATTGTACTTCGACATTACATAGAATTAATATTTTAGTACGACTGGTAATCGAACCTGGTATTTATTACAAGGACAGCTATTATTTCTGCTGCAGTAGATGATTGGACACTACATGCATAATTTTATCATTAGAGATAATGCATGTAGGTATGTTCATGTATTTTAAGAATAAATTTCACAAGGTTATTTTTTTTTTGTTGTCTATTGACTATTTGCAGCATACATAATTAAAACAAAAAAAATACTTATATTAATAATAATATAAGTATTACACATTTATTTTAAAATCAAGTAAATTTATTATTTTAATACGAGCTTAAATAACATTTACAATCAACAGAACACTTAGTTTTTCTTAATACCAAGGTAGGTATTACATATTTTTGTATATACAGGGTTATTTGTAATTAGTTGACCACCGCTTGAAGGCAGCCTCTTTACATCAACCCCAACAACATTTGTTCTACGACTTTTTAAAATTAAAAGTTTTTAAAACTCAAATTTTCCCATTCGTTGTCTCTGAACTGGCATTAACTCTGAGCGTCTGTATGGCGCCTGAGCGTCGACCTTTTAAGTACTTACTTAGGAGTAAAAATTTGTTTGATTCGTTTTTTTTGTGTTGTTTGTCAAGGTTTGTAAAAAGTTGTAGAAGAAATATTGTTGGGATTGATGTAGAGAGGCTGCCTGCAAGACGTGGTCAACTAATTAAAAATAACCCTGTATATTATTATATAAAATTCAAATTAAAATTTTACTACATTTAGCATTCGAGGCTCTGGTCTTATGTCACATTTGATTTGCAAGTTGAAGGCAAAAAAAAAATAATGTCAGTATTTTTTTTTACCTCCTTATTATTATTTTTTGTTGTTTGTTCCTCGGTTGAGACCTGCTTTTTAAGTATTATAACTAGTTTTAGATTCTATGACACCAAGTTCGTGGTCTGTAGATGAGTCGATGAGTTCAGGAGATTCATGATTCATCACGTGTCTCAAGAGATTACCTAGTTGTTTTCTTGTTTTGATGTCGATTTAAGCAATGGGGTATTTGATTCTGACAAGAATACATTATAAGCAATGGCAAAAGAACTACGTGCACGGATACGCTGACGCTAGGGTTGCCAACCATACTTTATAATAAAGTATTATACTTGTGTTTTATAAAATATCGGTTATGTAAATATTGTCATGTAAAATATCGGTTTGAAATAAAATTTATAATCAATACACAAAGGTAGAATATAAATAAATGATATAGTTCATTGTGTGACAATTATTTATGTAGGTACTTTTTTTTTATTAAACTTTAGTGAACCATGATGATTATTTAATGTATATTTACCCGGCCATATTCACGTTATTTAATCTGAACCGTTCACGCCGCAAGTCTGCTTCGAGCTCGTGATTAGAAACGCCTAATGAGTTCGAAACTAGTCGGTCAAAACTTGGATTAAATTACTTGAATATAGTCGAGTAAATACACATGTATTAGGTATGTATGTACTTTACGTAATGTATTATCATTTTTTCTTTCACAATAATTATCATCAAAGTGTGATTTCATATAGCGCCACCTTCAATCAAGAATTGAAAGCAATAACTTTTCTTTGCATTGCTATGGGATGTTACTTTTAATGAAATCCACAGATGGCTGCATCATTACGGGAACCAAATATTATACAAACACCAATCAATGTTATAAAAATGCAGTCAAATAATAATTTGTTTTTTTTTTATATTACCAAAAATAGATAAGACTCTTCTAACATAAATTTCTAACTGTAATTTATTTTAAGAGTTAAGATCGAGAGTTAATTAATTTCTGTTAGTCTTTTTTTTTAAAGAATTTTGATGTAATAAAATTGATTAATTTAAATTGAAGGGTTGATGTGTTTCCGACAATGGGCGCTAGAGGCGCCACAGTCATTTGGAATTCCCGCATGCGTATTGTACTTCCCTTTTCTTCAACGTCCCTGAATTTCATGAATGGCGATAGTTCACTACTTGTCTGTACACCAATAAAAATTATTATTTAGTGTGAAAATGTTAGATCAAACGTACAATAACAGTAACGAACCAATTAGATAGTGTTGTGATAAGGAAACTCTTTGGTTTCCGGCTAAAATTAGACAATAATAGTGTAAGTATTTAAAATGTGGTATTTAACATCAATAAAAAAATATTGTAATCCAAAAATGAATTAAAAACTATTTAGATGTGTAGACATTTGAATAAAGTCTATCAATTTCAATAAAAACAAAACTGCGGAATTTTTATCGATTTGACACTTTACCCCAATTCAATGTTGTGAATCGTTTCTATGCGAACTTTTTATGTAAGACGTGAATATAATTCCTGTTTGAAAAGCTCTGTGCGTTGAACTATATAAATGTACTTTATGCTTTCATAACATAAATGCATTTTTTTTTAGATATTTTTTTTCTTTTTGGAATGTTTGATTGATATTTTTTTTTAAAGGCTTATATTATTTATGGACTAATCCATGTAAATAAATTTGTAGCACACTTCTTTTAGTTACATTATCTAGATACTTTTAGTAACAAGAAACATTGCTTTCAATTTAAATGTGTCTTTTAAGTAAAATAGTATAAAAACACCAGTTAAAATATGTATTTTTGGACAAATGTTGTCTGTTTGAGTCATTAATACTAAATGACTACGTGTACGTGAGCGCTGTTTCTTTGACTCACATTTCTAAACATAAAGTAGATGTAGGTCAAGGACTATAGTTTTAACATTAAAAAAAATACATAAAATCTAAAAAGAGGTTTAATTTTATGAAGTCTAATTGTTACATCCGCATTTTGTAGCATTAAATAAAAATATACTCAGCAAAACTTAGTTTTTTTTTTGTAGTTAGAATCATGTCGAGTAGCCCATTTCCGTACACATGCGAGCTATGTGGTGCAGAGGGTCTCACAGACGAGGGCATGCGGTCACACACTCTGGAGGCGCACGTGGCTGGCCGACCAGACTGTCCCTTCTGTGATTGCACGGTGCCACAACCACAATTAGTTGGACATGTCCAACGAGCTCACTTACACTATCTTACACCAGAGAGGGAATTGATGGCCTTTATAGATGACCAAAGCCCCAGGTATGTTAGTAGTTTAACTTACATTCATCATTTTATGAACTTGTGGTACCAAATGGTACACGTCGTAAAACTAGTTATTGTTTTATATACCTAGTAAATCATAAGGTTATAAAACGGAGCGAGGGATATTATGTCAAAACTCCCATGTGAAATTAAAAGATTCATGTAAACAAGTGCCAATTAAAAGTAATACTTCACAAAACGCTAATATTTTGCATATGCAAATCTCGCAATAAATAACAATATCTGCAATATCTCACACTGAAAAGAATATTAATACAATGGCGTCTTGCCAATAGCATATTTTGAATGACAATCTTGTCGCGGTCAATAGACCTTAACGTATTTAGGTTATTCAGTCAGAATGGAATTAGTTATTGTAATTCAATATTCTCTTGCGAATGATTACAAGTTTAATAAAAATAAAATAAAAAGGGCATACAGAAGACAATTTAAATTTATTTCAGTTTCGATGAAGATTCAAAAATGACGACAACGGATAGTTGCAGCTACAACACACCAGGCTCCATAAACGGTTGGCACAGCCCTGACACCACGTCTTACCACAATGGTGCTATTTCAAAAAACTATTACAATGGTTTTCAAGACAAAGATAATTATAGAGAAAAGGACGAAGATAAATACTCAAGGTCTCCTAAAAACATCAATCTCACAAATGGATTGAAGAATATTAATATTAATAACACTGTTAAAAAGAAGTGCAGTAGAGAAAATTCAGCTGATCGCGAATTTATAAATGGTCATGATAAAAAGAGTGAGTAGGTTACATTTAAACATACTACGGCTATAATAAACAGAATTGGTAATGTTAATATTATTTAGTAAGAACTTTATTTAGTGTAACTTTGAATTTATTAAAAACTTTTAAATAGAGGTTTTGTTTGTGTTTTACAGGCACGCATACCAACTCAAATCACAATAGCAATGATAATTCCCCAAACAAAAATAAGGTTAGTAAAAATAGCGTAATTGCGTAAAAGTTATTATTTAAAATAAAATAAAATTGCTTTACTTTCAGCTTACTATGGCAAGTGCTGGTCAAGGATCACCCCTTAGGTCACAATTGGCCCTTAAACTTAAATCTAATACACCTAAAAAAAGTGCGCCAACACCCAGTCCTACAGTACAGGTAAAACAAAAATCATTTTTCAAAAAATATAAATACTTTATCCGATTGAAAGGATATAATGTATAATTAAATCTTTGCGTTCTCTTTCTAATCTGTGCAGGCAATTCACAAGGCACTAGTCAACATTTTCAAATTAAAAAAAGTGGAATATTATCTTAAATGTCATTGTCAAGTTTAAAATTAATGAATAACTTTCGGCGCGAAATTCATGTTTCAGTATTTACATTTTTTATTTTGAATAAAATAACTTAGTTACAAAATTCTATTCTAATTTTTAGTGCCTCTTATGTGATTTCACTTCAACATGTCCGAGAAAGTTGGAAGAGCATATAAATCGAGCTCATTTCGATCTGACTTCTCCATCCGTGTTGGGAAATGCGAATGATAACTCGAATATATCTAATAACACAACTCTGGGTCTAAGCAACGCTACCATAACTCTGGATAATCCAACGCTGGCATTAAGTGCCATGGCGATGTCACCAGGACCACATTCTTCCAGTTACCAGTGCCCGATTTGCGAAAGCGAGTTTACGAATGGATCAGACGTCGAAGTTCATGTTAATGTTGAGCATAGAGATATTTTAAGCCCACAGAAATCTGTATGTATTATCATTTTAACTCACAAAATTCTTTTTAAATGATTAAACAGCTATTTACCTATTTTTATTTTTTCTTCTACTTCATTAAAGGATCAAGCAGATAATGCTTCTTGTGATGATGTTGTGATGATGGAAGAAAGTCCTGTCAGCAACTGCCCTGTCTGCTGCCAACCATTACCTCTAACACAACATGAATTGGTAAGAATATATTATCACTTATTATATATTGTACATTTATATTTATTTCTTTACATTTATAATCTCCAATATTTTTATTATTAGTTAATATTTCTGTTTCAATTATGTTTTTTTTTTCAATGAAATTAAATAAATTATTTTGAGTAAATGTGTACAATAAAAACTAAAAATTGTTTAAGATTCAACACATAGAAGAACATTTTGAGAGAGGTGAAGAAAGTGGTTCAGACACACTGTCAGCTGCAGAACGAGAAGCTCAAAGGAACAGAGAGGAACATGAGTTCCAACTATTGAGGGTAAGATATTATAACAAAAATATTCCTGTTATAGCTGGAGTTTGTTCACATTTTACTTATATTTTAGTTAACCAACTAATCCACTGAGCTGTTTATTATATATTGAGATTTAAATTATTTATTAAAATTTATATATAATACATTAAATAAATAACCAAAATAATATGGTATATTAGTATAGATATTATTTTTGTAAATATTTACTTGCAATATCTATTTTATGACTACAGATAATAATACTTTTTTGTAATGTTGTTCCAATGTGCCCTATCCTTGGTCAGTGTTTTTAATATGCTTTATTAGTTGCACATGTATGTTAACTCGTTTGTTTTTTAACTTGTAACTTACGTTTTTGAATGAGATTTTGTCTCATTTCCCACAGACCAATTTTGTTCAAACTTCGTGTACATATCAAAGACCGATAATATATTAATAACTCAATAAGATTATCCGATTACCCTGATTATAGATCTTTTTTGCATAGCTAAAAGATTACAATATACATTTTCTGGACAAATTGTACTAAAAAGAGAAAATAGATATAGTTTAAAAAACTAAAAAAAAAACAAATTAAAAAATAAATCGAAAATTATTACATATACATTACAAAAGTAATTTTGTGAATGTGGCTATCCATATATCCCTTCACCCTCCCTAACTATCTTCCACCATAGAGATATAAAGATATTATTCACAGACAGTGGTTACATACACTATATTCTTGGAAACAGCACCTTCTTGGAAAATGTAATTGGTTACTTCAGAGATGAATAAATATATAAAATAATATTTGTAGGCTCAATACGGCATGGAGGAGGACGAGGAGGGTTACACGAGTCGCGCGGCCAGCAGTCTGAAGCGTGCCGTGTACAGTGGAGCCCTGTCCGTGGCAGGCTACTATGAGCGCAGTGTGGGGCTCAAGCGGGCCTCCGCACAGGGACTGGACGCAGGTTGCTCCAAGACCAATGGTTAGTATTAGTTATAAATATGTTATTAAATGTTTAATATGTCAATTTATGAAGTTTAATATTATGTAATAGTTTTTGTAAAATAAAGGAACAACTATCATTACTTAAAATTTAAGAATGTATGTTATAAGTTTTATTTTAGTTAAATCTGCCTGCAAGAGGTGGCCATTGATTAAAAATAACCCTTTTTAAATATCGAATTATTTTTTTTTGATACGGACAGGATTAGAACCCGCGATCTCTGAGAGACTGCCCTGTCGCTTTATCAATTAAGCTACTGTATCGCTTCCCGGCTCGATAATTTTTACGTTCTATATCCAACCGGTCCCGGAGGTTGCGGGTTCGAATCCTGCCTGTATCGAATATTTTTTATATCTATTATATAAAAATATTTTTATGCTGCCCGTTACAGTCAGAACATATTTCACAGAGGATAGATAATATATATTATGTTGATTTAAATGATAAGCCAACTTTACTCAAAATTTTATCAAAGATAGTTTTGCTGTGTTTTATAAATCAGTTTATGATTTCCGAAAATACCGAAATTACAGGTTATGAAAAAAAAAAAAATTTTTGAATTAAAATATATTTTACATGTTGACCTTTCGTAAGCATCACGGAAGGAGTAACAGAGATGGACTATCGGTGTCTATATTATTAATATTATAGGTATACTAGAAAGGATAGCTCAACTAAATGCTCAAAACCCGAGTATAGTAAAGACGTACCTGTGCAGTGCGGTGGACCACTACGCCAGCACCTACGGGGACAGGGGCTGGGGCTGCGGATACAGGTCACTACTTTTATTACTAGGAAATAAATCAGCTCTTAAACGCTTATATGCTTGTAGGTGCAGTGGTTCCCTTTAATGTTTACATATGTATATGTAATTCCTAAAAATATAAAGATAATTCTTTGGTACTTCAGTGCTGCACAATAATCACAAAATTATTTGCTCGTCTTTAATTTCTTTATCTCTTTAGGAACATGCAGATGCTCCTGTCGTCTCTCTCCCGCCACCCGCCCTACGCATCTCGTCTGTGGGAGAGCATGTCCGTGGCGCCGGGTGCTCCGGGGAGTCACGGGGGCTCCGGGGTGGTCGGGCCGCAGGGGACTCAAGGGCCCCCCGGGGTACCCAGCGTGCCCTCCATACCTAGCCTGCAGCTGCTGGTAGAACGAGCCTGGCAGATGGGCTTCGATACACAGGTCAGATGATGGTACTCGAGCGGGATGAGCAAATTATTTAGTTAATACATGATTATAAATCAGACAGAATATTGATGAAAATTAAACATAAATACAGCAGTATATTTTTCGACCATGATGCAGAATCGGAATTAATTATTATATTAGCTAAATTAATATTGCATAAGATTCATATATGTAACATGAAAATCATTATCAGAATACCAAATGGTGTATACAGGGTTACTTGTATTTAATTGGCCACCTCTTGCAAGCAGCTTGTCTACATCAATTCCAACAACATTTGTTCTACGACTTTTTTACAAATCTTGATAAACAACACAAAAAAAAGCAAAACAAAAAAAAATATATTTTGTAAGAAGTACTTAAAAGGTCAACGCCCGGGCGTCACACCTACGCTCACACTTAATGCCAGTTTAGAGGCATTTAAATAAATGTTGTATGGGAAAATTTGAATTTAAAAAAACACTTAATTTTTAAAAGTCGTAGAACAAATGTTGGGATTGATATAGAGAGGCTGCCTGCAAGAGGTGGCCAATTTACTACAAATAACCCTGTATATTTGGAATCCAAATGATGACTTTTACAAATGTTCTGTGATCCATATATGACCTAGGTATGACGTCATATTAAAGCATTACTTATAACCCCAGGGTTCAGAGCAGTTGGGTTGTAAGCTCCACAACACGCGCAAGTGGATCGGAGCCTGTGAAGTAGTGACCGTGCTGTCCTCTCTAAGAATACGGTACTTGCTATATGTATATTTATTTTTTTCACAATGTAAAGAATCCTTTTCTGTCCTAAAGTATAAATCTGAAAGTGTGGACGGTTGGCAGTCAGACACACAAAAAAAAGGTTAAATTGGTGTGCAATGTTATAAAATGATAAAATATTCATTTTATAACTTTCATTGAAGTATACCAAATGCTATTTAGATATTTTAAAACTAAATAGCCTTTTTTTGGCATATATATTTTTTTAATTATTCCTAAACAAAAAGGGACATATATTTATATAAACACAATATAATGATTATGACATTTAATTAATTTTATATTCAAAACCATCTAACCTTTCACACCTCCAGCTGTCAGCTGATCGACTTCCACAAGCCGACGTCAGCGGACGGCGGCCATCCCGCGCTCTTCGACTACGTGCTGCGATACTTCACGCACGAACCTACCGCCTTCAAACCACCGCTCTACCTGCAGCATCAGGGTACCACCACCACCGCTACTACCACCGCCACCACATGACACCTTTATACATATACAGGCTCGAAAAAACTACGTCACTTTCAATAAACGTGGGAGCAACTATTAAATATATCGTATATTTATGTACTTATCACAAAAATATTAATACTGAAATTAATATATATGTCGTTATACAAAATAAATGTCACTAAATAAGTAAATTACTTCGAAACTAAGCAATAAAGTTTTTGTAATTTGTATGTGGGTACATGTTGTCGCGTAAATATTGCATTTCTAATAAAATTTTAATGAAACTTTGGATGATTGAACTTTGAATTATCGGCACTGCAATAGTGACATAACAAGCATCTTAGGGTCAATGGAATAACTTTAAAACTAAGGATACAAATAAAAAAGAAAATGAGTTCTTACTTTTTATTGCAAACATTGTCGCGTGGTTGTATGTCTATACCCAGTTCACTTTCCTTTGTGAGCACACACATAAATACGCACAGACGCACGCGCACACACACACACACACGCGCGCGCGCGAAACACACACACACACACATACACACACTTTAGTATAGTACATTGTATTATCTTTTAAATTGCGTCTTATTAATTCTCTTATTAGTAAGAATGGCGTAACGTGATACAAAAGTGCTACTATTAAAAAAAGTGTTTCTTATAACGCTATTTAGTATAACTACGTTAAATAATACTTTTAATCTTTTCTCAGGTCATTCTAGAACAATAATAGGTTACGAGAAACACAAGGACGGCAAGGCCACGCTACTAGTGTTGGATCCGTCGCACTCGCCGGCACAAGTGATTTATTTCATTCGTTACATTTCAATATTTAAAAAGCATCTAAGTATTCAGAGTTATTCAAGGAATTCAATTTCTGCCACTGTTTGTGGATTTTCGTTCTGTGTTTAAATTTATTAAAAAAATAATAAGAATGGACAGTATAGTTCATGTTGATGGCTAAATTGCAATACAAAACCAAATGAAAAAAAGTATACAATCTACAGAATCGTAGAAGTATTAATTGCATCCATTAACGGAGTCCCCCTCCATGTATGTACAGGTCCGTCAGGTGTCGGTGGGTCCGTCGTCGTCAGCGGCGGGTGCGCTGCGCCTGCTGCGTCGAGGTGCGGCCGCCCTGCGTGCCCGCCAGTACCAGCTGCTGTGCGTCGACGGACTGCTCACCTGCGAACAGGACTACCAGGTGGGGGCAAAGGGGGGCACATATGTGAGGAGTCTGTCTCAATATAGACTGTAGTACGATCTCGTTCAATCCATTAAGGTTTTGATAAACTATGGTTTTTAATGTAACCTTAAAATTTTTAATTATCTCACATACTCCAGATACAAGTTTCTTGCTTCTTGATCTGTAGGATCCGTGTGGAAAGACATGGTGTGAGAAAAAGAATACCAAGTTGGTAGGAATTAATGTGTGCGTCGTGGGAATAGAATTATTTCTAAGTAATTCCCGGCTTTCCTAATATCCCTTAAGTTAAAAGTCATTAGAATCCTAAAATGTTCTTACAAAATATCCTACAGCTATTTCAAATATATTTATCAATATTCAAACACGGGACTGTTATTTGTGTTATGAAGGTACATTTCAAAATGGGTGTATCTTGTATACCATTTTATAACACAATAGTTTTTTAAATGATGACGTTTTTTTAAATATATACTAAAACATGGTATTTTTCAGGCAAGCAAGGTGCTCCAGTCAGTTCGAGTACCGTAGACCTGAACTACAGGACTAGTCAAATATCAGTTCACAATAATATTAAGTTATAATGTAATTGGGTATATTTTTTTCTTAAGCTTTTTTGTTACAAAATTATATATTTCTCTTATTTGTTAATCAATATTGTTATTGATATGCAATTATTTAAATTTATAGCAAATCCGAATTCAATATTGTATATATATTTATTATTCATTCTACTGATTCGTTGTTGAAATTAATTGTATATATTAATAACAATTGCAATATCAAGAACAATATTCATTTATTACCTCCCGTACTACCTCGCTATGTGTTGTCAATTCTGTTGGTCAATTTTATTTAAACTTATCCTATATAACAACGATCCGTATTTACAAGTTATTATAATCTCTCGCACTACTATATTGTCTTATAAAAACATGACAAACAGACATACACATTTTTTAAATATAAATTTTGGTAATTAGTAGCCATTCAATAATTATGAGCTTAAAAATGTTAAGTTCAATTTTATTGTATTCAATGATATTTACCGTCACTATTGTGACATAAAATCTTTATTGTCACAGGTTAAAAAACTAATGAATATAATAGTATTTTTTAAAATCAAAAATCTAAATTTTTTTCATTTACCATACAGTAGTGCGGAAGACAATATACTAGAATAATATTAGATTTAGTATAAATATTAAAAAAAATATGCTTTAAGGCATTGCCTTCGATCGTGTAAGTATCGCTTAAGATCTCACAAATTATTTGCACTCACGATAGTTCCTAAAGGAATTGCATTTAGGTAGGTTTGGAAAGGTCATGAGAAATTTAAAGTTTAATTTAATTATTTGTTGACGGGACTGCGCTGAGGATAATAATGGTTGGATCGGAACAATATGGTGCCTAAAGGGTGGTTCTATATAATGTAGAATAAATTGAAATGGATAAGTAATGTGTTTTACGTTGAATTTCAAATAATTTTAAGTATTTTAAAGTAAATATTAAATATTGTCTCTAAAAGATTTTTACAATAATCTTTGAATGTAATCAAGTTTTGATCCTCGAGATACCGATGTTAAGGTGTTAACTTGCTTAATTTCGATGTTAAGATTGAGTATTTTTTTTGTTTAAAGAAATGACATATTAATAAAGAATATGTAATTTTAATTACGTGAAATATCTAAATATCGTTTGTAAATGTCAATTATCGGACAAATCTTATAATAATTAAAATTTGGTTAGTTGTTGTGTAATTTTAGTGAATCGACCAATCGTTACCATGTTGTTATCGTAGTCTATGTAGCGATTGTTGGAACGGAGAAATAAAATTAATATACATTATTTTTAATTGGAAATTTTTATGTATAAATTGTTTGTGAAAATGGCTCAATTTATAAATTGTAATTTTCAATGTTTTCTGTTTGTAATTAGGTTTGAAGGATTTCAAAATCATGTTTTTATATATTTATTTATGAATGAAATGCGATCCAACGATATTACAAATAACATGCTGGGTTGTGGTTAACAGAATAGTCTAGACATCAAAAATAGCGTAATTGATATACTTAATAATCCAAATTACTTTCAATCGAATTGTTTTTAATGTACAGTTCTTATTTTAAAGAAATATTTTTGTATCTCTGTCGTTTTTTTTGTGTTATATTTTTTCTAGTCATCTGTAATATAAACTTTCTATAATAGTGCACTCATTCATGTGATATTTATGCATACAGAGATTCCGCTTATATTTTATAATGAAATAGCATTTCGATACAAATCCAAGCACCGTTATTTTTTACTTTACAGCCTTGGGAGTTCGAAATGTTATGAGGCTTTTTCACTGATAGAAATCCTGTGATAGACATAATGATGATGAGGATGATTGGAAAATTACTTAAAATTAAAAATGATTGGTAGTTTTCCATCATCCAAGCTGGAGCAGTAAGTCACTTGCCTTTGTAAGTAGGAGTGGGAGCTTGGTAGGAGCAGCTAGGCTGTGCTACAAACAATGTTTCTTCAATAAACTATCGTAAGTTACAGAACCTGTAGTTTTATTACCCTAATTACTGTTTTGGTTTTGTTCACACTTTCGTATACGACACTGGAATTTTATCGGCCAGTACTTACCACTAATATGTCGTTGAACGATACTTCAACGAAGGCAGCAAGCACCACAGCACTAGTATATGATATGAACTCCAAAATTGTGAATTGTTTGTTCTACAACTTTTCCATTCGATCACCCCCACTGCTAAGGGACGCCTTCAAAGTCCGAAAAATTCAATTCTAACAGTCATTGCGCCCGAACGACTCGACCTATTTTGGTGATCAAGGGCTAATTTAAAAAGCTATGAATGTCTACTTCAAAGTCTTCTAACAATGTGTCCCCCTCCGACCTCGTTAAGGAGGCGATATGGGTCAAAAACTGAAAAGTTGCGATTTGAAAAACCCACTCCAATGATTTTTTTTCTTGCTTCTCTCGATTCTAGCTCAATATTAGAAGAAAAATGTGTCACATGTCTTATAGCTCGGAAATTTCGTTTTTGGACACATTTCGATAAATAGTGAGTCATAACCTCAAAAATCAAGAAAAATCTCTTTTTGCTTCCATTAACATGTATTTAAACACTCATAAAATCTCAGAATTTCAATATGGTCTGAAAAAAAAATCTTTGCAATTTTATTTACAATTTTATTAAACCACGCATATCAAATAAAAATACGTACACTGAAAATTTTCAAAATCTAAAACAAAAAATAAACTAGTTTTTTTGAAGTGCTGCCCTAAATTGATATAAGTTATATTGTTTTGATTACGCTTGCTGCCGTAGTTTGAACTGCGTCTAGTAGTATTTTATCTGCTTAACAGCAGTTTTTAACAGAAAACACAATAATAAGGCACATCACTATTCTCGATTACAATAATGTAAACATGGCATTTCATAGTTTATAGTTAAATCAGTTTTTGATTTAATATTACCATTATGAATTATGCTGCTCACCAAATTATTGTATCATAATTATCGTAAACCAAACAATAAATTATTTATTGTTAATTATTTTCTAAATTATTATTTTTAATTACAAATTACATAGTTACATATGACGTTTATTTTGAGTTTTAGCATATAAGTAAGGTTTTAATTATTATTCATTTTTATTCGGCACCTTATTTAGATCATACTTATATATTGGCGATGTGTCATGTGGCGTTCTGTCCAATTAAATTATCAATTTTAGTAAAAAATCGATAAATTGTATGGAAGAAAAAATTACAAAGAATTAAATTTTGATAAAACTTTATTAAAAAAATATGGTTCACAAAGTTTAGTCAGTACGACGTTTTAACAAACCGCTACAATAATAATATAAGATACATTGTCTTTAACTTAACTACACACTATTCCAAAAGTAAGGTTATCATTTGTGTCGGTTAACATAAAATTCGATATTTTGCAATAAAAATATTCTATGACTGTCAATATATACTTTCTACATAGGAGCATGCTGTAGGTATATTTTTGAAGCCAAAAATATTTTTCATGTTATTGGAGTAAAACAATTTCATTAATATTAAATGAAGCTATTTTGAAATTATTACTTAATTCTAGAAATAAATTACATATAAAACAAAACGTACAAGAATAAAAAGATCCTGAATATTGATATTTGTTATTATTTGTTTAAAATAATGGTAAATTATTATCTACTTAAGAAGAATTAAAAAATAATAAATTAAATGTTTCACTTGGGATTGTTTCACTCTCCTGCATTTAATTTCTTAATTGTTGCATAAATAAAGATGGAGCTTATTATAATATTATTTTCTGTTAAAAATACTGTAAGCTATCAGGTATATTTACGATTCTTAAATAATAAACTGGGAGTGAAATCTGACCCCAACATGATTGAAGTCAAAGGTCGCGATATAATTCACAACTCGTGCTTTAAAACTAAAATACCTAAGGGCTCATAAAATAAACGTTAACAGAAATACTGCCACAGACAAGATTATAATTCACTACAATAGTCTGTGATACATTTATAATATATATACGAACGGTCACGAAATACTGATAGTATTTTAGGAACTAATAATAATCATTGAAAGATTCGTTACAATTCCAATATTATACAAAGCGATAATCAGAGACTCTAGCGAAGGCATCCATAGACAAACCTCTTTATCACAGTTGTCGAAATGCACGAATATTTAAAAGCCCTCTACACACGAACACTTTCTAAATGCAATGGTTCAACAGTCTAATAATGTTTAAAAAATATTGATACTTAATTGTCAAGGCGGTAAATAAATTCTTAACTTATGAAAATACAAAACAGGCAACCATTTTATTTATCTCAAGTATTTCCGTGTAGAGGGGAATGCATTGTCTCTTAATAAAGCTAAGTGCGAACATGGCGTAGTCTTATTATCTATGTCTTACGGTAAGTAACGAGACTTGTCTATGGTCAATATCAAGGGGTTTACTTAAAGATGTTGCATGTCCACAGAATAAAAATCATTCACAAAGTTAGTCTTCGTAACCCCCTGAATATAATTACGCCGATAAAACTAGAATGGCCAAGTTCTTTCTAAACCGTCGATATATTAAAATAAATAATTGATACTTATATACTTAATACTTAATTTATATTAAATACTAGGAAGTCCTGTAGTTTGAATCCTTTTAAATATTTGGTCCCGGAGTTACGATTTATAAAAGAGAGATTTATTTCGATAAATTGTATTATAAATATTTTTTACAAATTCATTTAATACAGAATGAGTCTTTTAATTTAAAAATAGTCTTTGATATTAAGCTACAAGACTTCATAACTAATACTAGTAACAAATGAGTCGGGTTTCCAACTTTGTGATATGAAGCAGTACGTCGCGCGGCCGGTACGTTAAAAATACATCACAATTGTTTATATTAACAGCCTTTTTTTTGTTTTTTTTTTCTTTTTTCTACATAATCGTAGCTAATCTAACCTAACACATTTAATTGATCACACGATAATTGTATAAGAAAGAAAAAGATAATATTTGTGAAATTGGTCATGTGATAGCTACGTTTACGTACTACATATATAATATATATCGTAAATTGCCAAGTCATTTTGCGCTATTTTTGTTTTAATTACATTTTTATTTTATTTTGTTAAATGGCGCAAAATGTCTTTAGAGCGTTAATAATTCGTATTCAATTTATTCTACGTTTTAAATTTAGTTAAAACTGAAGAATACATTGTTAATATAACATCAATGACAATCAGTCTGCGGTGTTTTTAATTTAATATATATTTTATCTAATAAATGTATAATTTTGTATAGAGTATAAAATGTTATCTATGTATATACGATATGTTTGAAAGGAAAATAAGAAAAGTTTTTTTTTAAAGTGACAATTTGAATTTTTTTATAAATAAGAAAAAAATGTTAAACATTGTATAGTCCGAATAAAATATACTAGTCTTTGAGATTCCCAATATTACCGAGATGAAGGTAAAGTCAAAAAATATATATATTTTTCATAAATTCGAAAAATCGTTAACTAGTTTACTCTCGTCATTAATAGATGGCGTGTGGTGTTCAGCGCCAGGTTGTGTGTGTGTGTGTGTGTGTGTCTAAGCCTGTTCCTTGAGCGGGGTAAGTTCCCTGGCGGCGGGCTTGCTCCAGGGCTGCAGCTCTCCCGTGCCGAAGATCACAAACACCAGCGCGCCGCACGCGTACGTACCCGCCAGGATCAGGAACACTATCTGCCACTGCTCGTATGTGTTCTGACGATGGAATTGTTATATGTTACTCAATAAGAATACCTCATACTATAATAAAGTTATTTGTTACCTTCTCTTACACTAGTTAAGATAGAATTGTAACTCACTTGATGCTTGGTCAGTTCGCCGACCATGAAAGTGGAGAGCCAGCCGCCGAAGGAGGACAGAGTGTTGGCGATGCCGAAAATGGTACCTGTTATCAAAACAACAATTTAGAACTACATATTAAATATTATATATTCACGTAAATTAATCGGAATTTGTAGTTCACGCAGCGATTCTGCCATGCTTGGCTCATGAATATGGACCCCGAATGGGTTCGAAACTAGTCTGGCAATGTAAATAATTAACATGGTTCACGAAAGTTTGTTAAAAAGTACCCTCCGAATGATAAAAACAAATCGTCTAAGATATATAAGACTAGACTACCGAGTGACGCATTTGACGCATGGACTGCTCAATAATAAAATGATGAATCGATGTCATGACTAGGGTTGCCAACTTTTTTTGACCAAAAAAAAGTATAAAACTGTTTCCAGTAGGAAAAAAAAAAGTATTTGTAAGAAAAAAAAAGTATTTTTTAATTTTATACTTATATTGAACTTAAAACGTATTTTGTGTGCTTTTAGCACAAGCTAACATTTTTTACTATTTTTGAATTTTTCAAAGCTTGTTTGTCAATCAACATTGAAATTTAAATAAATAAACAGTTCGTTTCTAATTAAATATATTGCCATTTTAAAAAGTTCAAATATAATCTCAAAGATATGTTGGGAAGTACGGAAAACCAGTTCGCTAAAATCAAACCATTTTGTCATACAATTTAAGATCCTATCAATAAAAAGTGAAAAAATACTGATAAATTTATTAAATACTAGCTGTGCCTGAAACTTCGTACGCGTAGATTTCGATGTCCATAAAACGTATCCTTTGGTACCCATCTATAAACTATAAATGTTTCAGGTTTCATCAAACTCCGTCAAATAGCTTTTGCGTGTAGAAGTATTTTTTAGTTTATTTTTTCTTTTTTTTTTGGTTTTTAATCACCGATCATTTTTAACAGAATCCGATTTCTCATTTTTTTATTGGAAGGGGTATTACATATTATTTCCTGAGGGGAGGACCACTTTTAAATTTTGAAAAAAGTCTTACTGCAATGGTACGAAAATAATAAAATAAATATTCCCGAAAACTGCAAACAAACCGATTAATTCGTTTCTGAGATTAGTGTGAACAAACATACATACAGAGGTACAGACATACAAACATATAGACGAACTGACCAAAATGAAAAATCATTGTTTTTGTTTGCTTATATAAAGGTCCCAGCATTATGATTTTTTGAAAATATTTTAAATGTACAGACATCGATCAGTTACAATTTTATTATATGTATAGACATACATAAAGTTCTTATATCTTTTGATAGAGTGAAGAGTGTACAATGATGAATGAAAAATTTAATTTTATTCAGAATGGCGCTCAAGTTTTGATGTATAAAAGTTATTTACATTGGCCACATATTTTTTCGTGTTGTGGCACAACTAAAAGAGAAATAGATAAACAGACAAAAAATTTAAAAATGTTAGAAATAGACATCCTTGTTATGTTTTTTTTTATATTTTCAACGTACAGAGTCTACTCCTCTACAGATTTGTTACATGTATAGAAGAAGATCTGTATGTTACCTATTACGTACTTGACATAAATTAAAATAACTTTTTTATTTCCTAGCCGATTTATATGAAAAAAACACTAAATGTTAAGTGAAGATTACTACAGTATATTATTGAAAACTGCATCCAAATTGATTAAGCCGTTTCTGAGATTAGCGTGCATAAACATACAGATATACAGACATACAGACAAATGAAAAACCATTGTTTTGTGTTTTCTTGCTTATATAAAGACCCCCCATTAAGTTTTATTTTTAATATATCTCAAGTACAGAAATCGATCAGTGACAATTTTATTATATGTATAGATTTCAGGTGATGACACATTCACATTAACTTGTTACTCACTGTAGAAGTGTTAGATACATTTCGTTCAGTAATTATAAATCGTTTCCATCATTTGTTCTAACTTATATGTTAAATAGTTTTAAGTATTTACCCATAAATCTCATAATGAGTGTTTAGTTTTATGAATCGCAGTAAAGGTTGAAAATAAAGTATTTTCACATACTTTATTTGTATGCAAAAGTATAAAGTATAATTACCAAAAATAAAGTATAATACTTTATTATAAAGTATGGTTGGCAACCCTAGTCATGACACATGTTATTATTACGTCATTCATAGCGCGTATCAATAACATCATTCATGTTCATTGCGTTAAGATATGCGATTTAAAAGATAGTTATCAAAATAAACACATTTCCGTGATGTGATTAGTATTTACTTATTGCGTCTTGTTTATAGTTTAATAATTGGCGTCTATATCTTTTAAAATAATGTGTGTATAAATAAATCTTGGACAAAGGCCAAGACATGTTATAAAGTAAAAATAAACACACATGATTATATCTTTTGGCATAATTTGTAATATAAAAAAAATCAATATGCACATAGAACCGAAAACTGTGCAAAATATCAATGCCTTTCAATTGTTATACTAACTGTTACGCACAATTTCGTCTGCGTGTTTGTATATATTGTCACTATTTCATTGACTTCATTTTTGTTTTTGCAACAATCCATTTGTTATAAAGTACTTGTAAAGTCGGATCAACCATTTCAGAGATTAACTGGAACCAACATGATAGACAGACAGACTGACAAACATTTTTAAATGTTTTTTTTGTGTAAATAGGTATAAACTTTTAAATGCATTTAGTGAAAGTATATGAGAACTAGCCAAGATCTTACTTAGGATTCATTATACTATCCAAGTCATAGAAAAAAAATATATTTAAGTCGTCATAAAATATTTTATGTTGTTATAAATAAATTTCATAACTAACCATTGAACTTGACATCCATATTTAGATCTACTTCTATTATCGTTGAAGTCACCAACCAAGACATTATAAAATTGAACTTGGATCTCATTTGACAATTGTGTATCTGATGAGATATGTATGTATAGATTTCTTCGGGTCTAGCCAAGTTACCTTTCTACAATAGTTATCGCTTTAGAATAGTTTGAAAATGTATGGGCAATAGATATCGCTATCATTTTGACAATAAAATAATAGAAAAGTGTTAGCCATGTCTCATTTTTGACAGACGCTAACGAAACGATATCTATTTTATTGATTATTTTTGTATGGCTAGACGCAAAGCGCTTTTTGAAATTGATGTCGCTAAGTCGATAACAATTATAGAAATCGCTTCGATTGTCAATGTATGCAATATGGCTAGGCCGGCTTATTATCATATTATTGGTATGAACGTTATATGTAATTATAATGTACCGCTGAACTTGGGCGCGATGTCGAGTCCGTTGCCGAGGTACCCGGCCGTCACGGCGCCGTTGATGGTCAGCGCCAGGGTGAAGATGGCGATCGACCACACGCGGTCGTGACCCAGGTACGCCTGCACCACCATCAGCACACCTGGAGATATGGATATTAGTAATGTTAAGGAAATAAATGTTTCTTTGTATGTTGGTCTTTTATGCGTTCGTGATGGAACTTGCCTAAATTGAAATGCCAAAGGATACACTTATAAGGACAAACACTTTAGGATTATAGCTAGGTAGTAATGAAGTTGTTTGTAATTGTAAGTGTTGTTTTCTGTTTATAAAAATATTGTATTTTTTAGTATAATCTCTCAAGTACAATGTTCAGTAAGGAAGTATTAAGAAATTTTATATTATTTCTCAACGAACGAAATTAATAATTGATCTATAATCTGTGATAGGATTAAACTTTTAAAGGATTTCTAAAAACTTTAATTTAAAGTCGATTATATTAATAACTTAATAAAAAATAAAAAATTGTTTATCTCAAAAAAAATAGATCAGGATTGTTTATTAAGTTCGTTCTCAAGTAGGTACATTTGACAATTTTACCAGGTAGTCCAACAGCGAAACCAGTGAAGAGTTTCCTAGCGGCGGTGGTGGAGAGACGTCCGCTGCGGCGCAGTGAGTCCGCCAGCACAGACGAAGCCAGCGCACACAGGTACTTACCCAGGTACGGGAGAGAAGAGAGAAGACCATTCTGGTGATTAAAGATATTAAGATTTTAATTATAACTGAATTAAAATTGAAGTAAACATATTTGAGATTGCAGTACTGTTAGATTTTGTAACAACAACGAACATAATTTGACATATTTCTTAAAATAATATACTTCGTCAGTTCAGTCTCATTACGACACGATGTCTTGCAATCGCACTTTTCCATATATAAACATTTATTTATAAGTTATTTCAAATAACCGATACATTTAATCTCATTTATGTATCTTGGAAATTGGAAATGCATGAAAAATATATGTCTGTAATGAACAGATAATAGCAAGCAACCAATCACAGATAATGAACCAGCAATTAAGATAACTTGGTTAATAAAACCTGCGTAATGTGTTCTAAAAATAAACACCTAATAGCCCAAGAATGCGAGAAGGCATTGAAAATAGCACTACGGGTGCTAGGAATTCGCGACAGGCGCCATACTAATATGTTTTTTTGCCTCTGGAAAGTGCTCGCGTAAATACATATCAACTTTAACGTTATTTGACGTGTATCGTTAATTATTCTGTAGAAATAATAAACCTTATAAATATAATTAAAATAAAGTATGTTAACTGAACAAAGAGTACAGTTGTTATTTATGAATAATTTTATTTAATTAATCATGTGCTAGTAATAATTGTTATGCACAAGTTATTTATGAATATTTTTTATTTAATTGGTCGTGGTTCGTTATGAATGGTTATTTTCTTATTAATTAAATGCGTGATAATTATGTAATGATCGTTATACCTGTTAAAGTGATTTTTATATTAATAATTTTATTGTACCTACTCATGAATATTGAGCAAATTATCCATTAAATCGACGATACTTAACCTACAAACGACTTTTAGTAAATGTAATTTTATTACAAGATATTCAAATTCAGAAGGTTATGTTTATCAGTCTTTGGTGACAGGACCACGACGAAAGAACGAGTTCCGCTGATGAGACACCGAATAATTATAAATTCGTAGAAAATCGTTCAAAATTCGTTCAAAAAAGGTTACTATTATAATTACATAATTATAATTCCCCACAGTTAACAATGTACCTAACAATTCATATCAATAATAAAGTTAATAGCTATTTTATTTTGTAGTATAAACATTACTGTCTTTAAAATGTGTCTTTTTTATGACATGCTTAATAAGTGAAGTGCTTGGATTATTAGCTTAAAACAATTAATGATTCTTGACAGATAATCTCAAGTATATGAAGATTAAACACTGCAATGTAGACTTCTAACGTACTGGTTCTTTATTTATTAACAAATATTTAAGTAATTAAAGAATAATTCAAAGTATAAAAATATCAAGAGCTTTCGTAAATTCTTAGCGAGCTTGTTTTTGTTAAAAAATAAAACAGCTTTATGAAATGATGTTATTTTATAATTAAAAGGTAATATAATGTGGTTTATTTTTAAAGCGCAACGGAATCTTTGAGAAACAGAAGTAAATTGAGCGAATTCTTGGAATTAAGTCTATGATCTTAAAAGAAAAAATAACAATACAAAATCCCTTTTTAGTACCGGCTTTATAGTTTGTAATCTTTATTGCACAAGCTGGATTACGACATTACGATAATTACAGAACTTATAATGCAGAAAATAACCAACAAATTATTATTCAAGACTTATTACGTCTTTTATTCCGAATTTTGGCTTTTATTTGTTTTATGACATTCATCAATGTTTAACTGATATAGTTATTAAAAAAACCACATTTTTTTTTTTAATTAATATTCTCAAACAATTACTACAATTTAAATAAATCTTAGGAATAATTAAGTCTAATAACATAATATACTTTAAGCTTTTACCGAGCTAAATAGTTTACCTAGATTGGAAAGCAGATACTGTGATCCAAATATTTTCGATTTTGAGTCCAATTGCAGTATAATAAAGTCTAAATTAAACAAGCACTATAACTGACTGCCAGGTAATTGCAGGCGCCTGGAATCTTTCCCATAAAATGCTTAATAATTATAGCAATGGTTATTTGTTTTGAAATTAACTTAAAAAGATTTAATGAATACTATTTTAAGATTGACTGCTTTGTAAGTTTATTTTAGTTTTAATAACTAAAGGTAAATTACATTGTATTCGTTGTATATTGAACCTTCTTTGTAAGTTAGTGTGCCTCCTGCTTTATTGTAAATTTCACACAGATGTATAGCTCGTGTGTTTGTATACATGTAATTTTGTTTATTTGTAAAATTTTGCTAAGCAAATGATTAAAAACTGTTTAGTCAGAAGTCTGTTTAATTTTGTTTTTTTTTATTTTTTTTATTTGTATTCTTATTAACATATTTTGCTATTGCCAAATTATGTTACTAAGAATGTTTTCCTTAAAATTTGTCGTTTCAATAGAATTGTTTTCCGCATAGTGTTTATTTCTTGGAAATGAGTAGTTTTCCTTATTTTTGTTTGACAAAAACAGTTTACTAGGATTTTATTTTTTTTTGAACATTAAACAAGTTACAAATACTTGAATGACAAATAATTATTATGAGTGCTGTACAACTTATTCATTCACCGTGGGAACAATGACCTGGTTTGGTAGATATGAATAATGACCAGTACATTGCAATTGCATCCATACATCCTGCTCTTATACTGTGATGAGGAATTTCCGTTCGTCCTTAGATAGTTATGACTGGGATAATCTACAAACATTTATGGATGAAGTAATGACAATGTATTGTGGTTTAATAGGTTTATCACTCACGAAATTAATTAAATAATTATTAAATATATATTTACCCGGGTATGTTTACGTAAAGTAATCGTAATATTGCCAAAGTTTCAAACCCAATCGGGTTTCCTCTTCATGAGCCTGAGGCATGGCGGGCTCGCAGCGTAAACTAGTCGGATTAAATTCTAATTAATATCCGTTAACATACCCGTACCAATATACTTATATAAAATAATCATTATAGTTCTCGAAAATGTAAATCAAATTATATTCGAAAAATTAAAGACATTTCCATAGAATATCTTTTACATCCTCTATCCTTATTCGATACTGACGTTATAATCACCGCCGCTACAGATATGTTAGGTTGAATTTCTTACAATTACTGTTTCCATAGTCACGTCAGGGGAATTAAACATTTTCGTTTTTTGGTAAAATATTTTACTTCTGAAATAATAG
This sequence comes from Napeogenes sylphis, assembly GCA_959347405.1. Classification (NCBI taxonomy): domain Eukaryota; kingdom Metazoa; phylum Arthropoda; class Insecta; order Lepidoptera; family Nymphalidae; genus Napeogenes; species Napeogenes sylphis. The sequence goes on from OY365783.1 coordinate 10,511,898, forward strand.
AATGTAACCTAACTTATCTAAATGCTGGTAATAAGTACGTGTAAGTACTGGTAATGCATACGAGAACTGGTAATAAGTACGTGTACTGGTAATACGTACGTGTACTGGTAATACGTATGTGTACTGATAATACGTACGTGTACTGGTAATAACTACGTGTACTGGCAACATGTATTTGTACCAGTAACACGTATGTGAACTAGTAATACGTAATCATCTTTAATTCACATGTGATACAAGTCAAGACTGCATTTCAAAGCCATTAGTCTGATGATAATCCAATCAAGGACCGGTTCAAAGCAAATTTTTAAAGACGCTTAAAGGATTAATAGCACAATTAGTAAATTACCCTTGAATACAGTTTATTGAAGATAATCTCTTGGTAAGTAACCCGTGACTAATGTTGCCATCTTTTTTATCATCATTTTTGGGTTTTTGAGCTCTTGTCCGGCTAAATATTTGTATGTCCTGTCCGGCCTTTATGGAAACAATTGCCAAGATGATGTACACATTGTGTTATTTAAAGATCTCATGTCAAGAATTTTATGATATGATTTCCAAAGAAAATGACTTTTTGATATGATTTCTAAAGTAAAGGACTTTTTGATATGATTTCCAAAGAAAACAACATAAAGTAGTTTAAAAAAACCAAATAAAGAAAATTGACGATTTGAAAATTACTTACGTGCGTCCGGCTTTAAGGACAAAATGTCCGGCCTAAAACAGCGCACAATCAGTTTTTTTTTTATTTTAGAAAATGGCTACCCTACCTGTGACGTATATAATATCGTCTTAAAATAAATAATTTTCTACTAAGCTTTTGTTGATGTGACTTCAAAAATACCCTTGTTAAAGAATTTCTATATTGTTTTTTATAAGTGACATTGACATTAGAATACTTAGAAATAATTAATCTATTTTAAAAGAACCTTCGTATTTATAATGTTATAATAAGTCACTGTTAAAAGTGACACTTGTTATATATTTCTTAGAAAAATGTGGATAGTGGAGACAAATAATCGTTCTATTTCAATGTCGTTGTCATAAAATTATAAATTGCGTCTTTGTTAATTTATTTCAGTTAATCATGATAAAACGGGTTTTCCATTAGTTTGTTATATAAGACTAAATAATGAATGACTAATGTACTAAATAACTACTATGTACTAACTAAAATAACTAAACATGACTCTCTTTGGATGACTGTTAGAATAAATATTTAGTTCTTACAATTGGAATATGAAATTATATGTACCAAAAACAATTATAAATCAAATGAATGGCATACTAGCAGCTAATAAGAAGTTATTTCAATCTAAAGCTCTTTAAGATAAATTAAGATTAAAATGCAGCACGCGATTTCTACATAAACATTTAACAATACGTTGAACTCGAACCCGCTGTATTACGTATTAACGTAATGTCTGGAACATTACCTCACTGTTTAGTTAGCCATTTGTTATAAATAATATTTAATTGAAAATAAAAATTATTAATTAAAAATATACAATAATTACAATTAAATTCTAATAAAATATGAATTATTGCAAAAATGTTACAACATCTGCTCAGGTGCTAATTTAAATCTTCATTGTCGGTCAATAGTATTAAATGACAACCGTTTGGTGATAACAAATAAACCCACTGAGGCGTAACAAAAATATGTCTGCGAAAATGTAGAGTGACCATGAGTTAGTGTCAAATAGAGAAATAATAATGCAATATTAAAGTTCTATCATATAATTTGATTAGATGTAAGAATAATAAAAATGTTCATACTAAAATTATTAGATTGTTTATAAAAAATAGTAACAGTTTTATAAGACAAATGATTTTGGTTATTTACTTAGATAAAAATTATTAAAAAAAAATGTTAAAAAAAATTGATTGTTATTGAAAATTGTTAAAAAAATGGATTGTTAAAAAAAAGTTCATAGCTTTTATTAAACGAATGATTTTACGTAAATCACATACTGGTAGTGTCATAAGATGATAAACATATATCAGCTGTAAATAACTGAACTATTTACCTACTATGAAATAAGAATAGTATGAGGTATTTAATAATAATCAATACGAAAATTGAAACAGCTGTTTCTTGTATTAAATGATTTATAATAAAGTCGAATGTTCGGTGTATTATTCAAAGTCAACCATGTGAATGCGCATAATTTGTCATTGTATTGATCTATTTAAAAATATTCACTCGATAATTACAATAAGATAAATGGTAAGCAATATAATGAATTATTTAAAATATTAACAAAAATTCCGTTATTAGAGAAATTATGCCTGTCTTGCGGGGGGTTTTACAAACGATATAACTGACTTAAAAAATTCCAAGTGACTCGACACCATAGCATCACACAAACAACTATCCCGTGTGGGATTTAAACCCACAGCCAACTCAACCCGCAGGACCAACGACTAGACAGACAAACAGACATTCTTCTGATAGTTGCAGAGTTATTATTGTTTAGAATTCCTATGTTATTTAAAATAAACAGATGACACCATGTTTATAAACAGATAAATGAACGATACATACAAAATAATTTACAATGTTTTAAATGACAATGGGGACGAGAAAACATGTGACAATTAGAAGTTAGAAAATAACGTTTTCCTCGTTCATGTTTCAATGAAGTCAGTAATGAATATAAATATTTTAAATTCCATCTGCTTTTTAAAATAGGGTTTTAGAATATGCCACCATTGAAAATTTATTGTCCAGCACAAAGCTATCGTCCAATCTTACAATGATATAAAATGTAAGACGAATTCGTTTTTATTTAAAACATTCTAGAGCAAATCAAGACAAATTAGATGGAATTACTTGCTTTTATATATTTTCTTCAAGGTGTTAAAACCTGCCTCCATATAAACCTGAGGCTGTCTGTCCGGCTGACGCAATAGAGTGGGTGACTTGCATTTATTTTACGTATGTTATAATTATATCCACATCCCTAACATAAAAAGAAAAATATATACAAAACCCGCTTTTTGTATTCTAGTTGCAATTATTAAGTGAATTTATATATGATACTTGTTAAATTAGATTATTATATTATACCTATCATAATTATCATGTATTTTTAATTTTCAATAAAATTGAGCGTATATTAAACAAATATCAGAATGTATAATGGCGCTATAATATTGACCGCATTCCCCGATATGCTCAATCTGTGTGCGAAAACCTTGTCACCCGATGATGCAATAATCCGTGTTACTTTTAAAATACAATTAATACCACAATATGAACAAAATAAACTAATAAATTATATATTGATTACAGACAGTCATAGTCTCAGTACACTTGAGTCGAGTGTATAGAACTCGTGCAACTAATTCTTTATGGTACCTAAGTATTAGTATTTATCTTTAAATACCACACCACGTGTCCTTATCAAAGCCGTAAAGTACCATTGAAAGTTTAATTAAAAACAGCCCAAGTACGAGTGACGACTCACCTCACACGAGGTATCCACTAATAAATACATCATATTAATATTTATAACGTGTACTAAAAAAGGTTTTATATTATGATATATGAATACATATTTTATATGTTAACAGTTTGCCAGTTCTCAAGATAGAAAGAGCAAAAAAAGATTAAATATTATTTTGTCTTTTATTTTCATTATTATAATAATATTATTGTGAAAAGTTTCATGCGATTATGTTTCAAGAGATACAGCACGACGCAGACTTTTTAATATCCAAGGGTATTATAATAATAACATACAATAACAAATAATACCATAATGTATTTTTTGTAAAAAAAAAAAACTATTTTATCTATATGATTATTGGAAATGATATGAATATTAGATATTTTAATAAAATATCTAATTAATTAAATTTAAAAATGTCCTACATGTCCTAAATTAATGGTTGCCCTACAATACACCAAATCAAGTACCTGTATTTAAATAAATTTAAATTCAAACGAATAAGAAATAAAGTCTTAATTGGTATAAAAGAATATTCGGAAGTGAGATAACATTAAACCTTCGCGAATTGAACGACGAACTTGAGACGAGATACGGGGATTGGGATTTCCTCGAAGACTTGAATGATAAGAATTAATAATGAACTTATTATACATATATGTTATTATGATTATTGTAATGTTATATTTATTGCAAATGAGTTATCATTTATCGTAAAAGATCTTTCCACAAAGACTTGTTCGTATAAATTATAATAGCAATAATATTGTAGATATGTTACTTGGAAAGACACACTTTTACATTTGTAAGAGTGTCATATCTAGGTAATATCCCTAGCTTGATTGGAAAATGGTTTAATATGCTGAATTTATATCTTGAATGATAATTACTTATAACACTAAAGACTGATTTTTTATAACAATTATATTTTATTTATATATTATTATAACTGTTGTATATGAAATCACTCCGTTAATTATATTTTACCAAAGTGTATAATTGAGATAAAAATCGCACTCGGTATTTTCTTAACATATCACACCAATTACCCAGTGACTCACAGAATTGAAAAAAAATATATATACATGTTGCTAATTAACCTTTGAGATTAATTAAATTTATATACAATTCTATCATTTACATTAATTAATTTTGAGATATTTAAAATTATTGAGCGAGTGAGGAGCGATGTTCTCTATAGCCAGAATTAATGCATTCTTTGTAACGCTTCTCCTCCTTAACTACTGAAGCAATTGTCAATTGGTTTGTTTTAATAGACGAGTATCATCGTGTAATCTATTAAAATTTCCTGATCAGGATTATCGTATCGTTGAGGAATAATTAAGAAAACTCAAAATATTCGATTGATGTGAATTGGAAAAGCTAGCGCGCGTTTGTTTTCGTTAATCGGGTGAAGCCCTTCGAGCAAATAATCTCAGCTCAAATTTTGTTTTTTTTTTTAAATATGAATCTCACTTGTTCAATTAAGCATATTATTGTTATTATTAGTATACTCACGTGTTTGATCTCGTAGTGCAGGATGGACTCTATGTATGTGGGTAGTTGGTTGACGACAGTGAAGTACCCGAACACGGAGGCGCCGTGAGTCACCACGATGGCCCACACGGGGGGAGACGACAACAACGCGCGCCACGGGACAGCCGCGCTCTGCGGACGGGTGGTACCATCATACACACGGCCAGGGAATATTTGTGATCATTCTCGGGAGATTTAGCGTATATCAATTGTATTAAGAAGGCAGATTTATGAAAGCTGACTGGGTAATAAAAAGTTGCTATATATCGAAGTGCAAATTCCTTGGAGATGTATGAATATTTGGAAAAGAAAAACTTTTTATCATCTTTAAAACTATAGTGATTATAAAAAAACAATTTTAAAAATCTATAAAATTACAAAAATAATGTCTTAAAACTTATTGTTTTAAGAATCATGTCTCTTAAACAAATTATTTGCTGACCTTGTGGTTATAAAATTGTAAGCAAATTATTTGATTACCTCATTAAAACCTAAATGAGCGATCATTATTTTTTGTTTTTTAATTTTTTACCAAAGAATGAATATCTTGAATACTCCATTGTTTGTTATAATGTAACCAAAATTCTATACACATGGTTAGTTTTGGCAACTGTCAAGGCTGTAAATTAAGATACGACGAGCATACCAATGAAGTGCTCAAGGTTGTGTCTGTTGATTCATAATATTAATGTTTTGAAAATCTATATATACGACCCTGATCTTAATAGGTTTTGCAATTTTCTTACACAATATTTATCTGATTATATTGAACAAGGACTTGACAAAAAACTAAATTAATTAAAACCAACTAAGACTGTATATCATCTACCATTTTGATTTTCTTTACACTTTATTCTATATTTTTGAACATATTTCCACACATCCAAACACTAACTCTCATTATAATAATGAAAATGAATTAATGGTTATATTGTTCAAGACTCGAATACACACTCTCCTTCAGATGACTCATCACTCAATATATTTTATCTCTCAGATATTTAACCAGTCTAAACCCTCTCTCCTTCACAAAGTTCAATTCTATATACATTTTCCTCATATAGTTTAAGTAATTGTGGTACATGAAATAATTAAACTAAAAATAAATAGTTCATCCTTCAATACACAGTCTATCTCATAGATCACAGATGTTTCGTCGATATGTCGATATATACTCCCGTCTCCCTCCCTCATATAGTCTATCATTCGCCATCTCTCTCCCTCCCTGGCCCATCACTAACCTTGTTCCCAGAGTCCTGTGGTAGCGCCTTGACAAGCGCCTGTCTTTCAGCTTCAGAGATACGTGGATGCTGGTCAGGCGAGTCGTACACCACCGCGAACCAAGCCACAGACCACATCACGCCAATGATACCTGACGTAAACAACCTCATTATAACCCCAGCGTTGCATCTACTTTGATTCTATAGACTTTTTATAAGAAAATGTTCAAAAATCTGTTATCCGAACTGTGAACAGTAAAATTGTAATTGATGGGAATATTACATCCAAAATTTTGTTGGAATATTATGCAAGGCATGTTTTAATAGGCAATAAAATGTTTTGTCTGTCGGAACTCGTGATTGATTAAGGTCACTCAAATGTCATCATTATATAAAAATAACCCTGCTTAGGCGAAAATAAATATATATTAAATTTTAATTTACATAAAAATCGATATGAATAATTAATTTTACTTGCATAAACAAATTTTCGAATAAATGATATTCATGATTCATATGCAAAATGCATAAATGTAGCGGACCATACGGAACACAAAACTAAATTACGATCTCATAATTTAAATAAATATATTAATTATTATTATTACCAGTGAAATAAAACGCAGATTCCCATCCGAAGTGAGCTATGAGGAATCCGCAGATCGGCATCGTGACAGCGGCTCCCAGGGATGATGCTGAAAGAAGAATACATTTAATACTTTATACTAAATATACGCGACTGCTTTATCTATTTATAAAACGCTTATCCTGAAAATCCTGATAAGGACAGAAGGGCTATTTAAGTTACTGCATTGTCATCTGTCAAATAGTAAACCGAATAGCTCGGCATAATATCCGGATTGGTAAAAGTTCGCTATTCGATTATTCGGTGAAACCACTATTAGGCGCATCTCTAAAAAAATAAGTATACAATTAGATTTATATTAATGTATCTATAGGTCTAAAATGAAGTTTAATCAATGAGTAGGGTACAAGCTTGACGAGTATGTCAGAACATTTGGAAAGGTCAGTTAGCGAATATTTTGCATTCTACAATGATATAACAGGTATTTACAAGTCAAGGCGAGAAGGCGATTATGTTTGAATGGTTTTCCTTTCCTCGTCCACACCTAGACCCACTTGAATGAGGACAAAGCTCACGTGAGATTTCGAAAAGCCCTTGTACTTTTCGCAAAATCTGTGCATTATATGAGCATTATCTGTGGGTAAAATACAAACTTCACACAACAGAATATAATAAATAATAACCTATATTATTTTCAATTATAAACTTTTTACTAGATTCAAAAAGTTATGATTTGAAACTACAAATGACTTTATAAATGATTCCACTCAAACCTACAGCCCACTCAACCACGGAGCCAGGGTCAGTGTGTTATAACATTCATAATACCAACGTTCCTATATAATTTGACACGCGGTACACCACTATTATATTGTGATCGGATATACTTATATGTACTTAAATTTTGGTATCTGTTACTCCTAAACCGGTAAACCGTTTATCTATATTTCTGAGGGATGTAAAACAATATTTATCGAGACAAACAAAAATTGTATACGTTACTTGATAGAATTCAAAATCTTTACATACTATTTATATTTATAACCAAATGCAGGTTCACTTAACTCTTCAATCTATTTATAATATGTCAATAAACCTTAATAAAAAACTTAACAATAAAAAACTCCAGAGTCGACCGGCAGCAACAGTTTAAAAAAACAAAAGACCGCTGGTCGCTGGATTCTTTCGCTAGGTTATTTCTAGTACATACTTGATTTGCCATAATATATCATGTTGAATAAATTATTTACAGTCTTTTTCTGTAAAGTGGTTCTAACGGACCTCTATTGGATAAATAATTATTTATATGTCTCAAAACTACAAATAGGTACATATTGTTAAGGAACGTTTAATTAATACTTGTCCATAATTAAAATGTATTTCTTAAGTAAGATATGATAAAAGAGCTTTGCTAAAACTTACAAATACATAATATAATATAGGTACAATAATGTAATTTATCAATTTTAAAAGGAAAAAACAAAAATAAGAAAACTTTAAAAAATGCTTGGTGTTTTTAACAGTGGTTTGAAACAATAATCCAACAAAACAATCCTCCTCAAACAAGTATTTCATAAAAAAAACTAACTTGGAAAACTATTTATAAATTATGTCTGTCACGGTTATAATGACGGTTTTAACTTTTAATAAACAAGGAGAATAATACAATTATTTAGTGTTATAGAAGACGTAATAAAGTGAATTAGCATATCTTTTTAATATAAATAATAAGGATAAATAAAACGATTTTGACGTAATAAGATACCATCATTACTTGTAGAGAACGTTAGTATGTCGTCAGAAGATAACGACACAAACCCGCTACTGTATAATAAACATCAATTTGACAGATGAGACTCATAAGTTTGATATAACTGTCCGACGAAACTATTAAAGAATATTCCTCTTTGCCAATGACCCGATAAAATATTATTGGAGTTTACTCCTTAGGAATCGATTTTTTTATCTTTATACCATAGTAATAATAATTAAGAGTTCGTGTGCATTGAAATTTAGTTCTTAGCTTTAGAATATTACCTTACTGCAAATAGTAAAGTAATATTCTTTGTAATCGAAATTCGAAGTGGCATAGGTATGACGAAATCGTACTTTATAGATACCATTAACCTCAATACTATATGCAAGTGGGAGCCCGAAGCATGCAGAGACGTGTTTCGTAAAATCAAGAATTGTAGCAGCGCCTCATTAACCTTGCGATACACAGGACCGCATGTCATACGAAAATAACGCTAAACCGCATTTCTCCGAAGCAGTTACAAGCCCATGGCAACCGTTGCGCAAGGTTAATTCGCGCGGTTAGTCGACCAATCGGAGATCGGTATTCATGTGACGTCAGCGACCACGCCTGCGCGCGCCTCCGCCGCCATGTTGCTTTCAAGTTTCAAAACGTATTGAAATGTTACGCTCGCGATAACAATTCACCGGGCCCGTCTGACGTCGGAAATTGATAACAAACGCCAACAATGGAAACTAAAGTCTAAACTCTGGTCAAGGCGACCGTTTAATATATTGCGTATAATACGTAGATGCTTAATTGTCAATTTAAAGAATTAAGCTTTATTTACGACGGACAGTTAATTTCAATTAATGATCATCAACTAATAATAGATTACAAAAAATTGTGCAATTTATACTCACCCATCATGTTTGACATGAATTTGGATCTGTCCATTGGAGGAATCCATTTCGAGGCCATGGGGAGGATGGCTGGCCATGTAGCTCCCAGGAAGAATCCAAGAAGGACTCTTAGAGCTACAATCCAGCCGAAACCAGCTGACGCGGCGACAGGAGACAGAAGGGTTAGAACACTAGCAAGAAGAGTACTGTAGCCGAACACCCGTCTGGTAGAAGAAAGTAAATTTAGAATCTTGGTAAAATTGTTTCTATTCGGATTCAATCTCATTAAAAAAAATATTATTTTTTGCTTTTGCTGTTTTAATATTAAGTAGGTACTTCTTCAATTTTTTTAACATAATGACTATATTATATTTCACTTTGTAAAACTATCACGATACATAGTAGGACATTTAAATAATTTGCATGTACCGACCTAACCTGAATAATACAAGTTAGAAACAATACTTGAAGAAATATTTATTATTATTCAAGTTTATATAAATATAGAGTGAAAAATAAACCGATACGGGCAGGTGTTCGAACCTGCGAGCCCGATCGCTGTCCGCGATACGGTAGCTCAATTGGTAGAGCGACGGAACGGTTTCCCAGAGGTCCCGGGTTCGAATCCCTCCCTATTTATATAAATTTAACATGGCTTACATGTTTATAGATATTTCAAGTAGTAATTTTACTATGTATTATTCTTAAAAACATGTATAATAGTTTTGAAAATAGCCCGCTGTATCTAGAACATTCGAAGTGAATCATGCTTTATTACAACTGTTTGAGTTTGCAAGACTAATTGAAATATAGTATTGTATTTGATTTAAAGTACATACCTTTAACATTTACAACATCATAATTTTAATAACAATATTATATGCAAAAAAAAACCAATACGAGCAGGATGTGACCTCGATACCTCTGGGATACCATCTTAAACGCTTTAACAATTGAGCTATAGTGTCTATTTATTCTGTATTTAAGTATAACTTGAGTAACATGTTCATATTATTTTTTCCTCTAAACGGTTTTGATGAGAATTGATTTCAATTAAGAAAAACAGATAATAATTAAAATTTAATAAGGTTATCTCGTTATTCCTATGAATAACCAGTAAAAACTAGTAACTGACGCCATCGAAACTGCAGCGATGATTTTAATGATCCTAACATCCTGTAGAAAGCCGCCAACCTTGCTTATAAAACACAGACTAAGTACATATCTGTTTACAGACTGAATATATTTATAATAATTATAAAAAATACTAGTAACTTAGTTAAACTAAAATATTTTGTATATATTATATTACAAAAAATTTTAGTTGAATGAAAAAGAAAAAAGTTTGTATATTTTATATTAGACAAAAAAAAGATGAGTGAAAAATTACAAAATCTAATACACGATCGGTCAAGTTCAATATCCAATAACGGCTTCCATATACATAAATAGATGTCTTACATAATTCTGTATCAAATTATCAAAAAGAACTCATCAATCCTTGTTGAACTCCGAACTACCAATTAAAGCTTCTAAAAAATTACCAAATCAATTACGTAACGTAATATGTATTTCATAACTCTTTGATTTCTTTAAACTCATTTTAAATATAAATTACGTGTGGAATCAAATACAGGATTTTTTATATATTTTTTTCAAAAATTAATTAAGCTAATTATGACAATAATTAAAATTTTATTAAAGTAAGCAGGGTAAGTTCGCCAGTAAGATATAGTGCCGTTTCTTTTAAAACAATATAATCCAAAGTATAATATTGATAATATTAGTCATGTAATTTTCCATGTAAAAGAATATATAACCAATGAAATTAAGCAAACAATACAATTAAGTAAGAATAATAACAGTATGAACTATGAAGTTATATTATAATTTCTACCAGGAAATAATGATATACCTTATTCATATTGATAAAGCAATCAAAATCTTACTTTTATTTCTTTATAATTTAAACAACTCTGGTTTTTATATTTATAAAGATAAGGTACATATAATATTTGCAATACTTGAATCCGTTGTCCCAAATAAGATTTTAATGAAGAATGCGTTTTACAGTTCGTTTCGTCGAACTAAATAATTCTCTAAAAATAATTATTTCTTTTTTTTCAATACAGTGATGAATTTTGGGAGTAGGGTCGAAAATGCAGTCACTCAGAGATAAATATATTGTTGACTTAGGACTGTATTTTCGACAGTTTAAGTAAATTATAACTGTCTAAATAATTTGGATGTTCTCATGTCCATTTTCTTTAATACAAAATTGATCTAAACTGTGGACGAGATCTAGACTTTAATTATAAACTCACCGAGCGCCTACAATTTCAGCCAGTCGTCCACCTGGTACCTCTGTGAGGACGTAGCCCCAGAAGAAGGAACCCAGCAGGTGATTCTTCTGTTTCGTGTCCCAGTGGTATCGGGTTTGTTCGATGTGTTCTGGGTGCTAGTGATGTAAAAAAAAAATATTTTTTGTATTACTCAAAAAATATATATTAATTATACTTTCTGTTATATTAGGATTTTGGACGTTAATATATTTATTTAAGGTTTATTTATCGTTGTGTGTATTGAGTTATGATATTGACAAAAAAATGGTTACATTTACAACAAGTAATTAATATACTTTTAGTAATTATCATGCCTGTTTGAAATTAACAAATATAACACAAATTGATTTCCTGAAACGAGCTGATAAGAAATAAACGTTGATTTTGTTAAAATCATTAAGGAACAAAAAATAACATTGTACTTATATTTATACAGGATAAAAAGTAATTGAATAATAAATTGTAAAGAAGTCTTCACAGTCATTACTGTTTTAAAAGTATTAAAACATGCTAGTCTAGACTTCTAAGACTAGATAAGTAAGTTTATACCAGATTAGTTACTTCAATGACTAATTCTAAACATCCAGATAAGTCTAGACCCAACGTAGGCGTTTAGTCCACTTCCGAAAAAGTTTACAACTACGTTGATGGAGCGTTACACAGACAAGTTACTATAATATAATTAACATTTAGCTGACTTGACACTCTATCAGAACATAAGAATATATACCAGCAGTAAGTAATCAAAATATCCTGACATTACTAACATGGAATTAAGGACATTGAATAAAAAATTGACAAACTGGTTTATAAAGTAAAAACTCAAAAACAAGTCGTTAATATATTTTTTCATAAAACATTTATTATAAAACTACACATTTTCTGTATCGAAATTCGAAATGATGATAATTATGATGAATAAAGAATTTCTTTCTATATATATATTTATCCTGATTAGTAGTTTATATACATAATTATCACTGCTGTTGAATTTCTGAGTTTGATTTAACTGTGGAATAATTGTATACATTATATTTTGTAGTAAATATTTATATATGTAATAGTATTTATAACTTGCGCAAGTACAAGTGAAAAATGTTTTTAAAATACAAGACTTCAAGAAAGAGTGGTGCATAATACTTATAAAAATTAGATGCCAATAACCAAGTGTGTGTGCGTGAAGTGGATAATGATTTGTGTATAATTAAATAATATATTCACTAATAATATTTTTCCTTAAATTCTATTTTGTCTCTAGAAGTTAAACGAGTAATGGAATGTTCTCTAAAATGAAAGGAAATAAAATAGAGAAAGGAGAATAAAACACAGGGCATTCATTTGTTTAACAAACCCACCATATTAAATTAATGAAAGGTTTAGATATTATAAAAATTATATATACCTCTTATATACTACGAAAGTTACCATGCATTTATATTTTAAGTAACGGAACAATTGCTTATTGTAATCTTATGTATGTATACTTTTTTTACTACGGTACCTTGGTTAAGAATTACAATAAAACAATAATTATATCATTACTAATTACGAATTTTCTTATATAATTCTCGATGAGAATTATTTAATTAAATAAATAAAAACCCGCTAATTACCTAACCTAACGTAATCATTACATATAAAAACTTAAAATAATCACGTCTTTTATATTTGAATCTGCCTTAAATATTTATTAAATTTTGTTAAAGCGACAAGAGAAATACATCATTTGTGAAAATTTCAGGTATCTAGAACGGTTCATGAAGTAGGTACAGCCTCGAGACAGACAGACGGACTGCAAAGTCTTAGTAATAGGGCAACGTTTTTACCGTTTGGGTACAGAACCGTAATAATAATACTTTTACTACTAATAATACTAATTTGTATGTCTGGTATATATATATAATATCAGGAATTTAAAAGCAGTTTAAAAGGTTTAAAGTTGTCATAAAAAGAAACAAAATACATGTACTATGTGTATTTGTAAATGACAAATAGGGGCGGATAAAACTTGTATTAGATTTTGACATTGACATTTGGCGCGTATATTAAAAAATATATAACCTGTCAAAATTTTAATTTCGAACGTCTTTAAAGTCTTAGCTAGTGTTATATGTATTTATTTACCTGTGTAACATCGCTACCATTGACGCCCTCCGTGAAGTTAGTGAGGGTGAGGTTGGTGGTTACGTTCTTTGTATCGTAGATCATCTCCACGATGGCGATAGTGAGGTTGACGCGTAACGCGTAGTTCAGCATGAAGCCCAGAAGCACCATTATATTCAGAACCTGGACGCATGATAGACATCCTGAAAATGAGGGGTCTATTAAAATCATTATACACGCACAACTCATTTGAAAAATCAGTAATCAAAAAATCTTTCATGTATATTGACACCGAAAAGTTTAATTATGATATGTTTATTATAGTAGTTACAACTTGTTTTATACGATTATTTTTCGATTGATTCACGAAGTTTAAGGTATGGCATCGTTCAGTAATAACTAAATATCCGGTAGTTGAGGATTGACAGGTCTTACGTAAACAGCGCGTGAGAAATTATTTTGCTTTGTTTTGATTTTTTTTTAATAAGAACTCTAATGCAAGACAAGGCCATGGAAGCGAGTGATCTCTCTGGTAGAGCAAAACTATTTGCTCCAGTCACTTGTTTAATCTGTATCTTCTTCCTATAACTGTAAGGCTAATTGTCAAGAGAAGTACCTATTATATAAATAAAAGCTGATATTTTTTAATTATTTTATAGTTCATGTTGAATTCTTAATTCGTCATATACGGTAACTATTTGTAATCAATAACTTCACGCATTCATAACATTTACATACAAAAAATAACGTGCACATTTAAATTACCATGGTTTAAATTCAATAAAATATGTTTTTCGATACTTTGAATAATGTATTATTAATGTTTGTTTAAAAAACACAAATTTAAGCTTTGTTATTTTCACTACATTATTATGATTTCCATTTTTTAAACGACAAAGCTTACAACCTTATATCCTTTTCTGCATAATCAAACACATCCACTCAAAACCTAATAGGTAACATACCCAAATATTTATTTCTACATCAAACTAATTCATAATTTAATGGACGCTATAAATCTATTTTGAAGGCTGAAACGCGCGAACTTGACTTATAGCGGGCAAAACAAAAATACCCGTGCGAATATTTAAAAACTAGAAATAAATTTTAAAAAAGCTTAGGTTACATATATATTACATGTGTATTTATAGATGTAAAATAATTATTATAAGCTAATAGTATAAAAACATTGGAAGTTGAGACAAATACTTTCACACACACACGTGTTTATTTTTGTCTTGCACGCGTTATTAGTTGAAAATCAAATATAAGAAATTTTTGGTTTCACAACATTTATATTTAAGTAACTATATTTTTTAGAACATAAAATTTATTATTACTATTAATAAAAATAATGAAATAAAATAAAACTTTGATATGTTTGCTCGAAATTCAAAACTTAATTTCGACAGACAATAAATAACTCCGCGTACAGTTTACGAGTGCCTCAAGCGACAAAATATTACAAAAATCCGTTGTTCGAAACCCGTTGAGCTCGCTGTAAAATCGAAAGTAAAGTTATTTATAGTTGGTAATTTATATCGCGTCCGATGCCATTATTATTATGGAATTCACATTGCCTCATTTTATTTTAATAGAATATATTTATAGATATCCTAATATCTGACTTCATCTAAATAGGTTTACTGTTATGTCATCGTTTACCTGGAAGATTATATGGATGTGGCCACCATGACAGTATCTACTTTTTTATTATTTTACTATAGGACAAGCTAAGGCCGAAGACCGTGCTGCCTCGTCTTGAGTATAATATTTTTAGCAGATAGGTAATAGATACTTCTGCGGTGTCTTCATCCGATAAAAATGTTAATTATAAACATCTGATATAATATTCATATCTATGGTTAAATTTATTATTCTGTTTGGAGTGTTTTCCTGTCGGTGTCAAAGTTTGTTAATTAACACGTTTCTAAAATATATTTTTTTAATTCTTCATCCTTGATTATGCAACGACCAATTCATTCAGGCAAATGACAAATAAATAACAAACAATTTTTTAAGTCGACAATATCTACGTCAGAACTTATTATTAATTTATATTTAAGTGTATGTTAATTTTGAACTGTATTGTAATTAAATTAAATATTGCAGTTCTGTAATTTTAATGCCCTAATGGAAGGGTATGACTATTCATCGTTAAAGCTTTTACTCTAACTAATAATATACTTTTAAAGTAATGTCTGACGTATTGAATACCTGTTGGCCGTTTTACGCAATATACTTAAAGTGGAGTTTATAAACAAACACATCTATAGAATGAATTTTACACGTGTAGCTTTTTTCCATTACTGAGATGCCTGACAAGCAACAGCAAAAGATGGTTGATCGTAAACACATTAACTAAGAATCAATTAATCAATTTCTTACGTGGTTTATGTGTGCGTTACTGGTAATTGTTTGTATAGGTGTGTGTTTGTATAAGTATGTGTGTATGTGAGTGTGTATGAGCAACTTTGTAACAAATAATATTAAACTTGGAGATATTACATAACTGTATAGACTTTTCACACTACTTACAGCTTAGTTATTTACAGAATAGGAATGTAAATGATTTCTCTTTTGTAAGATAAAATATATACTTTAACAAATAGAAGTAAATGCTGAAAAAGTAGATCCAGTAAGTCCTACTGAAACCAAGTAGGTGTTTATTAGAATTCTGTTTGTCTATCATAATTGTGGTTTCAGTTTTCACGAGCGCTTTATTTATATATATGTATAATTATAATAAAATGTATGTATGTTACATTACACCGTACCCACTCGTTAACCCGTTGATTTACTCTGACAGTTGTCTGAGGTCTGTCCGGAAACTCGTAAATTCCTTTGCGATACGTTTTAAGAATATTTATTAGGTTACTAAACTGGATTTTTTTACATATATGAAATCTTAATCTTAAATAACTAATATTCAAATAATAATACTAGTTATTAATTAAATTATTATTATGAAAAAAAAAATCATTTTTATTACTTATTATATTTATATTTTACATTGAAAAATTATGTTTCAATTAATATTGTTTTCCTATAGTTATTAATGTAACCATATTATATTATATTTAAGAAGCAAACTATATTTAGTAAATATTTAGTGTTATCATAGGTCAGGGACAAAAACTTGATTAGCTTGTTTTAAAATTATTATATTAATAATAAAATAGTTTTAAATTAATTTTAATAACTCGTTTAAAAATATAGGCGCATATAATTAGTTACTTAATATTTTTTGTGTTATATTATAATAATAGAATAACGAGATAAAGACAGTATATAATTAATTATATTTTATAACTAATTTGTATGGACACAAATTCAAAATTGTATTTTCTCTAAATTATATGCATATTAAATTAGATATGGCTACAGATTATATGGCTATAGTCCCGGTCACATGATTTTTTTTTTTTCATAATTACAATTTAACTAGAAAATATGGATTTGTATACATTTTAAGAGAAAATATACGGTTTAAAACATGAGTATATTAGGCAGACGAAGTCGCTGACAAAAGTAAGTAATAAACAATAAAAAAACATGAATACCTACCGTGTCTACCTGTTTTACCGCTTAAACCTTCTTAACCGGTAATTGTGTCTATTTGAATAAATGAATATTCACATAATTTGAGAAGCTGTGATTATACCACTTCGTTGATTGGATATTATTAATAAAAAATACTGAATAAAGAGAATAAAATAAAAACACTAATATGTATTAAAAAAAATAACATTAAAATCACTCGAAAAATGACTCATAGGACTAACCCTCTAACTCATATGTGGCTAATAATGGAAAATAGTAGTTAGCCAAGCAGTTATCGCTTCCGCAGATTATATTTACCGAGGTAAAGGTCAATGACCTGTATATATTTTTATCTAGTTGCAAATTTCGCAGTAACGAGATTAGGACATAATAATTGTAGTTTGTTTATAAATCAGTGCGAAATCTTTATTCTGATTTTTTTTCCTTATACATTATAATAGATAAAATGTTTTACTGAGAACTGACGTACCTACCCAAGGCTGTTTATTGGAGGCAAGGCAGTCGTCAGTCGTCACGTTTATCGTTTCCGCACAATTATATTATAGGCGTGGCCGGTAATAAAGGTTTGTTATAAGGTAATTTATATTATTAATCTTGGTAATAGTAGTAATCATATAATTTGAAGTTATCAATAGCTTATACATAGAGTAGGAAATTTTTGTGATTTTTTTTTTAAACTTTAGAGTAGGAAAACCATAGAAAGCCTGTAGTGTCAAACAAATAATAGAGGGAAGATGGAAAGAAGTTACCCATACTTATATTTGTCTAATCGCACATTCAAGACAGAGAGACAGGTAGCCTTATTTGATTTCTCATTTTAGGCTGGACACATTTTAGGCTGTGACCTCTGTTCTATGTATACTAACTCTATGGTATCATGTTGTCTGTTTATGTCACTTGATATACATCTCAGAATAATAACTAAAGCATGGTTTTGAGATATACATATATTAAACTGTCATAAGTTTGTAACACAGATTAAATATTTAAACTACAATATTTTTAAACTACAATATTCTTTAAAACACGTAATGGAATTCAACTAAGAAGTGTTGAAAACTTACTTAGAATTACAAAATCAGCTAAGCATTGCCAACATATTATCACTTATTTAACAACTTAACCACTGACAGCTTTAACAGGAAATATATGTTTTTATGCAATTAGTGTCTGACGTTTCAAAAGTGTAATTTATGTGTATAGAAAAAAAATGATTTAATGGATTGGATTCTGGTAAAATGGCAATCGAGAATAAATAAGTAATAAAAAAAACAACTTAAAAAAAAAAACTATAGAACTAAAAAAAAAAATTCTTCGAAGACTAGATATTATTTTAAATTGGTTTATCCCTTTTAACGGATCATAAAAGAATAGTCCATAACTTCTAAGAAGTGTAAAATATTTATATAATAGAAGTCTATTGTTTTTTAATCCTTTTAAATAATATACGTTATTCTAGGATCTGGTATTGTAATCGGAATCGACCACTTTATGTAAAGCACGATTTCTATCGCACTTTCTCTCGTAAAACGTGGGAAGGACCAGGTAAGTGGGCATTACGTTCCTTATTACATCATAATCTACCTACACATTGGAATAGCCACAGCCACAAACAATATTTATCTGTGTTTTATAAATGATGTAACACAAAATAATGCTAAAGGATTAGAACTTGTGATCTTGTCGTTTGTTTATCAAAAAGGTTTGCAAATTCCACAAAACGGTTTAGAGATACGAGTGAGCAACCACTAGCTATTATAAAAACGGATAGAAATTAAATTTATAATGTTTAATTCAATATAAATTACGAATTGTTTTCAGATAATAATTCGCTTTAAAAATTAGTGCTACCTTTTTGCTACTTTTTTAATATACGTTATAAAAAAAAACGAAGTCAATATAAAATGTATAACATGCAGTATAAAAAAAACGAGTGTATATACAAGCTTTGTGTCACTGTGTAAGTGTGTGTTTCGACCTTAATTTATAATTGCGTATTTTAATTGCAAAAAATGACACCTAAATATAACGGTAGCGTAATGACAACCTGACATATCAGAATGTCCATCGCTTTATAAGTAATTAGCACAAATAATCATATGTACGGTTTTTTCAGTCTCAACAATACAAAAGTATGTTAATTAATAGTGACATATTCAAAGACTATTTTTACGCTAATTGGAAAGTTGTTACGATGTCTATTTGTTTGATCTATAGTCTATACTGTATGTTACTTTCAGTCATATTAGTGCCAAGTTAGATAAAAAAATATATAGGTTTTTTTTGTGCCAGTTTAATGTGTGTTAATCTTTTTTGGTTAAATTTGTGTTATTTATTTATTAGTGTTTCAAATATTATAAATATGAATTTAACTGAGTATGTGTATTAGACTTGAAAATGTTAAAAATTGTAGACAACTAGACCTTGGCATAGATTTAGTAATGTTTGCAAATTGTAAAGGTTATTAAATGTTCATATGCAGTGAAATTTAAATTTAAAACATTTCCAGTCTTTAAGGCGCTATTAGTTAAAGGCATTTACAACTACTGAAATTTTTATTGAATAAATTTTGTCTGGAGACGGAACGGAAACGCGATTACGCGAATGCGCGCGATTATTTTCAAAATGGCTGTCTGCCAACACGTTTAGGTACGTCACGACTGGCGCGACCGCACAGCAATTGTGTAAATATAATAATAGATTTTGAACAAACCTAACATGAATAACATTTTTGTTTATAGACAATTATACAACATCTTTTAGTGTTCGAGTCATATTGATATCGATTATTTATAAACAAATGTACGTCGTTCATTTATGATTATATAAAACTGTTCTTATTTGTTCTATTGAATATTTTATGAATACATTTAAAAGTCAATTCATAAAAATAATAAAAAACTATCTTAACCCTATTTCGCCGAAACTAACCATTAAGAAATAATTTGAAAGTAAGAATGAAACCGGTATTATTGTAAAAAAAATATTATTCTTACCTGTAAAGTTTCTTGGGAACGACTTCTCTGTCTTAGCCATATTTGGAATGAGCTCTGAAAAGAAAAAAATATTTAGATAAAATGCACAGTTAACCTAAATAAAATATTGACACATGAAGAGCGGATTTAATTAAACAGTTAAATGAATAATGACCTCTATATCAACATTATAAGTATTAAAATGCAATATTAAACAAATTACTTCACACTTCATTGAAATCGTTAACTGCCTAAGAAAACGAGAAAGTTGAAATCATACTTGACGGCCTAATCGTATTATCGTGAGATAAGTGGGATAGTTCTTATTTAATCGTAACTTTTTTAATAATTGACCTAGAGCTATCAAATAGTTATTGAGGAGAAACTTAGTCTAGTAAACATAACCTAGTTGGTTCTATCAAAATCAGCCTACATTTTATTTTACTTGAATGAAATTTAGCTAAACAGTTATTGATATATTATTAATTACATACAATATTCTGTGAAGAAAACTGTCGACCGTTCGCAGTTCGCACCGTTAAGTACACGAGGTGACGAGTGGACGAGACGTTCCGTTTGGCGCCAATAACGGGGCATCTTTACGTTCCATTTCGATATTATTTAAATTAATTATTATTGCCTCGACACACATTACGGATGGTTCAACTAATTATAATAAACATGTTTATTGAACATTTGGTATTAGTAAGTTTTATTAAATAGTTTCAATAAATAATATATAATTTAACCTTTTTTTTGTCTATTTGATTGGATAGGATGAGGTCGAAGACCATGCCGCCTCGTCTCGAGTAATGTTTTTTTTTTTAATTTTGGTTCAATATTTTTTTCTCACACGTGAATATTTAAAATTTAATCGATTGAATCGTATATAAGCAGTTTCATTATCAAATAACTAGTAGGGTTTCTTTAAACCCAACCTTTATGTAAGTCAACCAATGATGAATTATAAACTTTAATATTATAGGTAATCAATTCTCGTACAGGTGATAATGGTGTGCTATATTTTATTTTTCTAATTACAAACAGACATTTCCAAAATAATCTTAATAAAACAAAAGCAAAGGCAGTTCAACCACGTGGTCCTTGCGTTTGCCAAATCTATTTTCGTAGCTTCCAAGGCTGAGTAGTACGTCAGCCTGGGCGGTCATCGATGATCCATATTGAAGAGCAAGGACTTGATTGCCAATATTTTGTAAATAAATTAGGCTAATTTGCTTGTTTTTTTTGGTACTTTGTCAACTTGTGTTACTATACGTTTCGAAGAAGCAGGAGATATAAGAAGTTTAAGTTAAGATAAATTTAATGATAAAGTTTACCTTTTACGGTATTTACCTATCTGGATCTAACTAATGTAGGTTAATAATAAATAGTAGGTAGGTAAGTGTATGTATAAAAAGTCATAAGTATATATTTTAAATCAATTTACACTTACAATCAATTAATATACATTGTACCTATATTTATAAATTAAATAGACCAAATATATCAAAATTCACAAATAATACTAAAAATAATAACAAAAAATACTATTCATTATTTCATATTATGATTAATGCGTTCCGATGTATAGAATTTCGGACATCGGATAACAAAACGTAATGGCAGCCAGTGCGTAAGAGTTCGTACTACGGTCATTTCTCGGACTCAAGTCAGGTTAGATCGGATTTGGTACGTAAATCATAGAATATGACGGTTATTTAAACTGTAACAGTCACAGCAACCTAAAAAATCATTAATATTTAATTAAGTAAAATAAATAGTTTTAAATTATTAAAATAGTAATAGTAATAACTAAATTAAAAATAATATGACAATAGTGAAAAACAATAGTTTATAATAAAAATGTAGAAACCAGTACCACTAGTAAGAATTTTGACATTACAAACATAGATTTTGATTCATAGAGTGTATAAATTTCCATGTTTCGATTTTATTAATTTAGTAAACCATAATTTTTGTTATGTCAAAACTGGTACAAGGGGTGTCAACAAAACTGCACTAAAACCGTTATTCATGTGGGTACACTATTATATTTTGACTCAAATTCCTAAGAAAAACAATATAGGTATAACCTAGAAAAATTAATTATGTACAGATGCATAGCGATAATGTTATTAAATACACTTAAGACTTAAAACGCAGTTACATATCGTACGATCTTGACGTCACATGGTCCAATAAATAGTTGATGTAACTTTTTGTTTATCAATACAAAAAAAACCTGTTTAACGCGCCGGTGCATAAAACATTTTTTACGTTTTCCCGTTTAGTTACTCTTTTAAGCTATGGAACCTCTAGATAATAATAAAATACAAAAAAGTCTATATCAATAACAAAGTCTATAGCTATAACAAATTAATTATATAAAGGTATACTCCACTTACATGTATTTCGTAGATTCGTAGACTAAAGTAAGATTTTTTAACTTATTTTTTATATATAGATAATTATCGTAATTCAATTTCTATAAAGCCAATTTTCTATTCTTATGTTTATTTGTGTACGTATGCATATCAATTAATCAAGAAAAATATATACTGTATATATATTTTTGCCTTTTAAGAAAAGCCTTTCATATACATTATAGCTCACTTTCACTCTTGTTAACTAAGTGTTAAGGCATACCTGATCGTTCGATCATTATTTTTACACAAGAACACTAATATATTATATTTTTTTTATTTATCTGTATGTCTGGTTAGAGACGGTTAAATGATAATGTAATTCAAATGGTCAATTGATGTTAGTTGCTATGGCCGTCATATTGTATAGTAATAGCTAGTATTCATATAATAATATAATAGTCTCCAAATCCGTGCAAAAAATAACACAAAAAGTTTTTTTTTTGTTCGAGATATTTTTTAATTGTATCTTTTATTTTTATTTTTTTTTTAATCTAAACGAATATATATATAACTTAGAATACTTTTAAGTTCACAGACAACAATAAAACTACAAAAGGATTTTTTTTGTCTCAGCGATTTATAGTTTTGGACCATAATCGTTATTATTTATTTTAAAACTATAATTGAATATAATATACCTAATGCATTATATTCTTAATATAATTATTCATTATTATTATATTTTTCATGGATGTAAACCTATATATACAGTATTGGTACACAGAAATTTTCGTTTTTAGTATTGACGTAGGTATGAACTAACTGTGAATATGGGTATTTGTAAATTTTTGTAAATAATTATTCTAACCTGTCCATTTCAATTCTTTTTCACTTTAAAATTTATCAATTAACTTCAATTTTAAATTATGTACATATTTTACCTTAACTTTATTATTATACATACATAAATAACGTTTATTAATAATATTTAAAATAAAACTAGGTCTCCCATAATTGGAATTAATCCAATGATACTATTGTGTGTAAATTAGTTCAAAGTTCGTTAAGCTGCAACAAATCATGGTATTGTCTGTGATTTCTTACATTTGTAAAAATAACAAAAAGTATTAGTATTAGGGTTGTTGGGACTTTCCAGACCCCATTTGATGTCAACGAATCACTAAACTTGAAATAAGAACCATGCTGATTTAAATCTTAAAAGTAACAACATTAAGTCCCAAAACTGATTGACGTCTACTTGCATAGTGCACACGTTTTAACAAAAAATATTCTTTTATTGTCATTTAATCTATTCAATAGACTTAAATTTAGAATGACTGATGCATACATTTCATACTTCTTTTTAATAAATTTTAAACATTTTGAGACTTCACAACTTGTTTTAACAATTTATTTCATAACCTAACAGCTGCTGGGATTCCAATAGATTATTAATTTTCTTCTATTCACTTTATTTGTAAGACAATCAAAAATATATTGACACAAAATGGCTATTTTATATATTTTTTACTTACCGTTTATTTCTAAAAAATAACGTTTAATTACACAAAGAAATTACAGTACACTTAAACAACTTTACTACTACTTTAATACACTTATGAAAAAAAAAATAGAAATCTAAAAAGTTACACTTAATTTATACGATAAATATTTAAAATAATTGTTACGTGAACTCGAGTCGAGAGTAACACACCCTATACCGACAAGCGCAGAAACCCGACTGATGCGACATCAAGTGGGCTGTGGGGAGCACTTAAAATACATTTGTATAGATTACGTTCCGTTTGTAATGAAGGCTTCATTCATATAGGAGAAAAAAAGCAAAAAGGTAATTTACGCATGAATTATACGGAATAGAAAAGTAACTTTCCTATAGTTATAAGGAATTATGCATATATTATAGTAAAATAAATGAATCTTTTCCCACAAAATTGCTTAAATACAAATTTTTAATAGAATATATTACGTTATTAATATATATTAAAATCTAAAAACTATTCATAAGCCTTGTTAAGTAACAAGGCTTATCCTTATAATTCTTTTAAATTAATTGTGAATAAGTCTTCAAAGACTTCAAACCTTTAGCGACGATCTCAAAAATGTATGCGTTTAAAGAAGTTTACATGTGCCGCCGTTTGAACTGGGAGTTGTGACGTCCGTCGTTCGATGGCGGGACCTCACCTCATTGGCTAATTTGTGACGGGCCTCCATATCAGAATAATACTGTATTTAAAAATTGAGCAGATTATAAAAAAAATGTTTTTTTTTTGTTTTTAATTTTAATCTTAGTTCTTATTAAAAATACGTTTAAAAGGTCAATGAACCCATGACTTTATTATAGGGTAAGTTACACAGTGAATCATATCAGGAGCAGAAACTTTCATATACCCTCATTTTTATAACTTTACAAGGAGAATATTTTGTATCGTTGTCTTAGTATAGTTGGGCTTCGGTTAGCAATAAGTTGTTATACAATAATCACATTATAAAAAAATATATAAACGTTTTTAGTAATTATGTACAATATAATATTCTTTTATTAATTGTTATCGCTTAAAATTTTAATGACTAGAAATTAAATATATTATTTTAATTATTAAAATCACGATGGAGTCAACGAATTTCTTAACAGTAAAAACTCATCTCTCAGAATTTAAGAATTGCTCCGACAAAGACACCTTAAGCGAGGTAAGTTCTACATAATATAAGGTTACTTTTATTTAATGGATTTTATAGGCACCTAAATATTTCATCCATAGTAGGTCCAATCCGCCATTTTGAAAATATAAGCGTGGTTTTCTGGAATGGTTTTCCTTATTTTTACCTTGTTGTTATTTCGTCTTATGGGATAACATTAAAATCTATTTTGATCTTTGATCGTCTAACATTCATCTAGCTGGGTATGGTATTGCGTCATTCGCCTGTATGTAATACCATGTAAAGTTCAAATAAGTTTGTATAAACTGGAAGTGGATACTAATCTTATCATGTAATTAATTGAATTAAGGGAAAAAGCCCTTACATAAAACTTGATACACTTATCTAACTCCTACACCTATCCGCAAATATGGGCAAAAATGCTTAAAAATGATCGCAAACATTTATTATTCATATTCATTTGGAAAATAGGCATCCGAAAGTGGAACAAGCAATTCCGTGACGTCAGCAGAAGACTTACAGAAATTAGCAGTAATACTTGGACTGAATAGCGCTGAGGATGTCTACCAAGAGAGATTTCGCGTCGACAGGCGTCGTTTGGAATCTATGTTGGCAGGTGAGCTATTACAATTACCGAAAGCAGAGATGCAGCTTTTCCTTAAATAATATCACACTTTTCTTATATTTTTATTTGTATCTACAGAAAATCTGGAAGAATCTCAAACTGCGCACGCTTTTTTCCATAGGGTAAGTTATTTTTATTTTAAATGCTACTACTAAATACTACCTAAATAAAAATAACCTTTATTATTTTGTTTTTTATTTTATTATAACTTGAATGAAATATTTAATATTTATTATAAAGTAGTTTAAACATACTTATCTATCAACGGCATAATTTTCCGACAGGTCATGAATGAAACCAACACTTTAATTAACTGGCCCGCTCGTCTAAAAATAGGTGCACGCTCGAAAAAAGGTACCTAATTTTAATAATTATTATTATTTTTAATTATTATCATAATTACCATATTTACATTTATAATTTAATATGGCCAATAAAAGTTAAAGCACCAATATCAATATTCAAACTGTTACTATAAATTTTATTGTCCTCTTGCAATTAATATAACGCTTAAACATTTTGAAATTTTTGAAATAACCGTTTACGAATGGTTCACCTGTAAAGCGGAACATTTTGGCGGGATGGCGCCAAATAGACAATCGCGCGGCGCCCGTCTGGCGCAAATTATTATTACGATTTAAAAAAAATGATATATTACATTCGCGCGCTCGTCAGTTATATGTAAGATTTGTAATCAATTTATATTTTAAACGTTTTCTAATGAATTAACTATGGTTTTATATGAAAATTGTGATGAAATGGTTTATGATGTTATAAAAAAAATACGTGAAAGTAATTTTACTCAATTATACGATGCATTAGGTAAAGAAATTATTAAAATTTTTGTGTTTCTTTTATGGGTGTAAGTGATTATGTTTTTATTTAACATTTATATAGATCCTCATGTTCGAATTGCTGGCCGACCTGATGATGTGAAACTAGCTAGGGAGAAAATAATGCAGTTGCTAGATACAAGAGTAAGTTAATAATGTTACAAATAATTAAGTATATACGTTATATTCTGATAATTCGTATAACATTACTTGGTATCTTAATTATTAGTGTTTATTAAAATCTAAGCAAAGCTTAACATTTTCCGGTGTATAATCCTCATTCGAAGAATTATTAAAAATTTGGAATTAGGTTTTTATAATTAGAAAACATGTAATAGCAAATTTAAATATATTTAATACGCATTTTATTAGTAGGGAATTTTGAAATGTTCCATAACAAGTTCTAGAAGTTTAAATTGCAGCTACGATGTGTACCTAGTTGCTCAAAAAATAATGAGTTTATTGACACGAGCTACAAACACCATAATGATTTATTAATAATTTCTATAAATTGTTTCGTTGCATTCAAATTTCTAGATAAGAGATGAAAATGATGTGCGCCTAGTCTTATCGCTCCATAGATAACCGGTCCACTTTTTAATATATTTGATTGTCTTAAATATTCCATGTACCAGC
Source organism: Napeogenes sylphis (assembly GCA_959347405.1). NCBI lineage: Eukaryota > Metazoa > Arthropoda > Insecta > Lepidoptera > Nymphalidae > Napeogenes > Napeogenes sylphis. The sequence goes on from OY365783.1 coordinate 10,539,455, forward strand.
TTTGGATTTTGTTGTAAACTAATTTATATAACATATAATGGGACAGTCAAATAATTACAACTCATTGACGAAAATATAAAAATACAAAAAAATACCCTAACTTAAATTATATACTTGTTTCAGAGTAACCGTGTCACGATGAAAATAGACGTTAGTTATACAGATCATTCGCACATTATCGGAAAGGTAAGGAGTTTTCAAAATAAAAAACATATATAGAAATAAATTTAAAAAAAAACTCTAAATATACGTTATAAATTTGCGATCAAAGGACGTTCCCTTGCAAAATATTATAGCAAAATCATAGTTCTAAACAATATACGTACATAATAATTAAGGATTTTATTTAATCTAGCCAAGAAGAATGTTATACAAACACATTATACACAGGGTGGTCTGACAATAAAGCGTGTGATGGAGGAGACAGGCTGTCACATCCACTTCCCGGACTCCAACCGCACGAGTGCGCAGGAGAAGAGCAACCAGGTGTCCATCGCAGGGGACATGGAGCGGGTCGAGCGCGCACGGGCCAGGGTCAGGGTACGTATATCGCCGCGCTGCGGAGGCCGCAGCGCGCAATGGCCGTCAGGGCCATAAGGGGGTACCGTACGATCTCCTTTGAGGCGGCGGGCCTCCTAGCCGGATCAGCGCCCTGGGATCTCGACGCAAGGCTCCTCGCGTCGCTCTATTGGTGGCGCGCGGAGGCGGTCGAGCGGGGCGAGCGCCTGGTGCCTCGACAGATTGAGGCACGCAGGGCAGATCTCCGCCAGGTCCTAGTGGCGGAGTGGCAGACGCGCTTAGCGCAACCCACGGCGGGGCACGCCGCTGTAGCGGCGGTAAGGCCCATATTGGAGGAGTGGCTCAAGAGGAGCCACGGCGCCCTCAGCTTCCGGCTGACGCAGGTGCTGACCGGACACGGATGTTTCGGGAAGTACTTGTGTCGCATAGGCCGGGAGCAGACGTCCCAGTGCCATCATTGTGATGATTGCCGCGACGATACGGCGCTGCATACCTTGGCGGAATGCCCAGCTTGGGCTGAGCAGCGCCGTGACTTGGTCGCGGCCGTAGGAGCTGCGGGAACCCTCTCGCTTCCGGCTGTTGTCTCTACGATGGTCGGGAGCGAGTCGGGGTGGAGTGCCGTCGCCGCCTTTTGCGAGGCAGTAATGTCCGCTAAGGAGGCGGCGGAAAGGGAGAGAGAGGTCGCCTCCTCTCTACCCTCCCGCAGCAGACGCACTGGGCGTCGTAGGGTGGCCGACTTTCGGCCACCGTAGGGCGCGGCCTGCGGACGACAGACTCGGGGCGTCTTGTCGTCCGACCAGCAGCAGGCCTCGAGGCGGCGGCGTCGTGTCCTTACGCGCGCCCCTCGAAGTGGAGTCCTGCGGCCGGGGTGTCGGCCGCAGTGGGTGACGTGGCCTGCCATGAATCGGCGGGCCGTGACGGGGCCCTCCTATCGTTTTGGAGGGCCAGTACCCGTCGGGCGGGTGTGACGAATGCTTCGGTGATACCCGCCCCCCGACACATGGGTACGAGAAGGACACGGTTGGTTTTTAGTCAGTAAGAGTCTGACAGTACCCTCGCCCTTCCCCAAGGGCGGGGGTCTCCATGAGGATTTTCCAACAAAAAAAAAAAGGGTCAGGGTACGTCACAGACGCAGAATTAGAGGAGACAGAAGTAGACGGTCTATCTTATCATAAGCTGTCCTCACACATGGATTATATATAACATATAACAAAGTTTAATAGTTTGTTCTTTCTGTTTTTCGGTGCAGTGTCTTGAACTGCCAGTTGAATTTAGTTGATTTTGTTTCGCATTTTTCAATAACTTAACAAAACGGATTGTAATTTCTATCTTTAGTAACAAAATTGGATTAGGATAAATGATTTCCAAGGTATATCAGTAGGATTTATAATAAGTATGTCACTCGAAATTATAGTGCAAGGTTCGATTTCTAGTTAATCATATCACCAGAAGGAGACGAGAACAACTTATCTTTTACTAGTTCTTTGATGCTTTACAAAGACGAAAATAATTAAATTACCTTTCATCTTTCGAAATAATAGGGCCTTTTTATATATGTACTATTTTTGAACTATCAATGCTCATAGACAGAATTGTTAAGAAGTTAGTTATTGTCAGGGCCTATGTACAGTCAACAAAAGTCCTTACTTTATAAATGTAAAGTAATGGAGGCGTAATTATTAATACTTGAAATGCCCATCTCTATGTCCTGCAGGCCCTTACCCCGCTAGTGTTTTGTTTCGAGCTGCCCATAGTGGCTCAGTCCCAGCCGCTCCCCGACATCAACTCACCCTACGTGCAGCAGATACAGGAGCAGTACAACGTGCAGGTAACATTGACATATATATGTCTCGGCACCAAATACACTAACTGAACTGAATTAACCATAATAGTTATTTTAGCTGGAAATATTTTGATTTCATTTCATTTGCATTTCCCATGATCCCAGGTGATGCTGCGCAACCGTCCCAAGCTGCACGCCAACCTGCTGGTGGTGAAGGGCGTCCAGTGGGAGGTGCGCGCCACCATGGAGGCCACCACTCTGCTCATGGGGTACATGTGCGGCCCGCTCGCTGTGAGTACTGGCGCCTGGGGATTTACCAAAGCAATTATAAAACATTTTCACTATTATAAATCAAATAAAAAAAATTATTTCAATATTTAATAAAAGCACTGTAAAGTAAGTTTTTGTGAATTGTCGTGCAGAGTCAGACCCAGGTCCAGATGTCGCTGGAGATCTCCCCCATCCACCACGGAGTGGTGGCGGGTCTTCGTGCGGAGCAGCTGAAGGTAGTGATGAAGGGCACGGGCACGCAGATCATGTTCCCGGACAAAGACGACCCCAACATACCCGTACTCAGGAAGAGCTGCGTCACCATCACCGGCGCCATCAAGGATGTGTACGCGGCACGGCAGCAGCTGGTGGTGAGCTCATTATATTTAATACGTATATAAAAATAATGAAGAACCTCTTTGTAGCATTAACTAGAGTGGTCATTAGTATTTAAAAAGGTTAAGGGGCCGTCCATTAATCACGTGAGGCTCGAAAGGGGAGGGGCGGGGGCAGCAAGGGGGTTCGGCGAAAATCACGAAATATCACAAGGGGGTAGGGGGGTGCAGTAAGATATCACGTGTATAAATTTTTTCGTCAAACGATCGATTATTAAAAGAAAAACCAGCGTGTAGTGTGATAGTGTTTTTCGCAGGATTATTTTTTTGGGGATTATTCTTTTGATATTATTTTTATGGGGATCAAAAACCGTTCTGTTTAGAGATTTTTGTCATGCTTCTAAACTGCTAGAATTTTTTTATAATTACTAAATTCAATTTCTCTTACATGCCATACTTTCGTACATATATGTTATGTAATAGATGTAAAAACACTTAACATTTTATTGTAAACAATCGTATTATATAAAATTACAAAATAATTAATATACAAAATCATGAAAGAATGAATAATAAAAACCAAATAAAAATGTAAATATGTAATCTAAACATATAATAAAATTGTCACTGATCCATTTCTGTACATGGAGATTATTAAAAAAAAAATCATAGGGGGCCTTTATAAGAGCAGGAGAACCCAAAACAATGGTTTGTCTGTATGTCTGTATGTTTGTGCAAGCTAATCTCAGAAACAGCTTAACCAATTTGTATGCGGTTTTCAGGAATATATTATCACAGTCTTCACTTAACAATTTGTGTTTATTTCATCTAAATCGGTTATGAAATAAAAAAGTTGTGTCAATTGAAGTCAGTCACGTAATTTATACCATGCAAATCTTATTCTATACATGTAATCAATCTGTAAAGTAGTCTTTGTACATTGAAAATACTTAAAAAAATATACCAGGATGTGAAGCGATAACTAAAAGAATCCATTTACAGCGTTTTTAAAAATTTTGTCTGTTTATCTATTTGTATTTAAGTTGTTAAGCACACATTACGAAAAAAAAAAAATGTTTTCAATAATTCATACATAAGCAGGAAAACACAACACAATGTTTTTCATTTTGTATGTATTTCTGTATGTTTGTGCATGCTAATCTCAGCAACGCATTAATCGATTTGGATTATATTGTTATGGGAATTACTTGATATTTTGTTTTTTTCTTAACAATTGGTTAACAAATAAAAAAGTTAATAATCTCTTATTGTCGTACCATTGCTGCTTACCAGTTTGCTTAGTTTGAAGGTTTACAGTTTTTACTTACATTGGTAAGTACAAAGGGTACGTTTTATCAAAATCGAAATCTGCGCGTACGAAGTCGCAGGCACAACTAGTAAATAATAAAACTATTAGGAATTGCTTAGACATGTGACGTCATAAAATGTTAAACACTTAAAACTTCAAAATCCATAATAAGGTGGTAGCCACTTTTTGTTTATCCCAATTCGATTTTGTAACACAGAGATTTAATGTTATTAATTATGTATAAAGTAAATATACACATTTATATATATTCAAATGTTTTACCTCACAAATAAATTTAATAATTCGCTACACAGTTCAATTGCTACGTGTTCACCTGTGAAGGGCCATGGCCGCGACTCTTACATTACACTGTCTTGTCATGTACCTATTGTTTGAAATTAAAGAATTGTCCTTATTTCGTACTTTTTCCTTTTCCATTTTTCTTATTATATAATCAAGACTTATAATTCTGCCAAGGTTTTGCCTGTGTATAAATTATATTTGCGAAATAAAAAAAAGTAATTTTATTTTTAAACTTAGTTTTTTTTTTAAATTATATCTAGGAAGGCTTCTATAATTAAGAATATTAATAGTGAGATAGAGAATTTCTCTTCTATAATAACGAATGAGATAATGTTGTGTGTTGTTTATGTACTAAATTTAAAATATTAAAAATAACATTTTAATAATGTTTTAAATTTTAATTTGATACAACTTAGTTCATCTGGGCTTTATGTGTATCTAGCAGTTATTAAAATATCTCCCGGGATAAGAAATTAATAACCATTGATGTGAAGTTAGGGTTGTACAAACAAATATAAGAGATACGAAGTACATCCGACGCCGGACAAAAAAAAATGATGATTGTCAATAACCTCTAAAAACGTACCATGAGAGTTGCAAAGGAAAAATATAAAAGAGGACCAAGTGAAGTTACGTCCTTTCAGGGATAACTGGGCGGTGAAATTACCAAACTAAGACATTTAGAATCACACAATCCACAAAAAACTAATGATAATCATCACCACAGGGCAGCCTCCCGCTGGTAGTGATCTTCGACGTGAGCGAGGAGGGCGGGCGGCTGGAGGCGGACGCGAACCGCCTCATGTGCGCTCACAACGTGCACATCGGCGTCAGGAGGAAACCCAAGCAGGGTATCGTCTCCGTCGTCATCAAGGGCATTGAGAGATGTGCCGGTAACGTGTATTTGGACACATGAGGGTTGCTTCATATTTTCATATATGTATTAACATATAATAAATAAATTGTATCAGTACATCGGTAAAAATATTAATTCTTTGAAGTGGGACTACCAGATCAGATTTACTTTTTTACATACATATACATATGTTTCTATTTATTTTCATAGAAAATTAAGTTATTAGAAAAAAAATATATAGTTTCAGTGTTTAAGTGTGTATATTAAAACAAAAAATAAGACTTTGATTATCAATATATTTTTAATACAGGCGACATATATGAAGCTCGTCGGGAACTACTCGGCGGCAAGGAGTCCTCGATTACGGCAGAAATACCAGAATCCTACAACATCCCGTCCATCACCAACGCTATGCCCAACTTTGGATCGTTCAACCCGTTCTCGCCAACACATGCCAATGCCATGACCAATTCACCGTGCTCGCCGTACAACCTCCAGTTGAATGAGTTGGCCAGCTTTGGGCTCGGAAGCCCAATGTTTGGCCACAACCCTCCCACACCCGGGGGGTATCCGACCCCACTATCTCCTGTAGCTATGACGCCCCCTGTGTTTCCTACCGCCTGGATGGTACCTTCGCCGCAACCGAGGCCTGGGCAGTTCCACTTCCCTAGTATGGGAAATCCGGTTATGTATAAAAATCAAGGATCTTGGAACCGTAAGTACAATTATTTCTATTTATTTGTTCACTCCTGAATCTACCAGATTCGTTACACATTAGACCTAAAAAGTCAAATAAATGTATCTGTAAATAATTTAATTTATCCAATGCCATCCAACTATCCCATTCTGCAAAACCCGTTTTATGTAAAAGCTTCGGTAGTTACAACAAATAGTTAACTTGACTCAAAAACTTTAAAGAAATAAGAATTTAAAGTTAATCGTTTTCGGGTTTATTCTCCAGTTTGACAACACATGTAACTAGACCGTGTATTAAAGATTTTGTTAGTTTAATATGTAGTTTATCTAGTCTGATACTGTAATACAAAGATTATATTTAATACAAGGATTATGAAACAAAATTGTTATGACAAACATTACGTACAGGTCAAACATAAAAAAATAAAAAGTTTTATTACGATACAGGTCTTGTATGGACACCTCTATCATAATATAACTTTTTAATCATAACAATACACCTATACAACCTTCAGCTGGACCAAGGAGGTTGAACCTCTACTTAAAAAAAAAAGGTTTCTATGAACGAATCCGCGGCAACGCAACACGCATGCGCAAGCGATGTTTGCGCCTTGGCGCCAACATTTGACATTTAAAAAATCTTTTCAATATTTTAACAAAATTTGGTTTTGTTTGTTTTACGTATTATAGTAAGAGAGTAGATAAAGTAGTGTATGACACTGTACATAACTTGGTCTTATAACACTCGTGTGATACTATAAAACACACTCGTGTTATAAGAACCCTTATTATGCATCAGTGTCATAAACTACTATTATGTTTCAGCGCTGTCAAGCGGCCCTGAAATGGTCCACACGACCCATTCGCACTCACACCACCCACATGTAAGTAAAGTATACGTGATATAGTGTCGGATTTAAATATCTATAAATAATAAATGACTTCTTATTTAAATATTTCAATACATTAAAAAAATATATGTATACATATTTGTAATATTTTTTCCAATTTTTATTTCCTTAAAAAAAGATTAAATTTGATGATTTAAAATATATGTATATGTCACAGCATGAAAGTTATTAAGTAATAAAAATGAGAATAAAAAAAACAGACAGGTTACATGGGTTATCGCGAGTGGCGACGTTAGTTGTTTTAACATACGATATTACGTATTAAAGTCATTATTGAAAATTACATAATATTCATTGTATTTATAGAATTTTATGAATGTTTGTGATTTTTTAAATTCCATTAAAATGATGTGCATTATGGAGTAATTACAAGAATACCTCTCGGCTGTGAATTTTCACACTCATTTAGAAATTAAAATAACTCCGGAGTTTATAAATGACAACTTAGTAATTGAATTCCAGTCTCGGACCGATGGAAATATTTTCTTATATATAAAAAATATGCTATATTGTGTATAGCTAATATACTATTATAGACTAACATAAAAATATGTTTAATACATTACTACTTTATACTAATTGTTACCTGCGGTTCCATCCGAACCGTAGATTGTAATTTCATCCTTTCCTTAAAAGCCTATAGAACATATAAAACATATAATGATATATATGACGTAAATTAGGCTATTCTTGATTCATTAGCGGTTTTTTTGAGTAGAAACGAAGCTGAGCATTGCAAGTTGGCTATTAAAATATAAACCATATCATAGCTAGTATTGTACTGTAGTTTCTATATGTAGATGCTAAACGCCAGCTCTGCGGCTAGTTCCGGCTACCAGAGCAACTTTACCGGCAGCTCCGTGTCGCTCGACACTCAGAACATCTCTGGTTAGAATCAGTAAATCTATTAATTACTATTAATATATAGAATTTATTAAATAATGTCTATTATAATTCATTTATAAATACTTCTTGAATATTCCTTTTCAGTATAATGTTTATTCTTTTAATTTGTTATGTCCTTAACTATATTAAGACTTTTGGTGTATAAGGACAGATATAATTACAACAATAATAAGCATTGTGCTATCATAGGTGGGGACGGAAGCAACGTGGGTTCTCCCTCGGTGTCTCCCATCAGCAAGACGCACAGCCCCACTCCGTCCACAGACAACGAGCGCTCGCAACATGGTAAATACTAAATATATAATATATTTCATAATATATGCAGAATTAGAATTTGAACATGTTACATTTAATAAACATTTTAATTTTTAACAAGCATTTACGGTGACTTTCTACATATTTAGTATGTATATTGCATTGAAAAACAAAATATTTTTATTTATGTAATATGTACACAGCACAAGAGTGCGTTATTTTTGTTTCAAAAATGACAAAAAAAATATATAATTTATAATAACTCAGAACTAGCTAACATAATATCGGAACTGCCTCTCTCGGAGCGTCGGGCGGTTGGTTGCGAGAAGAAAACCTTAGAAAATCTCACAAAACTGTCTCCTCTTGCATCCCTGTCTCCATTGTCTCCGCTGAACGACTACCGCAAGATGAAGTCCGAAGCTAATAAAGTAAATTACATTTATTTGCTGACGTACAGTATCGTTTTGTAAACCAGCATTATCATCTTTAAACTTATCTATAAAAAAAAATATGTAGTAAAATTAAAACAAAACTTCGATATATCGTTAAAAAATCTATCATAATAAGAACACTTATCTCACTACCCCTACCTCTACTATAAGCAATTCCCTACCCAAGGCCATGCGAGAGAACGTCGGTACCGGCTACCGCGTGCCCAACACCCGCTGGTCCGGGTACTACTTCAGCCACACCTCCCCCGGCCCTATGAACCTGAATGAGGAGTCCGTTACGGTAAGTGACAAGGTCTTTTACTGATAGCACTATCAATGAAGAGAATTCTTCAATATTCATTATTTTAAATGTATATAAAAAAATTACATTTTATAGACGTTATAAAAGTTAACTCTTTCTCTCAGCCCGAGAAGACCTGGAACAGATCAGACTTGGTTCGTCCCAACATAGTGGAGACTGCGCCCTCTCCACCCACAAAGACATGCCGCTACCAACAACTATACGATCTATTGAGGGATATAGGATTGCATAAATATATTGGTATGTAGATAACTCGAAACGCTTTTTAATCCAAAATTACAGATTGCAGTGATAGTTTTTTAATGTCTTCATTTTTAGCGAGTATTTGCTGATATGGTACTTATCAAAAAGGGAAAAAATATTTAGAATTAGTCCATTATTGTAAAATGGAGGTCTTTAAGTTCAAATTAAAACTCGTAAGGTATTAGGATCAAGTTATATAGCCCCTTAAAAAAAGTTGTTTCATAAAATCTAAAACAAATTTTAAAAAGGTTATTAAGCCGGATACCTATTTTATACTCAGCATAAATCATAACCTTCCCGCTGACCTACAATAATGAAAATTGTCATGGTCTTACAGGCAAAAGGACAGAAAAAAAATGTTATGTAGTTAGCTCACATAAAATAAATTTCAATTGCAAACTTATATTTTCGGTTTGAGATTTGACCATGACGCTTAAATATATCTGGCAGTACATTTATTCAACTACAATAATGAGCTTGGCAAAAATCTTTGAAACTCGATTCACGTTATGCATTAACTATCTACATACAAATTATATGAACTTACGTACTTAAATTATTAAACAAAATCAAACTTGGGTCTTGTTCGGTTTATAATTTTAATTTAATAAACTAACACAATCTTATAAATTTGTGCTTGACATCTGGGTCATGGATAGGAGTTATTTTTAAGGGGAGGCTTCAAATAGAAAAGATGTATATTTAGAAAAAATCTTTACCTACTTATAACTAGCCCTCAATAACGCCGAAAAATAACCTAGTACCATAACCTATTTAGAAAGAGTACATTTCTTCATAGAAAAAGCACTTCAATAAAGTTAAGTAATTTTGGCTGATATTTAAATTACCAAGTGCTTTCCAGATCTGTTCAAGAAGCATGAGCTGGACATGTCGACCTTCGCGTCGCTGAACGAGGCTGATCTTACAGAGATCGGCGTCACCGCCTTTGGGGCTCGTCGGAAGATGCTGCTGGTCATTGCTGGTATGGTCAAATACACTTTAATATGTCTTCAAGGTTACATTATACACTAATAGAATAAGAAGAATAGGAAGTGGTATAAAGTTTTTTCAGTTTCACTTTTATATCAGTGTGGTTGTTGTGTCTTTTCATAGAACGATATATCATAATGAAATTCATATATTAAATACATTTAATATTTTCAGAGTTGCAAAAGCAATCGAGCTCCTTCAAAGGTGGTTCATCCGACAGGAAGCTGATAAATTCCCCTCCACAATATAACACTGCGCTGGCGCAGGACAAGTGGTAGCCAGCCATACTCAATGAGACTAAACGAACTATATACGTTCGGTACTCTGAACAATAATGTCCTAGACATTGCTAACTTTAGTCTCAAACAGTTATCAAATTCGTATTTTCGTATTAGTGACATCGTCTATCAAAACTGTTGCGAAACAATCATTATATTCAAGCCCTTTACGTCAACAGTTTTGATACTTGGCGTCATTGGTGGTATCGAGCTCAAGACTGATTATTGACTAGTTACAGTATTTGCCTGTGATCTCGACGGAACTAAGACTGATAGATCCTATCACATTAATGACAATAAGGCTTTAAATGATTTCCAAACTTATACTTGTCGAGATTTGAGCTTGAGTTTATGGCTCGTTGATTTTTATGAGATTTATTAAATGTAGTGGTAGAATTATTCAAATGTAGTTATTTTTTTTATAAATTTTTATCATAGCTAGCAATACGACAATTTGATCTCTATCAGACTCGTATGATTGTTGAAGTAAACGGGCCCGGCGCCTACTAAATTAGGATAAGCTTAAGTTAGAATTATTTAATCCATCATTTATTAACGAGGGCATGTTTTATTTTTTTTTACCCATTTGATTTTAACCCATTTTATGCATCTCAGCACAATGCACTGAAAATCCGGACTAAGTTTTATACAATTATATTAAATCCACATGCAGTTTTAATTTTTGATTATTATACCTGAATTTAAACCGATAAATAATATACAGAGCTTTTAAATATTGCCAATTTATAAAATCTTTGATAACATATTTTAAATAATATGTATTTAAAAAGAAAATCATGATTGGCGATTGACAAATATTGTATCAGTATATCAGGGAATAAAAGAATTCTTGGACCACATAATTGACTTGATTTTAAGTAGGACGCATTTAGTATATCTGTTCAGCCAACTGTGACACCACTACAGTCACGAGCTGAATAATTTTAATCAATTAACAATTATTGTATTTAATCATAGTGTTTGTGATTTAGTTTTACTTATTGTTAATGCATTTTGATTTTAACTTTATTAACATGCTAATTGAATGAAAGTGTTTTAGTGTTTTATAGACTTTAGTAATGTTTTGGTACATAATGATTGCGTTGTACCCAGATGTCTTAATATCTTTATCACCAGTGAATTATGTATCAACTCATGTACTTTTTATTTAGTTTTGCTTTATAAGATCGTTATTTAATTTTTTAATCATGAACTAATGATTGATCGTTTTAAAGTATGATTATGAGATGTTTAGAGACTTTGGTGATTAATAATAATACGTAGTAATACCTAATTGTTATTTAAGTGTATTTTGTTATAATGAGTTGTTCATGCATTCGCCAGCTTTTGTTTTTAATTTTATTTTCTGTTTTAAAGGAGGTTATGCACGATCGTTTTTTAGTTTTGCCTGTCCGATTAAATATTCAAAAATATTATAATTGTTTTATTAATTTACTAAAAATGTAAATCAGAATATTATTTATCTTAAATACCTAAAAAAATATCTGTTTTTTAAAATATTCAGTCGTACAACAAAAAAATTTAAAATTTATTGTTAATCTTAGCATATATGGATATAAAAAATCGGATGACCATACAAACAAGGTGTTTTGAAGTACATGATTAATAATATGTATTTTATTTGGATTTGAGTACACTATTTTAGATCTTGTTTTTCAGCGCTTTAGTGCGTGTTTAACGTAACTTTTATTTAATTTCATTGAACTGGTACTGACTGATCCTGACAATAATTTACGAAAATAATTGTTCTGACAGTACTATGTTATCAACACTTTCACCTCTTCTGCAGTTAAGCAATATGATTAGGGAGAGTTAATATTATTTTATGCATAAAATATTCGAATTAATAAATTTAAATAATGGATTCTACTTATCGGTGTTTGTTGTTTGCATATGAACCTAACTAATATTTAAAAAAAAATGATATCAATGTGAAGTAAAGTTACAATATCATGTTAGTCTCTTTTTTAAGTATTTATAACTTTGTGAATTTTTACTTAAAACAGAAAGAAACATTAATTATTCAATTTATTATATACTCTAATAAAAGCTTTACCATTTTTAAATGTCATACTTATGAAACATATCTTTTTTGTATGTAAAGATGAAGAGAAAATATTAATGAATTTGGGAGAACATAATAACGGCGTGGGATGGGTAGTAGGCCATTTTATTGTAACCTATATGTATCGTGACCTTGATCACAAGAACGAAAATTTTTAAAATCAACGAATCGTAAATTTTTCACTTTTTCCTTGTTTTCGCATGGTAAACCTTAGCGCTAGGAAATTAGTAGTAAGAGATATATGGAGAGTAGAGATATGAGATGTGATTATGAAAGTGCTATCTGAAAAAGAGACGACCATAAAGTTTAAACGAAACAAAAGTTCACCACATTGGCGCTAAAGTAACATCAGTTTACACTTTAATTTATTGCTTGTGTGATATTGACCCATATATCAGATTGAATTTGCATTTCTTAGTTTTGACTATAGAGGATAAAAGTAAGGAGAACCGTTTCGGTGTGTGAAGTGTTCATCAAAACGAGAAAAATAAGTGATGGCGCTGCGATAGCATAGGATACAATTTTAAGGAACGCGCCTACTTCATTAACTCTAAAACATTAGTATAAAAGAACTACATTCGTATCGTAGTTTTTCATACACCAGCGTCATTTTGGTACGTACTAGAAATTCTATTTTCAGTATGCTGCTGAACACTTTTTTGAGTATTCCTCCATACCTGGTGGTAGTCCTTAACTTTACCCACCATAGTTTTGACATTGACTGCTGACAATTGACATTGACAAGGCGAGCATAATAGAAGGATATTTTGTTTTTCTGAAATATTTCATCTTGATTTAATAAACTAGTTCAAAATGGGTAATGCTAGTGCAAAAGCCGTAGAAGTGAATATACCACCAGTGGCAGCAGCGGCAAACGCTGAAAAGCCAAAATTGAAGCCGTGCTGTGCGTGTCCGGAAACCAAAAAAGTGCGAGATGCATGGTAAGGTTATTTTGTATTTTTGATAATACCGCTGTTACATAATGTATTGTTTTCATTTTCATTCATATATGTATTATCAAAAATGACAACTTTTGTAATTCTGTGATTGTTTTTTTTCATATCTCATGAAATATGGTGTAATAATCATTAAATAAATAAAAATCAAATTTAAGTTATAATTTTTATAGTATTTAAACTTCATATTTTTTTAGCATAATTGAAAATGGAGAGGAAAATTGTGGGCCTCTAATAGAAGAACACAAGGCTTGCATGAGGAAATTGGGATTCAATGTATAATTTATACTCGTCGAACACTGAAACATTTATAAAGCAGCCATGTTTGAAGATTTTAAATTAAAATTGTTTTTTAATAACTCTTTAGAACAGCCATAATTTATTGCTGTGCTTAATGTAGATAGTATATATGTTTTATATGTATTTATATATTCTATTCACTTAAGTCATTAAATAAATAAGATATTGTTTATATGTCATTCATTTGTTTTAAAATAATTTACAATTATTAATGTTTATGGTCATAATACCACACAGTAGAATTTATTTCTAGTATCAGTAAACCAAATATTTCACCAGCAATGGCAAAAAACTTACAACTGTTTTACTTATAAATTTTGACATACACCTGATGCATTAGTGGCATTATGTAGTCAATGTGTTGAAGTAAAGTACTTCACCATTGATTATTTATGTTAATAATTTCTAAGACACCAAAGATAATGATTTCTGTTTCATATTTGGAAGTAACAGACAGTTCTTTTTTTTATGCCCAGAATTTCTGTTACATACTAGTATAAAAAAAATATATTTAATTATCATCTAAATATATTCAACACTGTAGTTTAGAGGTTGTAACATACTTATCTGTGTATAATAAAATAAATTGTTTTGTTTTGTATAGTTTTATTATTTTTGTTCATAGTATTGCTATCTATTCTAATTACACTTATTAAATAAGCAATAATTGGAACATTATCAATTTTATTACTTTAAAAAAGTCCTACATTGACAAACAAGTGTTGCAACTTGCAAATGTGGAAAGTTTTAAATATTTTGCCCTCTGTGATGAATGAACAAGTAGATGGAAAATAGAAAATTAAATGAGGGGTTTGGGCATCAAGTCCTCACTAATTACGTTAATCCAAAAATAATTTAAAAAAAAACATTAACCGCCCCCTTGGTCGATGGTTAGCGCACACGCCTAACGTATCGTGGCGCAATGGGACTAGGGATCATTGATCAATTCCTGACAGGGACAGGTATGTATGTGATGAGCATAGACTGTATTTCTGGATTTGGTCGGTTATTAAATAAATTCGCAGTATATATAATGAATATTTCGATGTATTTGTATCGTTATATATCACTCTTAACACAAGCACATAATAAGCTTACTTAGGGGATAGATCAGTGTATGTAATTTGTACTGTGATATTATTATTTCTTTAACTACCTATCTGTTTCTTCCTAGAATTAGAAATCCTAGTATTCTAATGTTAGTTTCGATAAACACCAACAACTCTTTTACTTTACATTTATTGTCTAAGAGTGCAATTGAACTAATCTTTCATGTTTATTTTAACTTTAGCTCTCTGCAGAAGCAATTCCGCATTGTTTGTAAGTGATGCTAATATTTTAGGGATTTATCAATTTAGCGAACTTAAAGCCTGAAAGATTTGGTAAGCGAGATAATAACTATTTGAGTGCGAAAACTGTGATGAATAATCTAGGCTTAAAAAAATAAAACAGCGATACAAAAATCATAGGCCAATATTTTAATTGGATACGAATTAGTAACTACCAACTTATCAGTCGAAGACCTTGATCTGTTTGAGTCTAACCCAAATCATATCTTTATCTTCTATCTTACGTAAATACAACGGGTTCAGTTACACTTTACTTATCATGAGGAGTTATTTCTTGTTACAAATTCATTATTTCGCGCGGATTCGCATTGGAACGCCTGTCACTGAGTAATGATTGAATTTTTTTATTAATATTAAAATTGGAATAAATTCTTTATATTACGCATATATTCTTTGAAACGCCTGTTAGCAAATTTTATATTATTATTTATTTTAAAATTATCTATTATACTTTTCAATAATACAAGTAATTATGGTGTAAATTGTGTGTGAACTAAGTTAAACAAATCAAAATGCGTTTTAAAAGAAATTCAACACAAAACAGTGAAAATAATTCCGCTGCAAGTTCATTTCAAACAACAAACAGTTTTGGGTGAGTTTTCTAGTTCACTAACTACCTAAGAATTGATGAAAGATAAATTATATTGGATACCTTTGCAAAAGAATTAATGGAATTTAATACTAAGAAGTGATGAAACAAATTATAGATTTGTTTTGAAGTTTCTTCTGTTAATACGTTTGCACAAGACGCGTTACATACAGATTTAGTATTTTTTTTTATTATATGAAGGTAGATGTAGATGAAGAATTGCAGATAAAATCGCGGGCAACAACTAGCAAGTAGATAATAATCGGCCACCATCGGCATTGACCCTATACGTGATAAATATATTTGTTACCTATTCTTAATGCTGAAACTTAAAAAAGTAAATATACCTATGTATTTAGTGCCTTAAAATATTAACTGAAATATTTTTTTTTTTTTTAAAGCCCTTATCTGTTGTTCTGGTAATTTCGTAAAAATAAGAATTTTTAAACAATCTCTGATCTTAAAATTATGAATTTATAGTTGTATTATATAATTTAAATTAATATCTTTGGGTCCACAAAAGTACCTACTTGATATAATATCATTAGTATGAATTGTTACGTCATTTAATATTTAATATAGTGCCTACTTAATACAATATATGCTTATGGTTAAGATTTACTGTAAAAGTAGTTAAAACACCAACGTTTTGCATGTGCACTTGGACGAACGGAACTTAACTCGCGTAGTGCTCTGTGCTGGTAACATTGATTCTAAATTGGGATAGTGTGGGAATCGGAAATACATAGAAACTGGCTTAGGAAAATCTGTATGTAGTTTGTGATTAACCATGTCCTTATTACTATTAATTATTATTAATTAATCATGCTTTGATTGAAACGTATGAGGATAATAAAATGATAGGTATAGAGACTTTAATTTCTGAATACTTTCAAATTACAATTAACTTTATTAGAAAATAAAAGATAGATGTTTAGGACGTAGTACCTACGTAGAAGTCTTAAATGACGTTATAACTACAAACTGCTGTCATTGTTTCTTTGAAGTTTAACCCAAAGCAATTGCAGGCATCGGCTAAAATATGTTTACCGCTATAATATTGTGTTTAATTTTCAGGTATTTTATACAACATTTTACTTTATTGTTCATAGTGAAGTGAAGTAATTAGAGAAAAAAAACGAAATTGAATAAAACACGATCTAACACGCCTTTGTTTGTTTTTGATGTTATTAGTCATTGCTTGACACAAAGAATTGATATTAATGCATTAATTAATCATAGAATCTAGGTCATGTCATTCAAATTTATTAGTAAAACTATGGAAAAGGCAACACTTGTTTTAAAGTAATTATAATAACAATAATATGTTATCGGTATGCCATGTTTGTTTTTAAAAACAACGTGACAAATCAACGTGACATGTCATGACTCTCACATAGATTTTTTGTTTGTTGATTTTTTAAATTAAATGTAGGTAGTAGGAAGATATGTCAAATTTTTGGAGTATGAAATTTAGAAAGTATGAGTAGTCGAGAATTGACGAAACTTACTAGGTAAATGTAATTCTAAGGGTCTGTCTAAACTATTTAAAAACGAAAATAAAAGAATATCTATTCTCTAACACAGGGACAGGGAAGAAGAAAATGCGAAAGTAATTATAAATATTTTTTTTTTCTGAATATCTATTACCTACTAAATACAATATAAATAAAATATCTGTTACTCTTTTGTTAGATGTTCTTATAATGTTTGAATAAATTTAGATAATATCCTTCAAATGTTCTCTCTGGTTATTTGTATTTTAGTTATCAATAAGTCATTGCGATAAAGCATATTAATTATACGCTTACGAACTTTGTTTCACGTGACGTACTTAACAGTTTCCTCGTCATTTTATCTTAAAGGCCGGGATCAAGGTAACGCGTCGTTATATGTAAAATTTATGGCTTCTAGGTCCATGCTTGTCTCACATCGCCCTTTCGAGGTCGGGTTCATAGTATTGAGTAGGCATATAATAAATTCTGTTCTAATTTTAAATATGGATATACATTTTAATTATGACGTATCATATCATAATATATTATATCATATCATAAAAGATGATGTGGTTACAATTATGATGTGCTTATAATTACTTACAACCGCGATAATGAAACCTAGCGTGAGAACAACATCATTCACACTCACTTTGATGAGTGTCGCAAGATACCACGGACAGAATGAATCGTCCCTGGAACCGTCACCCCTCTCCCCTAAATGGTGAGAGCGAAGATATTATTGTAATAATGATGTACCTACCTACCATATAACATATTGTATCTTATTAGATACACTGTTAACGTCTCAGGGTAGCTTTGCCCGCTAAGAAGTACCTAGCATACTTCGGCGTACCGAGGGGGGCAGGGGAGGCGGGGGGCAACTGCCTCCTCCCTGGACATCGTATATCTCTCTACCACCTTCTATTGTAAATTTAAATTGGTATTTTACATTAAAAAATAAAACCAATTAAGTTTTAAAAATTTAAGAAGGTTTAGAAACGCTTTCTCAGGAAGGTTAGTCGGGGACGAGAAAAGCGGTTTTTCAGTGGTTTTAAATCTATGTATTACAAACAAATACAATTCTCTAGTAATACTTTTAACAAACACTTTAAAGTCTGGAATCTTCATTAGAAGCGAGATGCTCAGAAAATTAAAATTACAGCTCCAAAATTATAAAAATATATAAAAGAAGTCTGGTTTGCCCACCTTAGCACAGAATATGATACACGAATCTCACAACATCGTGTTAGATGGTTGTGGAAAAATCTTTATCAATTTCTCCCACACAGAAGCATGTCACAATTTGTAATTTACTATAGGTAATTCTTAACTGAATGCATCTCTTCACAAAGCAAAAGAAAATATTAAATATGATAATGCAAATGCATATTAATGTGTATTTAATTAATATTTACTGTAATATTTTTTACATTATTTATATTTTGTATTCAAGGATATTTGGCAGTGACTGTACTGATTTCTCGGATTGTCAGTGTTTGGAGGAAAATAAACAAAACAAAAAATATAGGTAAGATGGTATAAGCAGATTATAATACACCCCTTATTTTAGGGTCGAATATTTGGTTACAAAATATATGCATTTCCTAACTAATTTGTAGAGAAACAGTGCTATTAAAATTTACAATCTTTGTTAAGATTTCTTATCTTTGCCAAAATCTTCGAAAGCCTGTTAATATATTTTTTTTAATTTCATCACAATACATAACATCTATAATAATAATAAATTTCTAAAAGAGAGAATTAATAGGTTCAAACGAAATAAAAAAAAAACAATATCCGCAGTAAAACGAGATCAAAAAGTTGCGCAAATGTAAACTTCCGCAATGCAACAAAACGTGAAAGCTTCCCGCTGCTGCTGGCTCCCAAACTCACCTACAACACTCTCAGCAGCAGCTCTGATACTTTAGTAAGTAGGATTTTTCAAGAAACAAATGAATAAAAAACTTATCTGAGTGGGAATCTTACGCCAAGGTAAGATTCCCACTCAGATAAGTTTGTATATATTGTAATTGTAATAAATGGTGGGTTCATTGGTTTCCACTATTATAATAGTTGTAAGATAATGTAGTGTAAATACATCGTATTAATAAATTATTATATACATATTACAACTGATATAAAAAATAGGTACATAACCATAAATTTGAGATTTTAACCTATAATTATACAGGATATTAACTATAACCTTACCTATACTATAACCTTAAAATTCATATTAATTAAAAGTATCTTAATAAAAAAAACTTAAAATACTTTTTTTTGTGGTAAATCTACGACGGCTAAATTATGTGTACCTATAATTTATAATAATATACTCATCCAGCATCTGACCTGGGTCATTGTTCCTTTACCCTAACGTTATCTGCTAAATAAACAGGTCAAGTCACGTTTATGTAAAAATCTTACTTAAATAAGTGAGCTGCTGGCGCTTTTTTGTACCTATTATCTGCATTTTTAACACAAAATAACGACCGTAAAAGATCAAAGGTTATATTAAGATATGTGTAAAATAAGTCGCAAATGTTCTGTTTCCTTTTGTACTTTTCGCGATTTAGATTGCGCTTAATACATGGACTGATATTTAAATTATGTAGTTTTTAAATAGCTTTATCGTAACATTGAAGGTATTTAATAAAACTTCTGACTTCTTTCTTTTTATTTTTATTAAATATTTATAAACCAAACATGTATCTATAAAAAATATATTTTTTAAATTTAATTATTTTGTATATTTATTAAAGGGGCCGGGTGATTTAACAGGCAGTGAAATCATAGGAACTTACCAAAGAACAATCGAAAAAAGCGTAAAGACTGAAAAAAATAAGCAGAGTTCGCTGGTAACTATGTAAGAAATGCAAATTATTTCAGTTTAGATTTTATTTTAGGCAGTTTTAAAACTTTAAATACTTTTTTTTAATTTCTCGTGAAAATGTTGGTTACAAGAATAAAGACATGTAGTACCTAAGTATCTACCTAATTACGTACTGCAAGAAGCATGTAGCATCACTATGTGCTGGATATCCGTATTCGTATCCTTCCGTATCCGCGGATATCCGAGAGAGGAAAAAGATCTGTATCCGTAATTTTTATTAGTAGGCGGATCCGAAATGGTTTATGGAATAGTTTTATAAGCGATAAAGAAATACATTATTTTACTGGCATAAACTTTCTTAAAACAACATATCGGCATACTTTTTAGCTTCTCAATATGGAGCACTATAATGGGGTCATCGTTGCTGACTATGGCGTGGGGCGTGGAGCGCGCGGGGCTGCCGGCCGCGTTGCTGCTTCTGGCCACCATGGCGGGTCTATGTCTCTACACGGCACACATACTGCTAAGAGTTAACTTTCATCATGGTATATAAAATAACAAAATTTTTGATGCAAATTATAATGCGAGTACGCTCCTAAATTATGACTCATAGGCGGTTCGTGAATAAGTGAGTCCTCCGCAGGTGGTGGGTCGTGCGAGGTGCCGGCGTTGTGTCGCTCGCTGCTGGGTGCGACGGCAGCGGCAGTGGCGCACGCCTTCAGCCTGCTGGTGCTGCTGGGTGCGACGCTCGTGTACTGGCTGCTTATGGCCAACTTCTTGTATTACACCGTAAATTATTTTATGGGTGAGTTCGAAAGTTAATATTTATTAGGACATTTTGATAATGGGTGTAAGGATGTACCCGGCTACTTGTGTTGATAATTGTGGCGTTATAACGGAAAATAAACCCGTGCACGTTGACATTTTTTTCTTTCTGTTTCTCAGTACTGTGGTAAATATATTTTTACTATAATTATAGTTTTTACACAGTTGTTTTTTTGGATATACTTTTGACAAAGAGTTTTGAAATTGTCAATACAATTGATTTAAACTCTCAATTCTGTTTCCAGACTTTTCTGCATCGAATAATAGCACGCTGTACGACTCAAACCTACTATGTCCTAAGCGTGACGCTCTTACGGCGTCCCCGCTGATAGTCGAGGAGCCCTCCCCGTACTGGGGACTTCATACGACGGTTCCATTCTACGTGGCCATTATTATGTTTCCACTGCTGTGCTTTAAGAAAGTATCCTTCTTTACAAAGTTCACTTCTTTTGGTAAGTTCGTTCATTATACAGAATGAGGCTTTTCACTTAATATTATTTTAATAAATATTTGTTCCAGGTACACTAGCAGTTATTTATCTCGTCCTTTTCGTGATAGTGAAAGGTTGGATGTGGGGGATTAATCTTAAAGCAGTGGATATAAAGTGGGAAGGATTAGATGGTACCATGAATGCGGCTGTTCTTAGCGGAATGCTGGCGCTTTCGTTTTACATACATAATATTATAATAACAATAATGAATAATAATGAAAAACAAGAGAAAAACGTGAGTACACACAAGTTATTATGTAATACAAATCAGCGATATGTGTGTTTCCAAGTGCTAACAAATTTATTATCTAATAATTTATGTATTTTTATGAACTAATTAATTAATTGATTTTAATTTGTTTCAGGGTCGTGATTTATCGATAGCGTTCTTATTAGTGACTGTCACATACACGCTGGTCGGAACCGTGTTCTTCATCTGTTTTCCGTTAGATAAAGATTGTATTGAGGATGTGAGTCACACGATTAAATTTACATATCTTATTAATCATTATCATTCTATAAAAAAACTATTAATTAATTTTATCTATCATTATTTTCAGAATATTCTCAATAATTTTGAAAAACACGACATAATGACCGTCATCGCGAGAATACTTCTTCTATTTCAGGTAAAAATGTATACCTAAGTACTTACTTAGTTGAGTGTGTGTAACGCACGTTAAGAATAATAATAAGTTACTCATTGATATAAGTAACTTCTTTCCAAAAGAAGCAATACGTTAATGATAAGTAATTAATCTCTAAAAAAAGCAAAAGACGTATCAGTATACTTAGTATTCCCCGTGTAAGTATAATGGTCCCGCAGGTGATGACGGTGTACCCGCTGGTGGTGTGCATGTTGCGCGCGGAGGCGGCGCAGCTGCACGCGGGCGCGGCGCGGCGCGGGGCCGCGTTGGCCCTCAGCGGCGCCGTCGTGGCCCTCTGCATCACCGTCGCCTGTCTGTGCCCGTACATCGGCACCATCATACGGTACGAACATGCGTTTTTTGTTTGATGGCGCGTTTGTTTAGATTAGGTTATTAGGTTCAATATCCACTGAGATATCGGGCGGTAGATGTGCAAGAAATGGCACGGGAAATGAGCGTGCGTAAAGGTTCGGAACCTTCTGTTTGATTAAATCTGAAAAATGGTACGTCCGATAACCGTTAGGTTATCGGACATAAGGAGGTTTTCTTATACCTTAAATAGATGGGGTGATGCCGCGTGAAGAAAATAATAAATAATAAGTATAACATTAAAAATATAACGTTATATTTTCTCAGGTACACGGGGGCAGTGAGCGGCTTAGTCCACGTGTTCGCACTGCCGTCTCTGCTTCAGATGCGCTCGCTGCAGCTACGAGGAAAACTAACCACATTGAAAATTATATTTTACAGCATTATTATAATATTTGGAACGGCTAACCTATTTATCCAGTTTTTTATTGTATAGATTTATTTTGTAAGAAACACTTAATGTGCCACAAAATAGTGTTGGTACTACGATGCCTAGTTTTAAAAATAAAAGTTCCGATTAAAATATTTCATGAATTATGTATTTATATATAGGATTGTTAGACAAATTTTAATACTCTTTTAAATGTGTCTTTAACTGGCTGTTACGTCTTCAAACTTTGTTCTTCAGTTTGTAAGAAAGAGGATGTATTATATAAACGACTATGACATTAGCCGTAAATATAAATGTACCGCAACTATTTACCTTTAAGCAAGTTGTATCTAGTCAATAAAAAAAACGAACTTTTATAAATTATCCTTTATTACAAAATATATAATATCAGATTTTTGGCAAAACTTAATAAACATTATAACAAACCCCAATCAAATCAGTCGCGATGGTTACGTGTTTTTTTAATATGAATTAAATATATTATTAGGAAACATTGTAAACGATAACATCAAAAAAGATTTAACCCTTACTACGACACAACTATACTTAAGACTACCGTGTTACATAAGAGTATAGGAAATCACAAATCCAACGTTGAGCGTCCGAAACTTAACAATATCTTAGACCTCATAAATAATAACAAGAAAACTATATTGTTTAAACTATGACGCGCTACACGCTCCGCTTGTATATGCTTCGTAGACATGTGCTACGCCACGAGACACGCTACGCACTGCTACGTGTTCGTGTAGCGCGTGGTCTGGTGGTGGTCTACGTGATGACGGTGGGCTGGTCGCGGCCGATGTGATACATGAGGCGGGCGAAGCGGATGGCGAGCTGCACCAGCGGTTGCAGGCGGACGGCCGGCTCCAGCTGGATGTTGCCCTCACACGGGGTGTACGCCTCGATGTATATGCTGGATACATTTATTATTTTATATACAGGGAACGACGGGATTAGTTTCTTATTAAAACAAACTAGATGAGACAAGGTCATAGTGGGTCGCACGCGGACAGTTGTCCACGTTGCAGATTCAAATATGGGTAGTTGAAGATGCGTTACAAATCTTGAGGAACGGAGGAGAAGAAGGATGTATTCGACTTCAGGGTCTCGAAGAAAATTTGGAGATTTTTCATTATAAATTCATCAATTGTATCGGAAATAAAAAGTCAATGGTATATTAAATGGAAGAGAGTCCTTTAAGACCTATCTAGTTTAAATGCAAAGTACAGACCGCAGAGTGGCCCCGGAGCTGCCCGTCCCGCTCAGTCGGTACACGATGCGACAGCCGTTCTCAAACACGAGGCGGATGCCCTGGAATATGAATATATATAATAATTTGTCATAATGTATTTCAAATATTCATATCTCAATTATATATGGTTAAAAAATATTATTTTTTTTTAAATATAGAAATCAGAATTTGAACAAAAAAATATATATATAATTATTATCACATTATTTATACATATATAAAATACACTCATGGACATATTTAGGGGAACGCAAAAAAAAGGTCGAATAACGGAAAATATTTTCGTACTGGCCACTATACCAATATTATGTATTTAAAAAAAAAGATGATTTTAAAAATAATTTTATTTTAAATTTCATTTGTTTTTTTTGTTTATCTGTTAATTTCTGAGACACGTAGTGTATGGAATTTTCGTCGGCTTTTGTTGTTTTTAACAAAAACTTTATTTCTGTTGTTTTTTTGACCAAAAATTGTCATTATTGAGTGAAGTGAACTTAATTCGATAAATTTAGGCGATAATGCATTCAGCGTTGCTCTGGTTTCTAAAGCTGTAACTTTAATTGAAAATGGTTACACTTACAATGAAGTGGCTCAAACATTACATGTTTCCAAGTCTGTGATTTTCCGCAATGTTAAACGATACCGGCAGACTGGAGAGTATACCAGGCGTAAAGGACAAGGTCGCAAAAGAGTAACAGGAGAGAGAGACGATAGATTTATTGTCAGCAGTGTTCTCAGAAACCGTACCTTGACTTCTTCTGAGGTACGAAACCAGCTGCAGGAAGTTCGACAAGTGATAATTAATACCAAAACCGTCAGAAGAAGACTGAAGGCAGCTGGTATAGGGGCGTACTTGCCTGCCAGAGGTCCACAGCTCACCGCAGGTCATCGAGTGGCTCGGGCCAGCTTTGCTCGTTTCCACCTAAATTGGAATAATGACGCTTGGGGAAAAGTTCTTTTTAGTGATGAGTCCAGATTTTGTCTCAAACCAGATGATGGAAGGACCAAAGTATGGCGACGACCCGGAGAAAGATATGCTCAGTGTAACATTATTGGGAGAGAGCCGTATGGTGGAGGGTCAGTAATGGTATGGGGCGGTATTTGCTTAGGAGCACGCACGGAGCTACACATCGTAGAAAACGGCTCCCTGACTGCGGCAAGATACGTAACTGACATTTTAGAGCAGATTGTGATGCCTTTTGCCCCTTTCATTGGAGACAATTTTCTTCTAATGCATGACAACGCTCGACCTCACATTGCGGCATTAGTTTCGGAATATCTTAATGAGGTCGGAATCCAGGTTTTGGGGTGGCCGGCACGCTCGCCAGATCTAAATCCAATAGAACACGTTTGGGACAAACTGGGAAGACAAATTAAACAAAGAAATCCATCACCCGTCAACGTAAGAGACCTCAAAACCGCATTGGTTGAAGAATGGAACTCAATGCCGCAAAGTTTTATTGACAATTTAATAGAGAGCATGCCCAGACGCATGCAGGCAGTTTTAACAGCAAGAGGTGGCAACACTAAATATCTGATTGTATCACCCATCGCGAAAAAACCAGTCATTTGGACAATATTAACTTTTCTTTAGTTTTCATTGTGTTAGGTCAAAACTCTTCAGAATTAAGTCACTGACCTTATTATCTTTAATTTCGTTTCTTTCGCTTTAATTTTGTGATTTTTTATGTTCAAAAATGTTAATTTAATTAATTCAGAATAATAATCAAATGTATTGTACAACAAAAATGTGTTTTCATATGATCTTGCAGTCTGTTTTTTGCGTTCCGCTAAATATGTCCACCGGTTTAGTAACTAAGTGTTCAGTATATGCTACAAAAGTGAAAAAGTTTTGAAATTTTGGTGTGTTTGTCTATTCATATTAAATTTTACAACCGTTACTTTTCAACTACTTGTCTAGTTTTAAAACAAAAATATATGGTTCTGGTTAAATCATAGGATAGTATTTTCGGTAGACTTCACCCATTTTCACCGGAAAACCAAAAAACTGATTTGGGCCGTGATTACTATACAAAAAAATACAAGACAGATTATAATAATGTTTTGATGTGGTATTGATAGATTATAAATTACCATATAAGGTACCTTCCACCATAGAAAAGTTTTGTTTGGGTTACAAATACAATAAACCTCAAAAAAAAAAATGTAATTTACATTTTGAGTGATGTGGTTTATGATTTGAGTCTGATTCGGCGGAGGGCAGACGAAGTTGCTGACAACAACTACTATGGTAATAAAATATCTGTACCTGATTCATGGCCACGCTGCGGTCAACGGGATCCATGTATGAGAAGTTATCGGCAACAGCGACAGTGTAGGTGGTGTCCTCCACTATATGATTTGAACCCAGGAAGCCCCTGGCCGTAATATCCCTCTCCATCTCCAGCATCATGGCGCTGCAAGGGCCCAGTGCGCAGTCTTCATAGTCGTATCTGCATAATAGATGCAATTAGTTGGTTTTAAAATTAACTTAACTTTTTATTTAGGTTCTCATCGAGAGTTATTATACATTTTGACAACATATTTTAGTTTCTAAGATAATTTTTCCGTTTCTCGCCTTCTCACCTCGTAAAGTAGTTCCGTCCGTATTGCCTCCACTGTCTCAGCAGCAGTTCCTTGACGCTCCTGTCGCTGGCTGCTATCACATTGAGCCAGGCGAGGGCGGCCCACACGCCGTCCTTCTCCCTGATGTGGTCGGAGCCCGTGCCGAAGCTCTCCTCCCCACAGAGAGACAGACGGTTCGCGTCCATCAGGTTGCCGAAATACTTCCAACCTAGTGATGACACAATATTATTATAAATTTTTATTTTTTTTGGTCAGGTAATTTCAATTAGATGAGATAGTTTATGTTTAAAAAAAAAACTATGAACATGTATGTTAAGGTTTATTGTAATTTTAAATTTATATAGAATGACCAATAAACCTATAAGAGCAGGGATTCAAAACCCGACCTCTGGGAAACTATCCCCTCTCTACAGATGATGCCATGCATTGTAGTGGATCATTAACATCTATTAAAAATAATAAGCGACGCAAAATCAAACCCTGGAGAAAAGCAGAGAAAAAAATAAAGGTTTCCGACTCACCGGTGGGCACCTCATACATCTCTTTGCCCGTGTCCCTGGCCACGTGGTCCACGGCGCCCGCAGTGGGCATGGAGCGGGCGAAGCCCTTGATGCCGGTGCGCTTAAAGTACGGTATGTGGTTCATGTTGCTCGCCAACACTGCCAGAGAGTCCGACGGAGTTACGAAGATGCCGCTGCGACCTACTATCATGTTGCGGTCGCCTGGTCCAAATGTATAAACATCCCAATTAATTATTTGTTGAAACCTTAAATATTGATGATTTTAAGACTTAGTGTGTATGCATTATTTAGAATGAAATTATAAGAACATTCTACTAAGTATATATTTACCCGGCTATAATCATGTAAATTAATAGGAATTTTGCCCAACTAGTTTCCAACCTATTCATGAGCTCGAAGCATGACGGTCTCGCGGCGGACTCAAGCCGAGTGGGTGAAATTAGTCGAGCAAAATTCTAATTAAATTACATGATTATAGGCAGATATGTACAGCGTTATTTGTAATTATTTTTAATTAGTAGTTTAAGTCGTAGAACAATTGTTGTTGGAATTGATGTAGAGAGAGTGCCTGCAAAAGGTGGTCAACTAATTATAAATAGCCCTGTATATATATTTAGTAATCATCATGGTTCACGAAAGTTTAAATACAAAAAAAAACATTCTACTACTACAAAATGTTTTTTGGGCATATGAAAGTGTAATTTTTAAAATCATGATTCTAATTAATATTAAACATTCTTTCACTTCATATTATAATACTAACCGTCTCCATCAAACGCGGCACCAAAGTCATAGCCTCCTTTGGTGACTTCCTGAACCAAATCATCAGCATAGGTTAGGTTGGGGTCTGGGTGGCCTCCTCCAAAGTCCTCAAGAGGTATCACTCGACGAATATTTTCATTTGTAGCTCCAAGCTCATCAACGAAGATGTTTGTCACATAGGGACCAGTCACTGTAAATATTAAAAAAAAAAACCACACATTTATAAAGATTTATATTTTGTCTTAAATTATTACTTGACATGTTTAGAAAAACAAATATTAATATTTGAGCTTTTAAATTAATACATTGAGAAATTTTATTTCTATGAATCTGATTCATATCTGATTGATAAGTAAATAATGTTATTAATTTGATTACTAAACCTAACTTTGTTCAGGTTTTGTGATTTTTATGTATTCATTGATAAAGCTATGTTGTGCTTTTTTCCCCCAATGTGATTTACAAATGTTAACATTCTGAACTGAAAACTTTATATTTTCAAATACCTCCACTCATTGAATCAATAAGTATTTTAAAAGGTTTTCTGCTTTCCGAGCCATGTAGAAGTTTCTTGATAAGTGGGAAGTCAAATATCTCTTTCATGTAGTCTACATAGTCTTTCACTGGATCTATTACTTCTACCACAAAGTCTTTATCTCTGGTTTCAATCTGTAATTTTATTTATAAAATGTAATTCTAACTTATTATATTTAAATACTTTAATTATTTATTTCTGTTATTTGATATCTCCTATGTAATGAAAATACTTTACATTAGCTTAATTGGCTTGTTAGTTTATTGCAAATCATAAGATATAGAAATACTCAGTAACTGTCGGATAAAATAGCAATTTAAATAATCTTTCTACATTTTAATTAAAATATCAATTTTTTAATTGTTAATGTCTATATTAATAATAATTATATTATAATTAATACAAACTTCATAAATAGTACATTATGCACACCTGGAATCTATATATTCCTATTTTATCAATGGCACATTTAAGGTCTGGTACAATTTGATATTCTCGGATGATAGTGCTGATTCTGTAGATCTCATTGGTGATGTTATCCGGAGCTGGACCACCATTACTGGTGTTGAATTTTATACCAAAGTCATTGTTAATTCCACCAGGGTTGTGAGAGGCGGTGAGGATGATGCCACCTGTTAATAACAGGTTTTGTTAAGTGATAAAGTTATTACTTTCATCATTATTAATCAGAAAATACTATCTACATATCTAATTTCTATTATCTCATAGTGTGTTATTTGATAAAAGTACTATATTTAAAATTATATAACTTAAACTATAGCTTTGAAAAAATAATCTTCAATGTAAAATTTACATTTTTTTAAATCAATATTATATATAATTACCTAATGTTTGGTATTTTCTTATGAGATGAGAGACTGCAGGTGTTGACAAAAGTCCATTTTGTCCTATCAAGAGTTTGCCAACCTGAAAATTTAATAATAAACTTTATTACATACTTAAATACTCAACGGAATGAATTCGCTTTAAGTTATATAAATAAAACGATGCATACGTACGCCATTCGCTGCACAAATCTTAATAATTATATCAACTACTTCTTTGACCAAGTATCTGCCGTCGCCTCCAACAACTAAAGTACAGCCCTCTAGTGATTTCTTATTAACATTTAAAATACTTTGGACAAAGTTCTCAGTGTAATTTTTTTGAAGAAAAACTTTAACTTTTTTGCGTAAACCACTGGTACCCGGCTTTTGCCCTTCAAAAGGCTCTGTTGTCAAAGGCAAAATTGTCAAGACCTCAGCCATTTCTTATGAATTAAAGAAAATTCTATGTTGCCTGACGAAGAACCTATGAAGACTTCATGCAAATACTATCTTGATATTCTTGATATCTTGAAATCGTAAGGTCAAATAGTACGGCACTAAATAAACATTAGCCAAGAAAAACTTTAACTTGTCACTCAATGTCAACGAAGGTCGCAGATAATACGTTCCGTTTTCGGTAACAAATTTAGTGTTTAAGAAATAAAGGTTTACTTATTATATTATAATGTTTCTATTATTAATTCCAATGTAATACATATAACAAAACACTGTCATAGGCTTATAATGTAAATCCTTATTAATAAAAATTAAATAAATTATAACGGAAATATAGATGGAGAGAGAGATCTGAAGATTAGAAAGAAAATATATTACTTTTCTAATAATCAAATCTCTCTCCTATGATAAAAAGACCATATTAATTAATTGGTAAGTATTTATTTTGGCCGGTCTTATCAATTTTATAGCATTTTCCATATACGTTAACGGACATAGCACTTGTATATTAATTGTAAACACTTAATTTTATACACTTTGAAAATAATGTGTGCCGCACAACACTCCCTCTTTTCAACCTTTTCGTGAAGGGAGTTTATTCTATATTAAGTACACTTCTCACACAAAACGATTGAGAGACAAAAGTAAGACCATTAAAAAATATACATCACGTACTGCATACGAGATACTAGTTCTTATTATAAGATCTATGTCAATATTTAATACAACTGCAAATATAATGATAGTTTACTCTACGATTAGCGACAACTGCTGTCGTCTCCTATTGATATTGCTTATATTGAAAGATCCAAACCTGTTAATTATTAACATATATGTAACAAATATTATTTTATGCAAATTTGCAATGCATCTTTAAAAAAAAAGAAGATACACATGCAGACTAAGGGAAGGGTAACCGTCTCTTTCACTAACTAGACGAAACGTAACGATTCTGTGTGACTACCTCCATTTGAGGCAACCAATGCACGGGTTTCAATACAAATAAACTGAACTTGAATAAATCTATATACCATAAGTAAGGTTCGAGGTACTTAAGCGTTATTTATCGAGACATCTGCACTCCTGCTGTGTATAATTACACAGCATGACGATATAAGTAAATAATAGAATACATTATACAAACACGATTCTGTACAGGTTATAAAATACATATAATACAAATTTATATATGCTTTTAATACATTACACGTCTGATTTTACTATATATATCTAAATATGCAACTACATATTCTATCATTTTGTGGTCCATTAGTCTATTTATGTCGTTTGTACTATAACCAGTTTATAGTATTGTATTAATAAAAAAGATACATATATAATATAAATCTTCTATTTGTAAGACATTCAGTAAAAAAAACACGTTACGCGGATATAATAGTTCTAAGTTATTTGTCCTTGACCTCTTAGTTCTTCGAAGAAATATTATTTTTATGCATGAATACATTAAAATACATATATAATTATCCGATGTGATTTTTTTTTCCTTGCCAAATTATTAACAAGTAAATAATTAAATTTTGCTATTTTACAGTTAAATAGTTATATGGTGTCGAGTAATTATTTATTCATAAAAACAACAATAAATAAATTATTTACTAGTACAAATTTCTATGCTTTTATGTACTTATTATTTACTAGTAGTTATTTAGTCAAAATAAAACCATAGAGACTAATATAATACATAGATAATTGTCAGTCATTCCGCATTCGCCTTTCTTCTTTAAAGAGTTCAGTCTTCTAGTACAAGATCTTTTATTTTCTCGATTATCTTAATAGCCATAAAAATACGGGCTCAGGTCAATACGTTACTGTCCATAGAGTGCAACAATTGAAATAATTAAAAACTCACTAGAAATGTTTTTTCACTTCTTAATCGTACTATTTGGCGATAACAATGTTTAAAATTAAAATAAAACTTGTATATCCAATCCACTTTTCGGTAGTCTGATAAGTGAAACTACTTAAAAATGTGGTGGTTAATAATATTTTAGTTGAAACTATTACTTTATTAACATTTTGCAGGTGGTAGAGCCAACGGCTTCAGGGTCGATGGGGAGAGTGGGCAATATTTTATATAATTTTATTTTTTTAAATATCTTCAAAAACCGTCACAGTTCAAACTATTAATACCTAATAGTCTAAAATATGAATTCAAATTCAAATTCAAATTCAAAATATCTTTATTCAAATAGGCATTTACACGCTCTTTTGAATCGTCAATTACATTAAATTGGTCAGTATAGTCAGTCTGTGAGTAAACTACCACCAGATCGGAATGCTGTTCTGCTGAGAAGAGCTGGCCAGAAACTCTACAGTTGCTCTTTTTAAATGAAATTAAACGATGTTTGACTTATACATTATAACATCAACCCTGCAAATGAGTCAATGACCCAAGTTCCATACATTTCGATCATCCAAAAATTCTTGAATTTTATAATAAGATTTATTTAATAATATATTTTTTATTTTAGATTTAAAACTATGAAAAGTAAGATCCAAAATATCTTGTGGAACCTTATTATATATGCGTACACTGAAGCCCATGAAGGATTTGTTAACTTAAATACATATATAATAACGGCAATGCGTATTGCGAATAGAGCCATTCTTATGTCGATTGTTGTAGTGGCTTGGCTACAGCTCTTATACAAGATGGTATAACCGGAGTAGTAAAATTTCATATAAGATCTCTGTGAAGTAACTAATATACTTGCGCTTGTCTTGCCTGTAAGGTGTAAAAAGATTAGATAGGTACGGCATATCGGAACGCGACATCCTTCGTTTGCGTTTTTAGGGGTTACCTAGGCTAACATTAGGCTAGGCTTTACCATATACAGGTGCAGTCGATAAAAATCGACTCACAATTCTCTCCCCAGGGCTATGACTACTAAGTATAAAAAGCGGTATTAGTTATGTTTCTCATTATATTCTTTATCCTATTCAATAAACCGAGATACACACCAACAAGTGATTCAAGTATACAAACACCGACACAATAGCGTATTATTGAATTTAAGATCGTTTATAATTAAGTTCAAAAGTTATGAAGGAATGTACAATGGACACAAGGAATGTACAAGTGGTAAAAAACCCTCAGGGTTATTGCAGGGCATGCCTGCGATTCTTATATATTACTTATAAGTTATAACTGTAAATGAGTTCATCAAGATATTTATATTTATCCTCAACTCGGGGTCGATTACTTCTTTGCTCAAGGCTCAAGTGCCATTTAGGCTCAATAAAAAGATTTGCTTTGTAACTAAAACAAAAAAAAAGAAAGAAAATTGGTCAATTTGTATTCTTTTCTTGGTATCTGAAATAACTGATTAATGGACGTAGAAACAAAAACACTTATGTACAAGTCATTATCTCGTTTGAAAAAAACAAGGTTAGTATGAACTTGATCTATATATTTATATATAAAGTAAAAATTTTAATACATAATTAATTGTCACAGACAACACAGTTCTCTGTCTTATTAAGTGGTATCATTGATTGTCTGTAAGTCTGTATGTTTGTGCACGCCGATCTCAGTAACGGATTAACCGGTTTAGATGAAGTTTTCGGGAATATATTGACATGGGCTTTACTTTACATTTAATGTTTTTTATTATTTAAATCGGTTAACAAATTCAGTTTCGTTCGGTTAACAAAGAAGTTAATAATCTATTATTTCGTATCATTGCAGTAAGACATTTTTTCAAAATTGAAATATTGGTCCGCCCCTCAGGAAATAATAATACCCTTTCTAATAAAAAAAATACGAAATTGAACTACCTCCTCTGATAAAAAAATATGTGTTTAAAAATAAAAAAAACTTTTGAAATAAAAGCTTTGAACGGGCACTTTTTATAGAAATCGAAATCTATGCGTACGAAGTCGCAGGCGCAGCTAGTAATGAACAAATTCTTTGAAATGACGATTTTAAATAATCACATTATGGCCTAGATTGATTATAAATATTATATTTTAGTCAAAACAAGTGTATTGTTTAAATATGCAGTTGACCTTGACTGATGATAAATGAATGACTATATACACTACAACTATATAATACCTATATATATTACCTAATTATATGTTATACTTAAGTTTTAACTTAGTAGTTAGTTCAGTTACTAGCTGTACTTAGTTCCATGTTGGCTTTTCGCGTGGACGGGTGTGTTATTTGAATTACAAAGAAAATTGTTTACGCAAGAAAACGTTACATATACTTGGAAAAGTTGAGTTGGTAAGTTACGATGTTTTATAATTATTTTTTACTTAGAGTTTTACACTATTTAGATGTTCAACTACTTACTTATGTACTGATAATAAGGGTCAAACCAGTTATTCTTTATTTACTATGTTGGCATTTGTTATTGTGAGATTTTTATTTCGTAAACCATTGTTTTCAAGTAATTAAATAATTATATTTATATTATCAGGAAGATAATTAAGTTTTAATACTATTTGATATACACGACAATATTCAGATTATTTCGTAGCTGTTTGTATAATGATTGGAGTGAATTTAAGTTATACATGACATATATTAAAATAACATACCTTAAGTAATAAAATAAATCTACTATAAAGCCAGGAAAATCGTTATTTTATTGCCACTTACATAATTAAGTTATATGATCAACATGTTTTATAAATATTTTATTGATGTTGTTTTTGATGGTAGATATGAAAAATGTTTTTTTACGTTTCCATTAAAGTTATCTTCTATGTTAAAGCCAATCCAAATTACGATCCTTACAATATTAGAATATGGCTTCCATAAAAATTGCAAGTGCAGACAGCACTTGCAATTTTCATTACCCTTCCATGTTCGATCAGTAGTTGTGAACTAACGTCTACAATGTTACCGTTTACAAAGTTAAAATATTGCCGTTCAAAATGATTAGATAACGATTTTGTTATTCATAAATATTCTTCTCCAATGTCCATCGGGCTTTTTATGGCAAAAGTTTTTTTGCACAGTCCTTGGGATAGATACTCTACAACCTCTACCGTCTCCACCGTTACCGTGTCAAGATATTCTTTGATTAACTTCATATACTGCTTGCTTACCGCCATTAGTCCTTTGAGATATCTTCAGCAACATCCACGGAGTTCTAGTTTTCTGTGTTCCCAATGTCCTCACAAAATTTTATACCTAATGTGACATTTTTTTAAATCTGTAATATAATATATATATATATATATATATATATATATATATATATATATATATATATATATATATATATATATATATATATATATATATATATATATATATATATATACAAATAATATATATACATATATATATATATATATACAAAGCTAAAAACAGGCGAGGACCCGTGATCCGCTATCTCGTTCGTAAATTTAGGTTTTTGCTCATAATGTAAACTTTACTGGGTGAATCGTATCTTCTTAGTTCTTACTCTTGGCAAACGTAGGCAATTGTACAATGATACACTAAGCTAATCAAATTCGGAGATTGATTTTTCTTTTATCCCGGTTATATTCGTCGAAGCGTTCCAGGATTTTATATTTTACAAAAATTTTGTCTGTTAGACATTCCTTCATTCATTTCATTCATTTGTGCATTATCATTTATATAAATCTAATGTTTTTATAAAGTTTCTCTTTCTTTTATTAAATCTTAATTACTTTCATGCTCGTAATTAAATATTTATTGATGGACTTTAACACGCATATCTTATTAATATTCAGTTGCTTTCAATAAAATGTACTCGAGTTACATTCGTTAATTTTTTTTTCTAACAAGATTCAAACTTCCAGAAATAAATATTAGGCTTTCATAATAGAACAAACACATATATTATTCACTATATGAACATACTATTCATATGGATTCACAACTTGAAAGACAATTCAGTGAAGTACACGAATTTCTATAATATCAGATATTTAGCCTTTTTCAATGAATCATATCAATGAACATAGATTATAAATGTTCTTGATTATGATTATTATATACATTTATAGTAAATGAATCCAGAACGATATGATACTCAAATTATTAAAGCCTATTTATTACATAGGTATTGTAATTTAGAATGTGATGCATGACGTTACCTAACTGAAGAGAAATGTATGCGGTAGATATACGTAATAACTTGTTCACCGGTTACTTTCTATGGGCTGTACTGGTGTAAATGACCTATGAATTGCATGGTACTAGTGACCGTGAAACAGGAGAAACGTACGTTGACACGAAGATTTGCAAATCTAAAAATAGATAAACCTAATGTAAAATAATAATATCACATCACTAGACAAATTACCCAAACTGATCTAACCCCTAAGTAAGCAAATTATATGCTTGTGTTAAGGGTGTTAGACAATGATTCAAATATATAGAAATACACTTTATAAATACGGAGAATAAATTTAACAAACGACCAAACCCAGAAATATAGAAATCTAAGCTCATTACATACATGTCTCTCCTTGCCGGGAATAAAACCCGAGACGGGTGTTAACCAATGATAATGATAGTGAAATAGTAACGAGACAAAAGCTGTCATCAAATGTTGTATCGTATCAAAAAACTTCAAAGAAAACTTTTTGAAACTGTTTATCCGTTTGATTGTTTGTCGGCGCGTGACGTATTAATTATATATTGTAACAGGTTGGGGTCACTAATAAAATCACTAACATACAAAAAAATAGGAAATTTAATAAAAAAATATTTTATTAGTTACTACCTAAGTAAAAAAATCATACGAGATGCTTTCACTCTGGGAAATTGTCTCATTTTTACAAATTTTAGGCTACAAGTACCGACAATGAAACTATAAAAATGATAACTTTTTTTTTTGTTTTCATAAATGACCTTTTATGCTAGCCGGGTAAAAACTTAGTTTTTGTTAGGTAGATGTTTTAATACCTGTGTATTTTTTTCAGTTACCATCTCAATAGTAACATGTCCATATTTAGATCTATATTTATATACATAAGACTATTTATGGACAGAGTTATAGATTTCTTCTTCTCCCTATATTGGGATGGCAAAAAAAAAGTTATTCCTGATCTGGAAAAAAAACATGCCTTCCTCGCTGAAAGCGCGTCGAGTTTGGCAAAAAAAATTAAGCAGAAAGAGCTGAAATCTGAAGAACTAGTGGAGGCAATGATTGAGCGGATGAAACAGGTACCCAATGACCTAGATTATCTATTTTCCACTTATCTAGATAAAAATTGCATTTAATATACACCTAGTATCCGAATGCAAAGAAACAAGTCATCATTTTTTTTAAAGCTTTATCATATTTTAGGTGAACCCATTCCTCAATGCAATAGTAGCAGATATGTATGAAGCAGCGCTAAAAGAGGCCAAAGAAATCGATAGGCAAATAGCTTGTGGACTCTCTGAAGAATTTGCTAACAAACCATTTTTGGGTAATGACGAAACAAAATAAATGGACTTGGATATAATTAGGCATTCATATAAAAAAATCTAATTATAACTAAGTCCATGCATGTGAATTAGTGAAAACAAAACATCATTTATCTGTACTTTTCAACTTAAATACTTTGACAAACCCCTCCTCTTCAAGATAATAAACCATCATCCCTTTAAGTTCCAGAGGTCCATGGGTGATTACTTAGTATTTACTTATTCGTCTGCTCACTCTAACTCTTTACTTTAAATGAAAACTATTCTCTTACCATTTAAGGAGTGCCATTCACGACAAAAGAGAGTCAGGGATTGAAAGGAATGCCATCCACGATGGGGCTCTGGTGCCGTCGCAATGAAAGAGCAACCGAGGATAGTGAGGCAATCATCAGATTGAGGAAGGCTGGCGCTATACCGCTAGCTACAACAAATCTACCGGAATTATTGATTTGGTGGGTAGTTTTGAAAATAAACACAAATAGAAAAAAACTAATATATATAATTGTATGAATAAGGTACAAGTAAACTTTATTAGGGAAATATATTATTACCTAAATAAAAAAAATATATTCATGTCTCTAAAAACAGTACATTTGTTACAACTGCAAAATATTCAACGTCTGTGAACGGAGAACCTGTAATTATCTTATGTTAGAGACTAGATTTGATCTTGATATAATGATTTCTTCATTCATTTAAAACCATATTTATTTTGCACCTATTTTTTGTGAACAAACAAAAACAGAAACGTGCTTCCGCGTCTCATGATTATTTCTTAACTACTAGCTCGTTCAGCTCGCAGGAATCGCTTATTTATTTTTTAGTTGGGGATTAGAGCAAAAATTGTTTTTTATGAGGTGTTGTTTTAATTATTTCAAACTAAAGTTAAGGGGAGTAGTTTTAATGCTTTAAATATATTTAAAAAGTTTTTGTAATTTATAAAACGTTTTTTTAAACATAAGAATAAAAAAACATTTTTATATTCATTTCTAGACGTCGAATTAAATTCAAAATAGAATCTAGAATCCATTACTAAAATAATTACCTACATGTGTAAAGCATTTTTACATATAATTTTAAAATAGAACTTTATTTATATCGATGCGTTTTTGGTCATAGACTTCTATATGTCATTCCCTACATCCTTCTGTCCTAGGCAAGAGACTCGCAACCCCGTGTACGGTATGACGAATAACCCTCACCACGCGGGGCGCACTCCCGGCGGTTCCAGCGGGGCCGAGGCCGCGCTAACAGCCACATACGCTACTGCCATAAGCTTATGTAAGTGTTGAATATAGAACTTTACATAAGAAGACAGATTGAAATATATATATATATATATATATATATATATATATATATATATATATATATATATATATATATAGTTAGTATATATATATATGTATAGTACAGGTTTAGTGAGAAGGAGGTGTCTCAGTAGATAGAGGAGTGAATATGACATAATATATATATATATATTATGTCATATTCACTCCTCTATCTACTGAGACACCTCCTTCTCACTAAACCTGACGGTTGCCGCCGCCGTCATAATTGGACACCACGGGATCGCTTTGTCACTCACCGCAATGTCCCGACGTTACCCACGGAGAGGGCACCCCGCAACGAGGAGCACCCATTCTTTTTTCCCAGGCTTGAAAGATTGTGGAGGGATCCCCTTCCCCCCCACCCAAGCCTGCTGCCTCTGAAGGGGGCCGAGACCCCCTTCTGGCCGGACTCGGTCTCAGGCAATCAGATGTAAAACCCGACTCTACCATCATCGACCGTGTCCAGCCCCACCGCGGTAGTCTCCCCGAGAGAAGACCACTCGTCAGGCCCCCTAGGAGAGCAGACTCTCGATACGACCCAGCGGGCTCAGCGGCTCTGGTCAAACCGCGAGCCATGTGCCGGGCTGCACTAAAGCCCACTCAAGGCAGAGGATCCAACGTCGAACCCGACAAGTCGGGAACCCACCACGCCCAGACTAACCATCGCCAAGCGCAACCGTGGCTTCGCACTCGGCAACGATCAACCCAATCAGAGTACTACGGGATCCCGGTACATAAGCCCGGCAGCGATGCATGCGCTTGCGTGTGTAAACTGTCGGGTTACCGGTTTTGGTGTTGGATTCGTAGTGGTAATGTGGTTAGCTGTAGAGATTCGGCGCTGTTCGTATGGGTTCCCAAAGTTGTCGAGCGTAGCTAGAGCGTAGCTAGATGTGATTGACCAGCCTAAGGCAAAGGGCTGCTGCGGTCTTTCACTTCGGGGCTTGGAACGGCCCTTGAGCATCGATCCCTTTGGGAGTCACTGCAGTTCGGGTAGCTCCTGCTTAGAGGTTAGATGGATGTGCTAGCATTTATCCGGTCACCCGACCGTATCGTAGGGCAGGCTTGCGGCGTGACTGCCTGTCTGAAAGTAGGCGTGCCTTACAGCTCCGGCGCCAGCTGGAAACTGGTAGTTAGCCTCTCTGACGTTCTCAGCAAGTAAATTATAAGTGTGAGAAATCACTCGGGAAGTGAGCGTGCCTTACGTTTACCTGTAGCTCCGAATCCTATCATGGAGAAAAGGTAGCTAGGTGGTCGCGATTTGGATTTTTCTATGACCGATAGCCTTGCGAGCTTACTAGTCTTATAGTGCCGTTGTCGGACGACTTCGGAGGACAGGGGTAAACCTTGACCACATGAATAGGGGCTCAAACTTTATAACCCATGATTGGGGTTGAGATGCTATAAACATAAGTATTAGGACTAAAGGAGGCGAGGGCAGTATGGTCATATTCACTTATGAAATAGTCCCAGAAACAGATTGTGAAAAAAAGAAGGTTTTTTTTTTACTAATAATTGTATAGTATGTATTACTTATTTAACTGGTTTTGGGTCGCATGGTAGTTCAATTTACGCATATTAAAAGAAAATATTGGTAATGATGTTTAAATGTTTGACTAACAGAATACGTAACGATATCAAGTACAAAAAATATGTTATTTCACTCTCCTCAACGTTTCAATATTTAATGCTTCAATATTTCGCAGTTTTATAACACTAAGCTGTCATAACAGCAGCGAAGAATTACTTCCTCATTAGTTAACGTAATTCTAGCTATAGTATGTGTTTATAAAAAAATAAAATGGGTATGTTATCTCATGTGTGAGCACTAGATAGATTTGTCAAGATTTTTGATAAATCTTGTTGTGGTTAAGTGTTCTGCATAACATGTGTGTTGAGTATATAAGATGGACTCCATTACCCCATAAACATTTTTTTATCACTGAAGAATTTGATTAGTGATGATTTTTTTTAGCTAATATTTAGTTAATATAACTATTTAATTTAAATAGGTTCGGACATCGGTGGATCAACGCGTATGCCAGCATTTTACTGTGGTCAGTTCGGACATCATCCAACACCTGGGACAACCAACACTAAAGGTTTATTATAATTACTATTTTTGTATAATAGGGTAGTCGTTCATTTGGCGAATATATGAATAATGTAAATATAGCACATCGAGGGTGTGTTCCAGGAGCAATGTTGTCATAAATCGATACGTTACTAATGATTCGTCCCGAAATATGATAGTCAACGTATTGACATCATATATCGCCTTTAGCAATTCTTGCTATCAGTAATAATTGCTTACTTCGTCAAAGTCATGACGTCATTACCACTGGCTGACACTGAACGCATTTCGGAAGACACCCCAATACTACTAAACTAAAAACGGTATATTAAATTATATGTTGACTAAAAGAATGACTACATTGGTATATCCGCCTCCTCTTGTTATATAATTGCATATATCACATCACAACAGATGGAAGCCTGATAGACGTCAGCACCGTCCCGATAAAGATAATCATATAGTAGCTCAATAGGTAGAGCGACGGGACGGTTTCTCAGAGGCCGCAGGCTCGAA
Organism: Napeogenes sylphis; assembly: GCA_959347405.1. Taxonomy (NCBI): domain Eukaryota; kingdom Metazoa; phylum Arthropoda; class Insecta; order Lepidoptera; family Nymphalidae; genus Napeogenes; species Napeogenes sylphis. The sequence goes on from OY365783.1 coordinate 10,580,479, forward strand.
TTCATGCCCTTATCGTTTTCATAGTCACACATTTATACATTCCTTACTTAGAATAATATAATATTTCAGGATCCTTCTTCCGTACCGGAGATGAGGACAGCATGTATAGTTTAGGTTTTATATCAAAGCACGTAGAGGACCTGGCGCCTCTGGTCAAGGTGGTTGCTGGTGATAAGGCTGATTTACTGAAACTGGATAGACAGGTTGATTGTAAGGTAAATAACAAATAACATAAACATTCGTCTATAGTTATTCGGAGGTTTTATATAAATATAATAAAAAAAAGGTAATATGTATATATATTTTTTTATATATGTTCTTGTGTTGCAGGACATAAAATTTTTCTATTTAGAATCGAGCAACGACTGCCGCGTTAGTCCACTGAAACCGGAAATGACTGACGCGATGAAGAGGTATAAAACTAAGACATACAAAACATGTAAACAAGTGGATACCTTTAATTTTATTATGCTAAAAAAAGTTTATTTAAAGAAATAAAAAATACCTAAATACTACCTACACCATGTCAAAATTATCTTCACGAGCATGAGTTGGATCTGCCACCTCTGGGATTAAAGGATTAAGCCAAGGTTTCTTTTCTATAAAAGATATCGTTTTCATAAAATTTTGTAAATATGTGGCAAAAGGATATCGTTATCTTAAAGTCACGTTTTCAAAAACGACTAAAAACTTACTGTCAAAAGCAGATATATAGCATCTATATTAATTTTTCCATTTTATAATATTATATATAAACAACGTGACAATCATAGTTATTATCAATAAATAAAATAAAAGAACTGTTACTCAGTATACAAGAAAAGAAGTATTTCTATTCCAGGGTAATAACGAAATTAAATCAAGAGTTTAGCACCTCAGCGGAACGCTACTACCACGAGGGTATAAACCACATGTACTCTTTGTGGGCGTATTGCATGTCTCAGGAGCCTGAAGACTACGCCTCCCTTCTCGAGAACGGGAAGGGGAGGGTGAATGGCTTAAAGGAAATGGGTAAAAAGGTAATTCTGTGAATTTAGAAACCGTTATTTTTTTTAATACTTTAGACACATTTTCACATTTAATATTTCACATTCATCACATTTTTTTTATATATATTTAGCTTAAATATAGTTTGAATTGATTAAGAGGTTTGTGTAATGGGTTTTAGAGTTTTTAAACTTTAGTGAATATTTAGTAATACTAGATGGTTTCATAGTTGAACGTAGCTTCAATTTTCCCGTCATAACCAGTAGGTTCTTGATTCTTGATTCTTGATTTTGAGGTTAGGTCGAGTGATATCTTAAAATATTCTTGGAAGGAATACCTAATTACTTGCATAACATCACACCATACGTGCATACAATGTAAAAAAGAAAAGAAATAGTTATGATTTATTTAAATAAACTTATGAATTATATATTTTTTTAAGTTTTTATTGTATGAATTCTGGTTCATAAATAAATTAACGTAAACACAAATCCATTTCCAGATGCTGTGTCTCAGCAAGCACTGTCTCTTCACTATAATGCGTGTGTTGGAGCTGCAGGTGCTACCAGCTCCGGACCCGAACAAGTTTCGGGATCGCTTGCAGCACTTGAAGGACGACTTGTTTGTACGTTCATGGGCACTATTCTAGGACCAAAACTTATTTTTCATATAAACTCAAATGTGTTGTTTAAGATTTACAGAACACGCAAAAATGTTATTGCTATAAAAATTAAAATTATAGCAATTGCAAGTAATATCAATAAATATGATAATTGAAATTGTAATGCATATATGTAATTTAGTAATTATTCAGTAATTAAAAAGTTGGATTATGCCCACCTGGCATAGACAAACCAAGGCTTTGATCCTCGACATGACAACAAAATATTTATTCTTATGTGATCCATGAAGAAAAACCTATATAAACCTGTATAGGTACCGACATGTCTCATAAAATCTATGATAGGTGATGCTCTAAAAGTAGCTTAGCTTCACAACTACCCACCCTTTTACCGCGATATTACTATCAAAATCAACAGACTAAAACAAATAATTTCCCTCTAAATCAACAGCGCACACTGGGTGCAAACGGAGTGTTGTTGCTGCCTAGCGCGCCATTGGCCGCACCGTGGCACTATTCTCCCGTGCTGCGACCTTACAACTTCTCGTACTGGGCGCTGGTTAACGTACTCAAATGCCCCGCAACACAGGTTATTATTAAATATAATGGTCTTCTATTCACAGGAATATAATCTCTTTTTCTACTTGGACAATAGTCTAGATTGTTTTCATTATTTACCTTCACGAATTACATAATAAAACAATTATGATGCAATAACAATATCATATTAAAAGTTAAGTTTAGTTTCCTTATATAATAATATTTAAAAAAAACATATGTTTCTTAGGTGCCCCTCGGGAAGAACAACCAAGGTTTGCCAATTGGTATACAAGTATTGGCCGCACCATATAACGATGCTTTGTGTCTGAGCGTTGCCAAATATTTGGAGAAAGAGTTCGGTGGTGCCGTCATGGCATGTAATGTTAAAAAATAAGGTGTCAATAAAATATATTTTTTTCCAAATATATTTGTCTTATACATACTTTCCAATTCCATTATTATCCTTTTTTCAGTATGATTAACACCGAAACGCTAAGACATACTAGCAATACTTAAGTCTACCAATCTAACTATTGTTTGTATTAAAGATTATAATTCAATTATTATTAACTTTTTTAAGTTGTTAGTATAAGCGCAATATTTGAGACATTGTAATAATTAAAGATAAATGACTATTAAGATCTCTTTATAGTCCATATCCCTTAAGATCTTATGTTTTCTCTTAAATTCACATTATACAACAACACATAATAATATCATCTTCTCTTCAATAAAATTAAATTTACGTGTTTTATTTTGTCCCACATAAGTATTCACATCGATTGTTGGACTTGGGCAGCTCTCCTAAATGTTGGTAAAATCACATCAAAGGTATTCGCACCTTTAAAAAAATATTTAAACTTCAATGATAACATATTGGTCATTTTAAAACTACATCGATAAACATAGTATCTCATATCAAAACAAAAATATAACAAGGCCATGTTAATTCTTCACTTTCTGATACTTTGGAACTAAGGTATTTCTATATTTTTACTTTTACTCCGTAAATCATAGGTATTTTTTACTCTGGTCACTTTATATGTCAATTTTTGACAGTTGACAGCTAGCGCACAGTGGAAGTTTTTACTTTTTAGTTTTTAGGTGCAGAAGACGTAGTAACGGTAGTCAAAATACTTAATACCGAAGTGCAACAGTGTATCGCGTTGTAATTTGCGCGCGCGCAGGTTTAAGAACTGAGATAGCCCAAAATTAAGGCATAATTAATTATTATATCAAACAATGGTTACGAAAACCGAAAAAAGTGTGTCTAGAGATATAAAATCTGAAGTAAATAAATCAAATTTTATTATTTAAACATGCCTTAAAATATATTTAATGATTTGTAATTAAGCTTATTTGCTAGAATTATATTGCCTCATATGCACATGTAGTATTTAAATATTTAATAAAAAAAATTTTAGGTACTTAATAGAATATAATCCATATATTTATTAAATTTTCAGCGTCGTAAAGACAAAAGTAACAAGATATGTAAAGGAATGTTGATGAATATATTGAAGAGCCTATTTTTTCTTTTTCATTCCTACCTTGACATGCTTATTGACTATCTGTTATCTTTATACTGGGATGGATATCGACAGTCTTTGCCCAACTTGGAGAAAAAACATGCCATACTTACAGAGAGTGCAGTAAAGTTAGCTGAGAAAATAAGGAAGAAAGAACTAAAATCTGAGGAACTTGTTACTGCTTGCATTGAAAGAATAAAACAAGTAAGATATATATTTAAAACAAGGTCCTGTTATGCAGTTTAATTATTGCAATACTATTTCAAAACTTATTAGAATGTTTGTGATATACTTTATTTATTGTTCAAATAATAATTTAATCAATAATTAAATATAACATTTCATCACAACCAATCCAAATATTATATTAAGTTTTAAATCGTCTGATAACAAATATAATTATTGACATGTAACAATGATTACTCAAGTATAATATAACATAGTTATTATATATACATTTATATATATATGTCCGGACATTCCAATTGTTGATTATTATTGTGAATAATTGCATATAATTAACGATTGAGTAAACTTTGTACTGTTTTAAGTTTATAAGTCACATCATTTAATAAAATAAAATCTTTTATGTAAATATATTCCGAATAAAGTTATCATAATAATATGAATACAATATTTTAAATCAAAAGCTAGTACTTTTTAGTTTCATAATAGTTAATTTTGTTATAAATTAATGATTTCAATTAGATTTTTTTAAAAGTAAACAAAAATTAACATCAATTTTTAATTACATAAAATGACATCCAGTAGTTAGGGATTAACAGTCTCAATTTCTAGATAACATCAGATCACTGCATATCTTGGTGATTGTGTTGGAGCTTGGTAATAAAATTAATTCACAGAATTTCGTTTTTGACTAAATAAATGGTCAGAGTCAGTAAGGTTGCCATTTGTTAATGCTTTTCTTTAGAATGTTGGGTAAAATTTGGGATGATGGAATATTGCAAAAGGGTTCATGAAAATATAAGTGCTATAAAAATATTATAATGAGCTATAATATAATTTCTTTGTTTGTTTTGTTATAAAAACAATTAAAACGATTGCAAAAGATATAAGTAAAATTTCATATTTCATAGTTTTGGAAGATGTTAATAAGTCTATTATTGGCTATTATTAAAGTACAAAAGAAATCTATATACTTTTAGGTAAATCCAGTTTTAAATGCTGTAGTTGACGAAAGATATGAAGATGCTTTGAAAGAAGCTCGCGAAGTTGACAAGCAGATCGAAGCTGGACTCTCTGATGAGGAATTTAAAAAGAAGCCGTTCTTGGGTAAGTAAAAAAGTTGTGTATGTTTGAATGTAAAAAATATATTCACCTACATTTTTTATTTAATGATATTATATGTTAAATGATATGAAAATACAGACATATCGGGAACAGATTAAAGGTTTTTTTTTAACATTTACCATTTCAGTACTTTTTATGTCGACATCGTTATTAAAAACAAAACGCTATACATAAGTCCATACATATTATACTTTTTTGGTAAAAGGTTGCCTATATTTCACAATTATTGATGTTTTATGCTAACTTGAACGTGTCGAAAAGTCCACAAACCAAATGCGGTATATAATATATTTGGGAGCTAAAAATTTAATAATATTTTCTTACTCATTAAAATATAAAAAGAAAGTGTAGCTACTGTAACCGAAACGGTTTCTGCGTTTGAGAGGTTTATTAAACTTAGAAGATAGTACTTTCTCTTTTTAAACATTTCCGTTGCATTATTACCGTTGTTGTTGTTGTTCTCTTACAAACGTCGTTATGTAACTTATTTTAAAGTAATGCCCTTGATTTTTAAGTATCGCACAGTTCAAGCTTGACATCCAATTGTAAATTATAATATCAACGATCAAAGGTCACGGTCTTTTAATGTTTTTGCTCCTTATATTTTACTTTTTGAAGAAATAGAGAATTACACAAGTAAAAAATGTGTAATGTTTATCAAATTCATTTTGGAAAGTTGTACGTCCTGGTTTTTTAAAAAGCCTTTTAAAGCTCTTAAATTTTATTTGAATCTAAATATGTGCACCTCATTAATCGTTTTGAAGTTTAATGTATTCTTTAAAACAAATATATTAATACAAGAGAAAGACGAGATTTTATAGATGTGTTATGATGACGGGTGTACTATGTATGTTTATTAAAAATAAATGTTTAAAAAAAGTTACTCTTCCTAACAAAAGAACAAAGAGAAATTGAGAGCAATAGCGGAGGCGAGGAGATTATTAATGTATAATATATCTAAATATGGGCTTATTCCAAACTAGGAGTCCCATTTACGGCTAAGGAGTCCCACGCAGTAAGTGGGATGCTTCATACTCTAGGCGTGCGCGCGCGTCGCACCGCTCGTGCGGGGAGCGACGCAGAGTGCGTGCGCCTTGTACGGGCCGCGGGGGCCATACCCGTCGCTGTCACCAACGTGCCCGAGATCAATAAGTGGTAAGGCCACACTAGTCTTATGTAATTATGGGTTATGTAAGCGTGCCTATATACGGACATTTATAAACGATATGTCGTATGTGCCTATATTTTCGATAGATATTATTAAATTGGTGCATTTTATAGCCATTGGATTTTCTGTATGAAAAACAGTAAGAAAATTACATCTTGTTAAGTGTGCGACAAAATTTTAACTTTAGTTGCGTTTTCTTTGCCACATTGGCATTTATTATACCTACATTTTTACGTGATTACGTAAAAAATGACAATTTCAACCAGAACTTTTAAATCGGTATGCTACGTATAAAAAAACCTTACGACTTTACGCATTTACAAATTTAAATAATAATAACTATGTAATTCCGAAGAGGGGTACTTTATAAGAATGGCATTTAAGAACACTTTTTACGTCACTGACCTACCCAAATACAATTAGTGAATCATACAAAAAATATCAGGAACTTTACAAGGTGTATTATGTATAAAAGAACAAGGACTGTGTGCTCTTTTATATCTCGTAAAGTCAATTTATTTTAGTTTTATCTATTAGTCATAAAACAACTTGTAAACCTGGTATTACAGTCTTATACAATGTTTTTAATCATTTGAGTGTAACACGATAAGACTTGTTAATTTTAAATATAAATACATAGTATTAATAAGCTATATGGTTATAAAATATAGTTATAAAAATAACTATATAACTATATTTTATATCATACCTTCATGATAAAAAATTACTATATTTAAATTTGATTTTATCTTCAATAATTACATATAGATAAACAAAACAACTTTTAAAATTCTATCTATTTGTGAACTGAGTTAATTTGTTTACGTAATTATGCAAAGGAAATACATCATTCATTCATTCATCTGAGAACTCTTTAAATCCTTTGAACATGACACGATATTCGAGCAAAATTACCCAGGTCTATCGAGTATTTTGAAAGTAGCTGATAATGTATTACTTGTATCAATCCCAAGGCAGGAGACCCGCAACATGTTGTTCGGTCAGACCAACAATCCCTACGACAGCGGCCGCACAGTGGGAGGCTCCAGCGGGGGAGAGGCCGCGCTGCACGCCGCACTCGCCTGCCCTATATCACTGTGTGAGTTTGTAGAGGGGAGATATCATAGTGCGAGCGGTTGGTGGTGGAGGGGGGAAACCTGTTTTCGTCTGTCAGCCTCATGAGGGCGCGAAGGGAGACGGGCTCAGGGTTTAATCCTCTTGTCGTGGTGCTCTTACGCCGCTCTCCACTACTTTGTAGCTTATCTTTGGGGTGGGCCTAGTGCCCAGTGTTGTTTGGTCCCTTTTTTGGGGATGGGATGTCCTCCTAGGTCCTCGAGGAGCCTCTACTTGGGGGCTTCCGGATAGCGGGTATAGAATGGGGGAAATTGCGTTCACCAGCTTTACCGGTGTGCGATCGAGTAGTGGGTGGAGAGGAGAAACATTCTCGCTGGCTTTGTATGAGTGTATATTAGGAGAAAGGCAAAATCATGCTCGTCCGTTCTAGTCCTATATTACAAGGGTATAGTCCTAATGTGCAAGTGTAAAGTAGGGTGAGGAGAGAGAGTAAAGTTTGAAAATATCTATAAACATGTATAGTAACATACATATGTATGTGTGTTAAGTTTATTTAAATTTATATAAGTATAGAATGAAAAATAAACTGATGCGGGCAGGGATTCGAACCCGCGACCTCTGGGAAACCGTCCGACAGATATGTAATGTACCCGAGTTGGTGGAGGTAATTAAAATTTATTTAGTCAGTTTAATTCTTTTATATCATGGTAATATGAAAATAGTAAATTATATTTAAAAATTTTCAGGTTCTGATATCGGCGGATCAACACGAATGCCAGCCTTCTATTGCGGCCTTTTCGGTTATAATCCCACGGCTGGACATACTAGTCTAAAAGGTATGTTTCAAAATAAACACATTAATTACTAAAATAATTTTAAAAACTAGTGTAGTTCGTGATGAAACTTTTGTGTCTTGTTGAAATCTGGCTTAGAAGGATGTGGTGTGAGTTGTGCATCATGTCAGATGAAAGATCCCGTGTCCTGGGGGCCTATGCTGAATATACGTAGATACGAAATTCGGCCGCAACACGGTACGGACGAAACAAAGACGTCAAAGCTATTCTGAACCTATTTCGAGTTCACACACGTCTTTCGAAATAAGAAGATGCGTTTATATGGTCATGTTTTAAAAGGATCGTTTATATAAGCATGCTTTATAGACCAAAAAACAATTAAAATACAAAATAGTACATTTAAAGGTTCCAAAAAAATATAATTATTGGTTATTTATATCTTTACCGATATCCTATCAAATAATATATACAGTGGACGCCGCTTATTGTGATCACGGTTAATGTTATCAGCCGGCTATTGTTATCGAAAATGGTCGGTCTCAAATTTCTCCTTAGAAATACAGTTGAAAAAAGCTTATTGTGATCAAAAGTCGCTTATTGTTATCGATTTAGAAGATGATAAGACGATTCGATACGACACCGAGCAACAAACTTCGAAAAATTATACTATTTTGAGAATTATATTCAAATGATTATGAATTAAAACAAGTGTCAAACAACAATAGATCGCTATTGCAAATGAATCTTATGTTAGAATATTTTTAATAGTGTAAATAATTAGAAAATTTGAGCAAACAACAGAATTTCTTATTATGAAACTTAATATGTACTTAAATCAATTCTAAATTATTACAATTCATATTTTATCATTATGATCATTTTTTATTTGCACTAAAATCCCCCAACAAGCATGAAAAAGTACCATCCGCATAATGTTATCATTCGGTTATTGTTATCAAAACTACTGTTATATAATATATTATTCATTATTTTAGATACGAATATTTTATTCCGGCAGTATGAAATTTTATTTAGTTGTTTTTTTTGACGTTTCAAAAATGACAAACTAATAAAAATAAAAACTTGATTTGCCGCGACTATAAAATATTAGAAAATGAATGCAAAGAAAAAGAAGCTCGAAATTGGATTACTTAATATAATTAAAAAAGTATACTAAACTATAATCTTCCTTTTAACGAATTGTTCTGTACGTAATTGCAAAATGTGTGAAATTGATGCAGCCAATATTGTTCTTTTTTAAAAATCCAAAACATTCAAACTTTTAATAAATACTCATAAATAAAGTAGTTGTTAAACTCTTTATTGTACACAATAACACAATGTAAATTACATTATATATAAAATACAAAAATAAAAAACAATGATTAAAGTATACAAAGGCGGACTTATCCCTTGAAGAGATCTCTTCCAGTCAACCCTTGTATTCTTATAAAAAAAATAACAAATAACATGTAACATGGTAGAAAACTAAAAATTTGAAATAAAAATAGTAACAATAATAAATGTGTACCAAAATATACATAACAATAATAAAAAAGTACTAACTAAAAACTCTTATAAATAAGTAATAAAGAAAAAAACTAATTAATTACTACCGATCACACTCATAAAACTTGCGGAGGTTGTGCTTAAATGACTTTAACGAAGGCGATTTACGGATGTCAGGCGGCAGATTATTCCAAAGTTTTACTGCAAGAGCAGTAAATGACTTGGCATAGCAGTCTGAATTACAGGTTGGAAAAGTAAGTCTCAAATTATCAGTAGATCTCAGGCGACTTCCACTAATGCCGGCTTGGTACTTAAAACGCTCTTTTAAGTATGTAGGTGTCATAGGGTTAAATAAAACATTGTAAAGCAGAGCCAGTGTGTGCAAGTGTCTTCGTAATTTGATCAGGGGTAAATTTAATTTCTTACGTGATTCCGTAATATGATCATATTTACGTAAATTAAAAACAAATCTTATTGCCACATTTTGGAGACGTTCGAGCTTGCACACTAACTCTTCTGATGAGTCAAGAAACACCACATCACAATAATCTATCAAAGGCAAAATAAGTGACTTGGCCAGCATAGCCTTAGTTTTTACTGGGAGAAAATTTTGGAGTCGTTTAAGCGAATGAAAGGAGGAAAATACCTTACGATTAACATTAGTAATATGAGGTGCCCAGGAAAGCGTTTGATCTAAAGTGATGCCTAAATTACGAACAGTAGAGGAAAGAGGAATAGGTATACCATCAAGTAAGATGTCAAGCAGTTCTGTTCGCTGTTGTACAGATACGAAATACTTACTACCTACAATTATTGCCTGTGATTTCAGGGGATTTATTAAAAGGCCAAAGTATTTTGCCCATTTTGCAATAGAAACAAGATCACCGTTTATCTTATGAATGGCATCAGCAAGGTTTGTGATCGAGGCTGCAGTATAAATTTGCAAATCATCAGCATATAAGTGGTAAGAACAAGTAAGAGAGGAAGTAATGTTATTAATGAAAAAGAGAATAAAAGTGGAAAGAGAACCCTGCCCTGGGGTACACCCGCTGTGACTGTACAAGGTTTAGACAGAGTATTGTTGTCTTTAACTAATTGGAGACGGCCTAAAAGATATGACCGAAACCAAGAAATAGCAACTGGTGACATGTTAATTTGACTGAGACAACCTATGAGAATGTCGAAATCAATACAGTTAAAGGCATTACTGAAATCGAGAAGTACTAGAACTGTCAATTTTTTATTGTTTATGTTGAAACGAATATCGTCAGTGATCTTAATAAGAGCTGTCGTGGTACTGTGCCCAGGTCGAAACCCTGACTGAAATGGACTAATTAAGTCGTAACGAAGTAAATGGTTAGAAAAAGCACGATGAACAATATGCTCAAGTATTTTAGAGAGAAAGGCGAGAATACAGATAGGACGAAAGTCGGTAAAGTTTGTCGGATTTTTTTTTTTGGAAGAGCTATAACTTGAGCAACTTTCCACTCAGTAGGGAAAACACCACGAAGTAAAGAAAAATTAAGTATATGAGCTAGAAAAGGAGAAATAAGGTGTTTTATAGGCAAAATCATATCTAGACCAATACCATCGTTTCCTATCGATTTAGATTTAATGCTTTGAGTATCTACATATTTAAAAAAAAAATGTGTGTGTGTATTAGTGTAAACATGTAAGAAGTGAAACTTCTTTGACATAATTTTTTGAAAAATGATTCACTAATTACAACTTTACAGGAATGGCTAATTAAGTTAAATTAGATAAAGTTTAAGCAAAAATAAAGATGGCGCGTAACAGAAAAACGTTACAATTTTTTGACATTGCTATAAAATTTCTCCCATCCGTCGATAAAAAAGTTTCATTTCAAATATGGCGCGTAACGTAAAAATGTGACTTAGAAATAAAGATGGCGCGTAACATAAAAATGTCTTAATTTTCATTAATATTAATTAATTAAAACGTAAGAAGTAAATCGACTGTTTCTGACGTATAATATTCTCATAAAAGAAACACATAAGTACAATAAAAAAACAGACAAATGTACACAATTCACTTTAAAAATAATAACTTTAGACTTCTTAACATGTTGGATCGTCACTATATCACAAATAAAATTATTCTTCATAATTGTTTCTGCTGTTTCGAGTTTTTGTTCGTCCTAGGTATAGCAAAACAGACCTTGTAAAGTTCAGACCCCAATGCTCCATTTCTCAGCCAAAACTCTTATTTCTTTTCATTCTTACTTCTTCTATTTCAGACAATCAATGTATTTTAAAAATATTATAAATTATATTTCATAATTTCTTCTTCATGTTATAATCTTAATTTATTTATTAGTTTCAATACCAAGTCCATAAAATCGTATTGTCCAGTATATAATCACAATTCATTATTTAATTATAAAACTCTAATCCGATAATTTTATTTTTAGTTAATGTAAATTGTGTTTTATAATCCACATACTTGTCATTTTGTTTATTTAGTATTTCCATAGCAACATGGTGTAAAAGAGATGAAGCTATACGAAAAAAGCTGGCGCGTAACGGAAAAATATCACCGTAACGAAAAAATGTTAACACTAAATTTTTTTCCAACCCCGATAAAGAAGTTTCACTTCAATAAGTATTAAAACATTTTTTTATGAAAATGGAAAAGCCACACTTGGTTGCAAATAAGAAATTAGTTGATTATTTGATTTTTAATGTTTGTCTTTCTGATCGGGTTTGTGAGAATCTAATATATTTTAATAATACAAGTGGAGCGTTTTAAGCATACGAAATTTTATTGGTGCATACTAAAGATGGATGAATGTATATCGCCATATCACCTAGTTTGGAGTCGCCATCAATCAGTTTTAAAGCTATTAAAACCTACATAAAAATAAATGACGAGTAAGGAAAGTAGAAAATAGGAAAATAAGGAATGAATTACCTTTGTTATCGTATGTAAAGTTCGTCAACTTTTTGTTGTACGAAGTAATGATACTATTAAATTCTCGAATGTCTGTCCGTTGAGTCTATTTAAAGAAATAAACACAACGTCGGGTGTACTATCAATATTAAAAGTATTTTTTAACTAATACACTCACTGTTGCCATTCATTACTTTTCTCTTTAAAGGTATCTCAATTGTTGAGAGTTCCGCCATAATTCTAAGTAAATTGAATAATATACATTCTTAGATATTTGATAAAATCCTAAAAACAAATAAAATCAATAGCTATAATGTAAAAAATACTACTTACGAAACTCTTTTTCTAACGTTCAATTTCGCTTTAAATTACGCACAAGAGTTTTGACAAAAGTGACAATTTCTTCTTCGTTTCGTGTTTTGGGAATAGCAAATTACGAAAAACGTTGTCACAGCATCGAACGACGTCTCGATTTTGATCGCGAAGTAAGTTCAGAATAGGAATAGGACGAAACGAAAGACGAAGTAACGTTCGGAATAGACCTCCTGGTTAATATAAAGAAGGTTCATATTATGTTCATGACAAGGGTCTGCTCTACGCTCGGGCGAGGACCCCACCATGGCCTCCATCGGCTTCGTGAGCAAACACTGTGAGGACCTCGCGCCACTCACCAAGATCGTCGCAGCAGAACAAGCGGAACTGTTGGACTTGGATAGACACGTTGATATTAAGGTTTTTTTTTTAGTTTTTCGGTCCTACAAGTCAGTTTTTATGGAATCACTAAAATGTCTTAGTATTTAAATAATCTGTATTTAATTATTATGATATATGTTTCAAATTTGTTACAGGATGTAAAATTCTTCTATGTTGAGGATGTGAAGGATCTGAGGATTACTCCTGTATGCAGTGAACTCAGAAATGCTATGAAAAAGTAGGAATAAATGTATAACATTAATAAGATAGTCAGTCCGTTCATAAAAAAATATATAAATGTATTCATCACTGCTTTCATACATTAAATTCGAATGTTTGTCTTGCAATGTCTCCCGGTGACGCTGTAATAGCCGACAGCGCTAACAGCATAAGACATGAACAAAAAAATAATAATAAATTGTCTTGCAACTTAATTAAAAAAAAATAGCTTTAATGCTTATTTTAATATCATAAATAAGTTTAGACCATTTTCATATAGTATTAATATGTTGTAAGAAAACTACTTTCTACAGCATAGGTCTTTAATCTTCAGCATAACTTTCAGAATAGTTCTAATGTTATGTTTTTGGAACTGTAATAAGAAGGAAATCATTGATCACGAAAGATAAAACTCAAAAATAATCTGACTTCTATCCAGAATAATATTTTGTGCAATTTTGTCGGTGCCAAATGGCAACCAATGTTTCAAACAACATTTTTGCGTTTCTTTTAATGCATTTAATAAAAAAAAAAACGAGAAATTGTATGGATCGCGAACAACTACAGTGAAATATCTGAAGGTAATGAAATAATAAATAATATAATGTGGTCCGCAGAGCTATATCGAAAATATCTCAGGCGGTACCATCGGAGCAGGCTCCCAAGGTCTACAGCCACCCCGGCCTGCAGCACTGCTTCCAGCTGTGGAAGCACGCCATGAGCCACGAGACTGAGAACTTTGCAAGTATGCTCACTGATAACCAAGGATCCGCCTTGGGACTACTGGAGCTGGGAAAGAAGGTGAAGGATAGACATATTTTTTACTAATTTAAGCCGATATAAAAAGGAAGGCAAATGAGCATGCGGGTCACAAGGTGACCCACAGCCTCTTGAAACATCAAAGGATGCACTATATTCCTAAACTGTTAATGACCTTTTGAAGTATAGACATGGGATTATCAGTCTTCCTGTGTAGGCTATGTTTAATCTTGTGTGGGATGTATATCCTATCTTATGTAAAGAAATATTCAAAATTATTTAAAAAAATGTGTAGAATCGCCAAAACTGTTTATTTAAGCAATAAAATTTAGTAGTGGTAGTAGTAACAAAATAAAAACTACTTGGAATTTAATGAATACTGAGACAGGAAAATCAAAATCTAACAGATCTGAATATTGGCAATAAATGGTAATAATAATTAGCAAAAAAAAATATTTAATCAACATATTTGTTTCAGCTCATCGGTCAATCGGATTTTACTCTAGCAGCGATCTTCAAGCTGTTGGACGATCAAGTGTTGCCAGCAGTCCCGGCCGCGTGGGCCGACCAGCTCACCGACAGCCTGAGGGACGACCTTAGCGTTAGTAGTATTAATAACCATTACCTATGTTATTTCGTGGTAACTGTGTTGCCAAATAAACATGCTATTTTTTTCTAACAATTTATTTGTGAACAATATAATTAATAATTTATCAGTATGGACTTCGAAACGCCGCTTGACATAAATGACTTCGGTTAGGTTTGATATTCTTAACAGAGTACCATTAATACAAATATTACAACCACAGTCGCTGTTGGGTGACAATGGTGTGTTGTTGTTCCCGTCGTGTCCGTCTCCGGCGCGTCCTCACTACGCGCTGTACACGGCTCCGTTCAACTTCTCTCTGTGGGGGGTCTTCAACGCACTTAAGTTTCCAGCTGTACAGGTTTGATGACCCTACATGTATTTGTACAACTCCACAACAAATCAACTTGAATTTACTCTGTAGACACTAGTTCATAAGGTCATGAGAGGTACAGTGACCCCTTCTCCGTGTCTTAGATCCCGCTGGGTTTGTCGTCGAGTGGTCTCCCGCTGGGCGTGCAGGTGGTGGCTGGTCCGCGGCGGGACGCGCTAGCGCTGGCCGTCGCACACCACCTGGAGGGCGCCATGGGAGGATTCGTGCCGCCCTGCGGACTGCCCGGGCGAGACTGACTCGACGCACAGGAACACGCATTGCCGGGGAAACTCACACCCGGTGGGGGTACTGGGTTCTGACACCTCACAGAGTGCCAGGGAACTGGGGCTCGGTTGAGGATGGGTGTTATGTACTATCTTTGAATTTAATATTCTTTTCTGCTTATATTTCTTAATTTAAGTTTTTTGTTGTTAACAACTAAGAAATATTCAATGTAATTTTTTATTGATCTGGTGCAATGTAACAATACTTTATTTAACACGTATTATTGAAGCATTTTTACATAGAATAAATTTTGTATTACGTAGTTTATTGATATCATTTATATTTAAATATATAAGACTGTTAGCTTTATATATACATTTAAATTATTAATGTTTTTAGGGTGGTGGAAATTCTATAGGAAATAAAGTGTTAATATATCAAAGATGTAAAAATCTGAATATTTATTTAATAAAACTTCATATAAAATGAGAAGAAATCTTTTATTCAATATTAAAATCTCTGAAAATCGTTCCCCCCTCCCGGACTAGTCGTCGTCGCCTGCTCCCCCGTCCCCCCACTATAGTAACTATGCGTTCAACAAATTGACTTTATACTATGTCTACACTTAATTTATAGTCAATAATATCAATAAATCGACATCTGAGCTTATATTTATAATTAAGCATATACAATATAGACTATTTAAGATCTAGTTTTGTACATCACATCGAATATTTTTATCACCTAGATAAGATTCTAGCTTCATAAATGCAATCAAATTTGACGACAATTTTGTGCACTCCGACACGCATCGGCGGCCGTCAAATATAAAATTTAAACTAATGTCATCACCCGAATAATATTCACGTACTAAATTCGACAATCGCCGGGAGCGAGGCCCCGGGATCAAGGCAACACTCATATATATCAACTTGTATCGTTACGATTTTATAAATCTCTGAAATTCTACGAAGGTAATGAGGTCCGGGGCGCGTGACGTCACGCGCCGGATGCGCGACAGCGGCACAGCAGCGCCGCCGCCAAGCGCCTCAACAGCGCTGGAGGCGCGGGGGCGGCGCGCGCGGGCGGGCGGGTGGCGGGCGGTCGGTCGCTGGGCGGGCAGGCGCTAGGCGCTGCCGGCCGGCGGGCGACGGACACGGGCGCAGGCGGGGCGGGCGGGGGGCGGCGCGCTCGCTCTCAGCTCGGGAACTTAACGAACAATGCGTACTGCAGCTCGTAACCGGAGAAGCGGCAGTGCTGTGCTTCCTTCTGCTCGAAACCGCCCACTGACGAGAACTTCTTCAACTGACGGGTTGCGTCGGCGGCCGGGGAGTCCTGCGGGTGAACGATCACGAACTAAACAACGGTGCCCAGCGTACGGTTGAAGAACAACGGAGGTCTCATTAATAACTTTATTAACTTCAAATTAATTCTAAAACAAACGGAGACGTTTTGGAGTAAAATTATTTCAATAACGAATCCGACGACCGAGCGTCTCTATAATTTATGTCTTAAGATGTCACTTCCAAGTGAACAAATGTCCGAGAGACTCACGGGTGTGGCGAACACGGTGACCACGAACTTGTTGGGTCTGAAGGCGGCCAGCACGCGCGCCAGCAGGGCGTCGTGAGGGAGCGACGCGTTGGACTCGAACGACACGTACGAGCACGACGACTCCGGGGTGATGTGGATCGTCATGTAGCAGCCCTGGAGAAGACACGGTTTAAAGATGAAGGCCACTTTTTATTACGACATACAATTGCGATTATTGATCTCGAATAACTAATCATAGTCTATATTTTAATCTACTGAATTAGACATTGTTACTAGTTAATTATCCTTCAATGCTTCTTTAATTCATTAAATTACCATTTTTTATAAATATTATAATACGGTATAATTAGTTAAATTACTTCGACTTAATTCCACAAGAGATAACGGTACTTAGTCATAGCACTTACAGATGGTAATTCCAAATCTCTCTACGGTAAGCGGGCAAAATAAATAATAAAATTAACTAATGTTCACAAGAACTGACTCTATCTGGATTGATTATTAGTTCAATAAAAACAATGCAACTAACATCTTTAGCGACTCCATTCATGGAGTATCCGCAGGGATCAAACAGGTAGTCATCTATCACCATGCCCGGGATCAGCTTGTCGATACCGGATGCCTGCAACAGAAAATTATATTTTAAATCTTGAGACACATGTTAGATAATTATTTACAAGTTTTTTTTTATAGATAATGTGTAGAGCATATTCTACATTTTAGTGGTTCATATAGAAGAACCAGCCATGCAACAATGTGGTGGGAATGGTATTGCAGCCGGTGTGGTGGGAATGGTATTGAATAGTTATAATGGAAATTAACGGCAGGCATCAGATCGAATCCTTCTACGTAATCAATTGGTAGATGCTGACACTGTGCCCTACCAGTTATCCATGTGTGGGCGGATGTGGGTCTACCCACACATGGATAACTCTATTGATATACTCCTAGTTTTTTTCAAGTCCAACTTGACCTTGTTCTCTAGAAGTGCGCGAAACTAACAATCATTTGTGTTAAGTCTCTCAAAACTTTGTTTTGGAACTGGTTTTAGAATTACACCTGGACAAAATTTAGTTTAACGTTTAGTTCGAAACCTTTCCTGGAAAGGATTCATAACAAGGTAAAAAAAAGGTTTTCAATACTCGTCGACATTTTAAGGTGAAAGCCCTGCAGGCCGGAATAAACAGCACTTTTAATAATGTCATGTGCATGATAATTAATACTGAGAATATCAATATTTATTGACATGCAAAGCAATACAGGAACAGTGTGGAAGAAAGCACATGACCTCAAGATACAAAAGTAACTGTGACCCCAATCCACCAAACCCTTCACTCACCCTGGTGGCGTCTGCGGCGGTGCCGGAGGCGGCGCGTGTAAAGATGTCCATGACTGCGGGATCTAGTTCAGACATCAAGATCTCGATGGTTTGATCCGGCTCGGACGAGCTCACTACCACCTGCTCCTTCTCCAATGCCGCCACTGTGCCTAGGAATTGAGGGGGGAGGGTTATTATAGAAAAGCTATCTGAATATCGAGCTCCTATTATTTTTAATAATGTCAATCCGTGATGGAAGTCCGAATCATAGACTATTATTATTTTCTTAACCCACCCTACGCGGGGTTATAACATCTTTTACTCACTCACTTCTGACATGTCAACTGCGTCATCAGTAGGTACTTGCTCTTTTATCCTTGGTATCATTTAAAAGACCCTTTTACCTCACTATCTCTCATACATAGATAGGGTAATAATTTATAATAATAATTGGTAATATTAGGCAAGTAACCCACCCTCCAGCGGCAGCAGTGTGTAGAGGTACCAGCAGTCTCCCTCAGGGCCCATGATGTACGCGCGACCGTCTCCGAAGAAGGAGTCCAGTAACTCCACCTGAGCATAGATCAATGACCTTGTATATTCTTACTCAATCATATTTGAAGGGATTCGTAACATAAAAATATCTACATTAATTATTTTTAAATCGCAAATGTAGATAATTTTGCCTGACATTTAGTTTGAAAAGTTTGAACGTAAACATTTTATCAAGTTAAAACTATTTCATATTTTTCATTATTTTAAAATGGATAAGCATTTTTTAATTTCTTAACTATAATAATTGACTAAGTCATTTTCGAGACATGTATATAATTGTATGGAAATGTTTGTGAAAATTTGCATCTAATTAACAATTACAAAATCATTATCATTGAAGTAACTTTAAAATTATAAAACTTAATAATATATATTACTATCAAGTCCTATAAATAAACACAGGCCAGTTTCTACAATACCATTCAAAATAACAATAAAATAAAATTATACATATCTCGATCCATAGAGTTAATTGCCTGAAGTAAAGGAATCAATTATTTACATATATGATACTATGACAATATGTTTATCCGATGCAATTCATTCTTAAATTGTAATATGTATATGAAATATAATAATGTTTCCGGTAGCACTTCTGCTTAGTGATTATCATTGAATATATAAATAGTGCAAACAAACACCGCATCCGATTATACTTAGTATATACCTATTTATTGGTATCTAGTTAGTTGTCGAACTAACTACCTACACTAGATTAGTATATGTACTTATCAACGGTTTTTATAAACTACATAATATTACGAGTAAGTACCTAATGATGTAAGTAATGGAGAAATAATGATATTTCCCATAAGGAAATTCCAGCCCAACTAGAGGAAAAAAAAATATTATCAATTCGACAACGGTTATCTAGCGGATCCTAAACATTAACGTATCTACAAAACAAACAGGCATATTCTGAGATAACCTTAATCGATAAAATCATCGGTCACTAAACCACCAAAACTTTTATTATATAACTATTAAATTATTAAATATATTATGTAATACACAACTCATCACAACCTACATAATAAGTATATTACTATACATAACTATAAATATACATAACCATAAACTATATATCGTTCTATTTTTTAAGTAACAATTCCGAAACCTAAAGATCAGTTTCTCAGCATTATTTCCAAATCAACATTGAAATTATTTAATATTCTTAATATCAGTTTGTGGGCTTCCTGTCTGTCAAAACGACTAGACCTGTACTATTTAGTTTTTTTTAGTATAGATGACCTAAACTATTAGTTAATTAAAACACTTCAACCAGCTAGGTACCACCAGCCTTTGTATAACACAAGCTGTCCATAAATATAATAACAATAAATATTATTATTATATTTTAACACCTAGATAATGCACGCATTCTAGGAAGTGGTTCAAATGACATACTATATTAAAAAGTACTCGTTACAACATATAAATAAATATAAATGTATAAGAAACTAAAGAATATCACGTTTGTCCATCGTGCAGTATATTTAATTAAGTATAAAGTTTACATAAATATCGATTTTCAAACAAATGTAGAACAATTTTAATCTAAAAGTTCACTGAACTTGTTTTTATAAGATTAAAATGACAGAAATAAGGTTCATTCACTTTTCGAATAAAAATTTCGATAAATATACATTTATTGGCTGTATTTTATTTTGGCTATACTCATGTTAGCCATATTTTGAGTACATACATATTATTGCATTATTGATTCTGTATAGCTTGAGACAACTATAGAGTAGGGGGAGACAGTCTAAAATGGGTCCATCGAAAAAAAAGAGAAAGCAAATGAGGTTATCAATTAGCCCGTCTCTTTTGTATGAGTGATTAGACAAAGATAAGTATGGGTCCTTCTTTTTCCCTCTTTTTTATTATTTGTAAGACACTCGCATACACGGCATGGCTATGATTCCTTTTATTCTATGTTATAATAACTTTATGGAGATAATCCTTCATTTTTAAGTACATTAAAATGTATCATTAAATTGGTCATAGTTCATTTAATTATTGTTATTTAGTTGTGATAGTAATTAACTGTAGCTTATAATAATATTTATAATATCGTGACAAATAACGATAATTAAAACAATGAAGTTTCAGACCAAAGTTCATGAATAATTTACGATGCTATATATAATATACAATATATGTTAATGTTTTTACACACGCTTCATGAAATTTCTAAAATTCCTATCATTTTTTTTTTTTTAATGTATTTAAAGTTATAAAATGATGTGATAACATGTATCTAGTATAAAATAAGTACGTAATTAACACATTATCAAGACGTTAAGTGGCAATAAAAATAAGAACTATCAATTTTTCTAATAAAAAAAAAACTTACCTCAGAATCAAAATTATCATGGGGTTTGAGTTGTTCAGTGGGTCTGGCGAACTCTCTCCTGGAATAGAAGACGTTCTCCACCCTGTCGTAACCCGCGCTCTCCTGCGCCAGCTGCAGCACTGCTCGAACACACCGCAAGGGGGTCGTCTTACCACACGTCTTCAGGATCCAGCGGCGACGGGACACGAACATGCTGCTCTCGCTGGAGGGGTTAAGGGTTTGGGGTTATAATCCGCGGAAATATTAATAATATTGCGATGATTTGATAGCACTGTCAAAAGGTTTGTGACACCATCATCCAATCAGAATGGTTCATTAGATTTGAAGGCAATTTCGTTAATTTTAATCAGCTTTATGATACTTGTCGTAAATGCCGCATTTAACAGTTAGAGAAATTCTAGTTATAGTTGAGGTTGAAGTTCAGATTAATTCCAGATGAAAGGCAAACTACAATTTAATAAACACCAATTATAAGACATTACCTATTATGTATAGGAATTTTATTTTATAGACAATTAAAAAGATATAATCGGTATCATAGTCATTATTTTTCATGACATTTATTAATTGATATTATTGGGTTAATATTAGGTATTTAATCTACTAATTAATTAATTTAAATATTAATGTAATACGGTCACGTTGATGATTGGTTCATAATAGCATTAGATTAAATATTTACTTTTTAAATAGATATTATTCGATATATTGGGGAATCATCGTGCCTTAGGTAAAAAGTAGTCTGGTTCACAGAAAGATATGAGGGAGAAAAACATACATTTAAAATTGTAAAGCAGTTTCAATAATTGATGAAACCAAAAAAACTGGAAAAAGCAATGGAATTAAAAAGAAATCATAAACTAAAAACCAACACAAAAATCAAATAACATTACATACACATATATATATATATATTTTACTGTTTGCGAAAGAGGCAGCAAACCTAGGAGTTCCTGGATCAGAGCATCCACGAAAAAGACATAAAGAGCACCCACATTGTATTAACCTTATAAAAGTTATCGCTAAAACCATAATTAACTGGTAAATATCCTAAGACTAATCATGAAAAACAAATCCAAATATATTTTAAGTATCATCAAAAGACCAAATGATCACATAATACTTCTAAAAGCCGGCAGCTAGCTTACGAGGATTGGCAATTATCTTCCAGAACATATTTAAAATTACATTACAATGATAAGAATTCTAACGATACTGCAATCATAGTTTTGATAACAGGGCAAAGGTCTCATCTACAGAAGATATGTTTAGAAGCATGCGCCAACAAAACTTTGATAATTATAACGTTTTAAAAGATAACAATACTATGTACAAAAGCTTATCTTATTTCAAACATAGCACAAGAACTATTAATAATCTTTTTATTAAAATTATTATATCCATCTTCTTTGGAAAACGAATGAAAATAATAAAATTCATGTCTATAAACTTAAAAAAAAATACAACGCTAATTCGTTATATACGCTTCTGGAACCTTCGAAAAAAAAAGAAACCGTGGGAGATAGATGACAAATTTACAAGACAAAAATAACAGATAACTACAATTTACATATCGTCATAACTTGACCAACTGATCCCCACAGTTATACGATAACAAGCAATAGTATTGAAGATTGTAATCTGAAACCAGAAATTCAAACAGTACTCATAATTGTACGCATCATGAAGTAGTGTCATGTTCTTATATAAGGACCAAAGTACTTATTGTGTACATTTAAATAAAATATTATGTCTATATAAGCACTTGTAACAATCAATTTAATAACCAATTATCCCAATCTGTCGCACGTATTATCACATCACGTCATTCGGTGTACATTTTTATTTAAAAGTACCCACGATAAAAAAAATCTCAAATGCAATTTTTTTACTTTTCTAAAGTTTAACGTTTTTCTTTTTACTTTAATAATTACAATTATTACAATTGCAAGTTATATGTCAGTGTGTCACTAAAACCAAAAAGCCTTTTATCTGTATGGACCTCATGAATCATCATTAATGTGTTTATTTATGATTCGAATCACATAAAACCCATTACATATCCATCAAGTTAATGACTAATAAAATTAATAATATTAATTATCACCATTAAATCAATCAGTGTAACACATGCGCATCTCCCATGTAAAGGAGTTTATCAAATGAAGTAACTCAGTCAGTACATCGCGCAGGCTCCGATCGATACTGTACTGGGAGATGACAGGGTGCTTAAATGAAGTAGGCTACTCAGATCTCTTACTATGAAGTAGGCCATATCGACCTCTAAACGACTGTCTGTGACCTCTTACGGAATAATAATTAAACTATCAACAATAAAAAAAAACATATTTCGATACTGAAAATCGGAACATCGATTGAAATAATAAAAAAACATGTAACAGATCCAAACTAGAAGAGGCAAACACAACAGAACTGTCATTCTACGATTATAAATGCATGGTTGCAAATTAGAATAGGTATATAAAACCCTAGCATAGAATGACAATAATATAATTAATATTACTTGAGTAATACTGGCACGTGGAGAACCACGTTATAAAAGCGTGTTCGAAACAAACCGTTGAAAATCTCGAAACGAGTTTCGATACGGTTTACTACGGTTAACTATATAATATATATCATACAGATATAATATTAACTATTAAGTGTTTAAGTAATATAAATTAGACGATATATGTATTTTAGAGTAATAATTTGGCCCCACATATTAATTTAGTGACGTGGTTTGTCAGACACATATTCATACATAACACACGAAGATCATATGAATGATACAAATATAGAAATAGTTCTACAAATAACATAAGTTATAATATGAAACGAAAATGTCACAGTTATTTTTATCATAATACGTGTCATTTTACGACTTTATTCCTTCAGACTTTATCAACAAAATCTGTAACAGTTTATATACATAAATGTACATTCATTTTTGTTTTCTTTGTATATAAAATGAATTATGTACGCTTAAAAAAACTTACGCATGAAATATTAAATATTATATATTTTGTATGTTTTATAATTAATAAGAAGTATTAATGTATATTATATACAATGTACCTATATAGACTTGGTCGTTACTAAAGTTTCTCAATTGATTATTAAAAGTGAATTGACTCGTTATTTGATAATAATCGAAGAGGGTAAAACGAAAATGCAATATTTAGCCTCATTGAATACATAGATGGTTGAGAAAATAAACTTTTCAAACAGAGCGCAATATCAACACTCATGTGTTGTCAAGCAAGGTCCAAATTTTGCAATACTTTTGCAATACAATACTTGCAATACTTATTATATATTATAATAAAAAAAAAAGATTTAAAAACTAAACTACATCACTAATTATGAAACTGGTAACACAATTATGAATAACAAAACCAAAACATACGCCAGTATTAATAAACATAGAGTTTAAATTACTTTAAACATCGTTTAAACTCGAATTTAAACAAATAACAGCAAAGTATTTAAAAAACTATTGGTTTCGGCGCCATAGTTCAATACAACAAATCATCTTAATATAGACCGGCGTAACATTGTCAAGGTGAACCATTGCGATTAGTTGACTGCAATTGGTCGCCTATTACAATATCGTGTGAGATCATTCTAAACACAATAGGTTGATATTGAGAATATACGTTGGTACTTGGTGTGGTGATACCCTGACTGCTGAACCGAAGGATGTGGGTTCGATTCCCACACGGGGCAGTTCTTTGTTTGTTCCGAGTTTTGGTCCTACTTTTTATGCGTTATTTATGTTTGTGAAGCGACGTAGAAATAATAATCACTAATAAAAAAAATACATAACCATACGTGTTTTATAGTAAATAAATGTTAAATAATTAGAATGTAATATTACGATAGTTGTAACAGATTTGAAAGTTCAAATTTCGTAAGGGTAGCCATGATAATACACTCCAAGGTCGCAAGTCTCAACTAGCGTGGCTAGACGTTTGGCAATGGCCAATGGCGTTAATTTAGATGAGTACAATAACACTAGTCCACTTTAGATTATTATTCTTAATAGGGAAATATAATTTAACTATCACTTGTTATACCTATTATTAGTTAGTAATATGAATATTTAAGATTATTAAACAAAACAAAAATAAGAAAAAAAATATATGGATTAGGTAGGTAGGTATATCTTTTCCGTAAACTGTAAAGTTTACAGCTAGCTTTTATGAGATATATTTATATTTTCTTTAAATTTAAGTAGATTTCTAATTCGACAGCTCAATTTAACTGGTTTTCGGCAACCCAGAGGAGATGCAACCTGTTATGTAGCAATAACAACCTTGACTGTCTGAGCCACTTGTGTGGTCAAACAAAAAATGGGTTTCGGTAGCGAATTGTGTAATGTTTTATTATTCAAGCTGGCCAACGAACGAACGAGTCCCGTGTGGGGACGACATAAGAGTTGGAAATCGTAATTAAAATAAAAGACAACATAAAACTGATTACCTATATAATATTTAATTTTTATTTAAATTGTATGTATTATGTATATGTAATCTTAAATTATTTTCTTTTCACATTGAAGTGTACAACTACAAGTCTTTTCTAATAAATGTAGATGAATATTCCAGTATCCGACCAAACGGAAGCCGCATCCGGTGGAGAGTGCACTGCGCATGCGTGGACACAGCCACCTTGACCTTCCCACCCCTAACGCTCTCGGTAGCGCGTAAAGTGCGGCTAATGTATTGTATGATCGATAGTGCAATGTTTTGTATAACATTGGGAAGGATTTTCTTTGTTTCACAAAATTTTAGATAACATTTGAGTGTACATAGAAAAAAATACTTTATTGTAAAATAAAATATAATAAAAAATGATAAAAGAATATTTTTACAAAACAAATTATGACCTAGTTAGTTTTCATACAATGTACTGGGATACTCTGACCATAAATATAAAATGGCAATTGGCTGTAATCATTGTTCATAAATCACATTGTAGATAATATCAGTTTAGTAAATATTTTTTTTAATAGTTTTTGAAGGATAAATTTATAATATGAATATTATACCCAAAACTATAATAACCATAACACGAAAATTTACAATAATTTGACGAAGTGGCAGAAAGAAGTCATTCTATGTTTATAAAATAAATTAAAAAATTACCCCAAAAATATATATGTACAAATAAATTTTGCATAGCAACATAAACGACGCAAAATCTAAGAAAAATGTTGAATTGGAAAGCAATCGTAATTTAATAAATAAAAGGAACAGTTTGAGCACGTGTTAACTAAATATTCTAAGAGCTTACACACAGCATCCGATCTGTTTCCTTTGCCCGAACTATTTTGCGCATTGCATTTGTTCGGATACAAACCCGATTGCATCGAATCCGATCAAACAAGAATGAGATAAATTAGTTTAGTTACACCTAACTGCCGTTATATTATTAGTAATACTTTCCATATAATTTGGTCGTTTTATACATTATTAGATGTTATAGAATAGCTTCTATAACCGGTTTTAAATACTAAATCAAAAATTAATTAATTAGCCCATACATTTCCTAATGCAGGGAACAATCTACTCGATTTGGTTACATATCATCGTTTGAATTTCTCCTAAGATAAGTTTCGGAGTTGAAATCGAATTCGAATCGGATGCAGTGAATAATCTCACACATTATTTAAATAAGCATATCGTCCCTTCGAATAATTTCCTCATTAGTGCAATAAGTCTTGAATAAACCGCTGAGACATATGACGTACTTCAACTTTTTATATTAATATAATATTTGCTTCCTAATCTATACACATTAATAAACATGAAGTGTCTGTTTGTAATTCCAATTTAACAGCTTTTTTCTTACATAAAAAAATCTTAAATTTTTTGGTCTGTCTGTGTGGTTGTTCGGGCTAATCTTTGTAACGGTTGGACGAATTTAAAAGGACTTTCTGTACAGATAGCTTATAAGGAGTTACTTAGGCTACTTTAATTTAAAACAATATTTGAAACAGAACAAAAATTTAAATCAATGAAATGGTGAACAATATCTGTTTCAATTAGTAAGTGTATATAAAAATTAAACGCAGACGAAGCCACGGGTAATAGCTAGTTGATATCATGCCTTCAACACGTGGGGTAGGTACGTAGCTTGATATCAACTTCTGTCGACGAAATAGGATGAGGTCAGAAAAGCCGTTGTTATTTTTATCGACGCCATATTTAATTAAATAATCGGGTATAATTATTATTGTTAGTTTTATTACTTAGCTTGACTCTATGATTGATTAAAGCAATACTTAAAATGTACCAATGTTGTTAATGCGCAATATTTACATTGCGCATTACATATTGTAGGTATTTGGTTACTTGTTATACAAATAAAACTAGACAGCTTTAGACTAGTTAGGGCTTAGGTTTAGTAGACTTAAAATAAAATTGTATGCAAATAATAAAATGTTGAGCTGAATGTGTTATAACAAGAAAAGATAAGATAAGAAATGAGTATAACCGAAGCTTGAAACTTAAGTTCGCTACAGAAATGAAATGCAAGATTAGCGTGTTATAGACATGTTATGAGAAGAAGTGAAAACTATGCAAATTAAATTAAAAATAAACAGATGAAGCTACGAAGAGTTACGAAAATAAATGGATATGGAAGAGGAAGGCCTAAAAAGGCCTAAAATCGATGTCTCTAAATATATAAAAATAAATCTAAAATCTAAGGTATCATAGGAATGTGTGGAAGATAAGAGCAAGTGGAACCAAGCCCACGTAGAAAAGGACTAGAATTATGATATTACAAACTCAAACGATCTAATTGATGTCTGAGTCACGGACATATACTTATGAAATTTAAGCACCCAGAAATACATCCTTAATTCTGCCCATTTATAATTTACATTTTGGCTATTTGCCCGCTATCAACGTCAGAGATACGGAACGAGACACTACACTTACGTATTACTACGTAACGTACGACGTAAGTAATATATATTTTTTTTCAGTGTTCCTAGTACGAGTTTTGACGTTACCAAAACTGTGATAGTTCTCGTCAAATCACAACCTAGAATTATTATACACTCTATGAATCAAAATCTATAGACAAATTTAAAAAATATTTATCGTTATCGTTCCCAGCACTAGGCTCCATAAATTGGGTAAATCCTTTAAGGGTAATTGTATACGTTTTTATAATAAGCTTCCAAATGAAGCCTTAAGCCTCTCATTAAATAAATGTAAATTATTTATGAAAAAAAAAATTGATAAAAAAATCCTACTATAGTGTTGTAAAGGATTACATCAACGACGGTATGGCCTGGGAATGAATTGTATTGTAGTGCGAATAGCTAATAATCTCCGCAATTTGTTTTTTGGTATAAATTAATTTTGCTTTATCGACCTGCTGCATCACACCGATTCCTTAGAAGTCACTACTTGCGGTAGCGCGTCGGGAGGTTGTGTGGCAGGCCGATGATTGTTTTAATTTTTTTTTTACTGTTATTATTATTTAATTTTCGTTGCCTGAAATTATTAGGCTTCATTTCCGATTGATTGCGACGGTTCTAGTGGTTCCAAAATTGCATTTAAGATTGACGTTTATTAAACAGTGATCACAATAACAAAAAATATATCCGGCTGAGTTTGTTGTGTGGTTCTTTTAAGACCAGAACGCGTTTGGAACCCTTATAGCTTTAACATTAAGTTTTAACACTTACATTACACACTTACTTACATTACATGTTAACGTACACAAGTGATCACTGATTATGATTCTAAGTGGAAAAGATATAAATAAATAAATAAGTTATTTATTTAGAATGATTTATAGTAATCATCCTCATCACCATATTTTTGGAGGTACAAATATTGGTTGGATGGCAAATATTAATAATATCAATATTGATGCTACACTAACAGTTACATAATATAAACGAGGTGAAATGATTATGGTCCAAGAAATATCGTTCAATAAACGACACTGTTATCAGAAATGATAACATAGCAACAGCTTAATAAACTGATACTTTACGGTAGTTTACTATACGAAGGTACTAATAATAACAAACTGATAATCTTGGACCTTTGGGGTAATATTGGGTGACTAAGTCTGTACGTCATCTGTCAACCGAATTCCGGACATGGATATTGTCATTGAGATGGTAAAATTTATACAGTGATAAGAAAGGTTATCAAGCATTTAAATAAAGTTGCGACATGTGGTATAGTTTTAATAAATTAACAAATTATATTTTATTGCATACAACCGGCCGATAAACTTCATGGTAGCAGTCAGGCAAACGGGGAGGTAAGGACAATGGGAGGTATTGCCCCTTTAGGCTCTATATTCTAAATTGACAAATAATCTACCTTCGTTTAAATGTCATAAAATATACTTTATTACTTATTAACATCCCAAGTATGAGAATTCAATACAAATATGGTTTTAATGTAGTATTTTAATTTTTATGTCGAAAGAACGAATTATCAAAAAATATTTCGAATCTCTTAAACGGAAATGATATAACTTAAAGAATGTCACCTATCAAAATTGTCTCTCTGCATCAAATCCTATTGCGTATTTGTCGACGACCGGCCAACGGAAGGTAAGCGTAACTTAGTCTCAAAAGTCAAAACTATACATTTATCATTATACCTACCACTTGTCTAGAACCCAGAAAGCTACCGACTTGCAGAAATGGCTGACTGACCTGACTAATTCCCTGTTTTTTGTAATTGTCTTAGTATTTAGTAATTTAATGATATCTAATTTGAATTAATTAAGTGTTATTATTTTTAATTGCAAATATCAAATGATAACACTTTAACAACATAGATAGTCAAAAGTTTCTAAGTTAACAATTATTTGTTTATTTATTTAATATTAAACTCATTTAAAAAATCGATTTTAAAGATGATGTTTAATAGTACCCCATAATCAAAACTACACTAGGCCTTAACTATACAACAACCAACCTATAATAAATAGCCCTACAAATGAATCTATAGCTTAATTAAAAAAAGAATAAACTAAACAGTTTCAACTAAATCAGTACAAGCATGTTATTATATATTACCTACCTCAAAACATAGGCATCCACTTGCTCGGACTGTGTGAAAGATATGATTTCACAGCGGACTATCTTAAGCACATTTTCCCATTGTTGACTGAAACAAACACTTATATTAGATTATTAAGGAAAAACAAGTCTAACCTGTAGACAAAATTAATACATTACTTTTTACAGTAGCTTAAGATGTTATTGAACTCAGATAGTCAACAATTTTTTTATAGCCTATCATTAACCCAATTCTTCCAATCTAAATTCACAAAATATTTAGCAATAATTAATTTAAATATTAGTTTAGATCTATTCTTTTTCACTAAGACCCAGATCTTCAACATACGAAGTCTGAAGTGCGGTCCATCTTAGATGTAATAAATGGAGTATATTACCATTTTTTATTAAATAAAACTCTTTCATCATAAGACATCAGAAGCATACTAATTACATATACTTATGTTGTATAAGTTAAGCTATTAAAGAAACTTGTTTTGGTTATTAATAGTTGAAATATTTACAATTAAATAAAACTATAAATCATATTTTAAATATATTTAAAGAGGTAATTTACATGAAATCAACAGATAAATAAAACAAAACAAAATTGCTGTCTTTAGTTTTTAATTCAATTGAGTAAAGTTTTACAAAGACAATATTTTGTTAATAATATATTAAAAAACTTATATAAAACAGTGGTATCAGGTCATGTAATGTATAAGAATATTCTAGAATGATTGTATTTCAAAAAGTGATTATTAACCAACATCATCTTTTTGGGAACAAGTTCTGTAGCTTTCCATACTACATTTTAAATTACAGCCAAACCAGTTTTGAGCAATTTTAAGAATTACTGTACTTTTTTTCTCAAAAACCAACAACACTATTATTATTTAATGTCTGTTTCGATAACTTTTAAGAATTTGTTACCATGCAAATAAAAATAAATTGATTTATATTTTAATAGGCAATTATAAGGTCATCTTTATTTACTCTTAGAATGAATATGACGTGATCTTATGATAAGTTTTTTTGTAAGGAATAGTTACATAATTTACAAAAGTACTGTAAAATCTTGTAAGCAGTTCCAACTACAGATATAAGCATTTTACATTGACTACACAAGCATTAAAAATCAAAATAACTAGTACTGTCTATCATTCAATAGGTTATTAAAGATAATTAACTGCAGGCTGAATCGGAAATCCTGAAATTTTAATTTTACCGGTATCGTAGGTAATAAAACAGCTGATTCTAGAAGATTCCATAACAATAACATTATCACTATATGCAATATTGTAATGTTTTAAATATAACAGTCATTATAATTGGTATTTAATTAAAATACAAAAAATCTGAATGTATTAGTCTTAATAATTAAGTCTTGTTTATTGATGTAATACACAGACTGGTAGTTAACATTGCCGGTCATCTGTGTACCTATTGTCTAATGTCGCGCAATATAAATAAGCAAAATTAAATAATAAAATCAAGGCCATAGAAGTAACAAAATTAGTACTTACCGAGTGATTTTCCTTAGATCCGCATGCTTCACCGGCGTAAACCAAATTTCTATCAATTTTTCGACACCCTCAAAAAATTGATCATTTTTTTCACTATTAGATATAATTTCAGTGCCAGCCATATCGATATTATGTCAGATTTATTATTATTATTATATGGAAATCTTAATCACTGAAAGCTTTCAATTCTCACAACCACAACGCCTCGAAGTCGGAAGTTGACTGAATCAGCTGAATGAAACAAAATTATTGGCAAAATGCAGGTGATGAAAAGATGTATTATCTTTCTCTTTCTTACACACCGATCGAGCCAGCGACGGCGCGCGTTTCGAACGAGTGATCAAGTGACTGAAGTTATCTAAAATGCGTTCAGGCTTATAAAGCACGCATTTGTTGAGTTTGAATTATAAGTAGATCCCCTTATCTTTCATGTAAGGTTGCCTATTGGCATCAATAATATTTTTTAGTTTATATAATTTATTCAACTTTTAACTTTCTCTGAAAAGTTATTATCTAGATCAATTTTATGTCGAGAACGCAAGACCTAATAAAATAAAATATTTACTTAATACATAATATGTTTCCTTCAGTAGTAATATTAGATGTATTATTTAAATTTAGCAATGGTAGAAAAGTTGTGAGTATAAATAAACAAAATATTTATTATATTTATCTTAATTGATTTGATATTTTTTTGTTACTGTTTGAATATTTAATAAATATATATGTAATATAGTTTCAACCAAGATGAGTATATAATGCATTGGTGCTAATAATAATAATATAACTATCGGCATGAAACAGCGTTCATGGACTAGACTACGCATAATGGGAAGTGTATGGGAAGCCACTTCAGTTTTTGACGAAATTCAGAAATGTGGTCGTATTTTCTTAAGCCAAATATGAATCGTATAGCAGTATTTTGGAGTCACTCAAGTTTGTTAAGTTGGTCCTCAGTCAAATTAAGATACGTTGCATCGGCATGATCGAGAATAAAATGAAGAAGAGAGTGTGCTAACATAAATTTGGTATTACTCGGAAGAAAATAATGCAGTTGCCATAAAGATCGCATTGCAACAAAGATTTTCTTACTAAGTTCTTTAATGTGACTAAACCAAGGCAAGATCTGATCCAGATGAATGCCGAGGTTTTTCACAGTAGAAGATTAGGATATAGGAACATTATAACATAAAATTGCAAAAATGCTTCCCCAATTAACTCTTGCAATCATACCGGGACTGCCAATAATAATAACTTAGGATTTGATTTGATTTGGAACCATACTATTCCACTGAAATATTGCAGATAGGTCACTATTAATGGTAGATATTGAGGAGATAAGATCTTCAACTGTTGAGAGAAGATTGAGATTGAGTAATAGAATTAATGAAAATTTTAAATAGTAAAGGAGATAACACGCTACCTTGAGGTACCCCTACCGAGACGTTACACCAAGACGAGAAGGTATTACCGTTCCGAATGAGCTGTCGACGGCCAGTGAGGTAACTCCGAAGCCAGTCTGTTAACGATGGAAATATGTTAATTGAAGGTAATAGGGCCAGTAAAATATCGTAATCAATAGTATTAAAAGCATTGCTAAAATCTAGAAGGGTTAAAATTAAAATCTGTTTATTATTTATTGTCAACTGAATGTCATCAGTTACTTTGACCAACGCTGTAGCCGTGCTATGACCGGGGCGGAATCTGGACTGCCAGAGATTTAAAAGATGATGTTTGTTAAAACATAGGCTCAGTTGTTCAAAGATTAATTTCTTAAGTATTTTTGAAAGGAAGGGTAAGATGGAGATAGGACGGAAATCACTGAAATTTAAGGGTTTGAATTTTTTTGGTAATGAAATTATGTGGGCTTGTTTCTAAGTATCGGAAAATTTATCGGGTAATGGAATGGTTTAAGATATGGGTTAAAATGGGAGAGATAACATCTAGGGTGAGTCAATGGCCTCTGAGGAAGAAAAATGTTTATAATAATAATCAAAAATTTTTTATAATATCATTTTTAAATCAATACTATACGACTTTCTGGTCATTATTACATTACCTACTATTTAAAATAAATAAAAAAAATATATTTGTTACAAAAGTATTGTGTGCGTGACTGTACAGTTGCGCAGTTATCCCCTCCAAATTTCGTTCAGACCTATTCATCAACGTCGATACCTGTACCTATAGCAGATTCTGTGAGAGGCACTTGGTTTGCTATAGGTTCTCAAGTTAAGAATATTAAATAAAACAAAACTGTTACAAATAAACTCTCCTGAATTTAATATGAGCAAATTGAGAAATAACATTTTTAATATCCAATTATTTCAGCTAATCATACTCAATATTCATCAAAGTGAAATGATTAAGACGTTTTTGGCCCATCATGTTTGTTAAATCATTTTTAATCCATTATAACTTTGAAAGGTTTATAAATACGATTCTATGGAATTTTTTAATAAAAGTTTATAAAATTGCAGTTCCAGAGGCTCTAGTTTCTTGCTGTCAATAACAGCAGACAGATCAGTTTTCAGCAGTTCAGCGAACTGAACTGGTTCGTCGCCTAGACTGTTCTCCAAATCATCTTCGTAAGCACTGACCCCACTTAAGGGGTTTTCCAAAATCTTTTCTATTGCAAGGGATTTTAGCCTCGAGCTCCTAAAGAATCAGTAGTTTTGTGATATGCTTCCATAACTAAAGCAGACTGTATGTTACCAATAACAATAATAAACACCTGAATATGGAAACGTCATCCAGGGTTTGATTTACGTACAAAAATTTTCATTTTGGGCCTACAGCCCAAAATCAAGCAACACAATTAAAAACAATAGGTACCTACTCGAAGTAATTTCAAAACCACAATCGTCAAGAATGTCTTACAACTAAAGTGCTTTTAACCGTTTTTGTTTTGCTAAACGTAAATTTACAGCATGTATTTATTAATTTAAATTCAATAGAATGTAATTTTATTTGATCGGGTTGTTACGACTAGCTCGTTTGATGACAATATCCGGAAATTACCCTGTTACTTTGGAAGTGGTGTTAAGTGTTAACTTGCGTATAGTGCAGTGTGCAAGCAGTACAACACATAACTTTTGATATTGCCAGCGCTCTTTTGGAAATGTAGTAAATTATTCAATTATTTTTGTATATATTGATACCAACGTTTTTCGTGGTAGGTACTATAACTATGAAACACCTTGCTCTAAATTAATAAGGATTAAGCACAGTACCGTTAGCTAGCTAGCTCGCTCTTAATAATCTCTTAACATGATTGATATGATAATCCATTCATAAAATTAATTTATATTTTATAATAAGTCACGATTTGTGGTTGCTTACCACAAATCGTGACTACGTTAAAAAATATACACAGTTTACAGTTCGCCTTTTTCGATATATGATAATTATTATATAAGGTCCCCTTTTTTTAATCGCAAATATTTTAAGGGTATCTTCGGGCCAAGAAACTAAACTATTCCCACAAGAAATTAATCAGCTAATCGTAAATTTGGTAAGGGAGATCGAAAATTCATGATAAAATCTAGTTTCGGATTTTCAGGTGGGACTGAAGCATAGCCTAACAAAATATACTTACGCTCCTATCTAAATTGATATTTATTTAGGGTCAGGTAGGTGTTGTACTCGTACTGCAGGGACAGTAGCATTAATTGCTACTCTTGCTATGTGGCCAATCCGGCACTGGGTAATGGATATTTATAAAACAAAGCAACCGATGTTGTATGACTATTATTTAGTTATTTATTAATGTTAGAAAATAGTTTAAAATGTATACATGTTCGAAAATATTTTCAAACTTTAAACAATAACAACTTGGTTATACACAAACTTGTATAATCTTAAACATTATCTCCAACACTCATGGGTAGTTGGCAAAGATCTCTTTGAAGAGATAAGCTCATCCTTTGTATATGTTTTTGCTATTATTGTTTTTTTTTTGTAACTATTTGTGGTACATAAATAAATAAAAAAATATAATCAGGATAAGCTTAGTTATTTATTGTAAGTTATAATATTTATTATGCTGCTCTTCCCCATTGAAGGATATTAAAAGAGAAATCAAGGGTATTCAACATTATCATGACCAGAAACAATTTTTATCATTATAAATATATTTCTAATTTCATTCCCTCTCAAAAATCTTCAATGTAAATTATCGTTTTTTATGTACAGTTGGCAAATTAATAATTAAATAGAAATATATATATTTTTTTATAAATACTAATACACTTGGGTTACAAAATGAAATTAAAACAATGTTTCATAACTTTTCAAATGATGCCACCAGTCTATGTAGTGTGCCGTCTTCTATTTTTTTTACATGTTTATATTTTAGTTTAATATGAGGTATGTTGGGTATTTCATCATTTTCTTTTTCATTCAAAGTGAAATCTTCAATGCAAGGTTCGAGATCCTTTTTCAAGGATGTTGTTGATTTTGTTCTTTTATCTTTCTTGCTTTTTAAATTGGAGACATCACTATTGATCTCAACAAGATTTTTGTACATTCTGTCATTGAAATGAAAATTAAGTTTCTTTGTCATCTGAAACAGATATTATTTTTAGTCATATATTATACTATTATGGAGTTATGGATTTGAATTCTTCTTCAAATTACCTTTGCACTCATTTCAGTTGAATGGGTATTTAAATCATTTGAAGTTATCGGTGGAGGAGCCGATGTACGCAAATCAACTAGATAGTTAGCTAACGCCTCACTTGTACATAATGTAGGCTGATCAAGTTCACTTTCCTTATAGGATCCTAAAGGCTTCTTTACGCATTTAGACGAACTTGAATCTCCATTGCTCACCAAGTTCTTTTCTTTAGAGACTCGCTTCTCGTAATTACGTACAAGAGTTTTCTTTACTTTAGGATCATTGCTAGCTTTCCTCATTTTGATTATATTTATAAAAAGTTCATTGTTTGTCAACAATTTAAAAGTCAATGGACCGTTACTCAAAAGTCTCAATAGAGTGTTGACACTGACACTTAACTTCACAGAGTGTTAAGAGTGTTATACAACACACACATTTTAACTTACTTATTATAGCCTGAACCAGATTGTAAATGTTTAAAGGTATAATGGTAGGTATGGTAATGATTTTTTAAGCTACAAAAGGTATTGATCATTTTAAAACTAAGTTTTCCACAAAAATTTTCAAAACTTTAAAGTTCAAATAAGTTCTGTAAACTGTACTGTTCCTTTTAGTGAAGTTAAAAATAAAAAATTACAACGTAAAAGTATTTGGTATCTGTCTCTGTACAGTTTTAGCGCATTCGATGTTGTTATTAACTTCCATATAACTATTATTTTTAGGTAATAAGGATATAAAACAAAAATAAACTTATGGCTGATGGCAAACTATTTGAAAATATCGAAATAACGCTTGGATTTTTTGCTTTGAGCAACTTGGCCGAAGGGTCAAAAACATAAAGGTAAGCTAAGTCCCGCCATCACCACGAAAGCAGTTAGAACGCTTGTCGCTTTGGAAGTATTTTTCAGTTGCTTATTATTTTATGAATGAACTAGAGAATCTAATTAAATATGGTATTTCGCTATGTACCCACATAATGAAACTGTAAAAATCTGATATGTACATACTTCTGTAATAATATGTTTGAACATGTTATAAGCAAAGGTATAACCATTACATTCTAATTGAGACTAGATTTAAAATTAAGAATGTTTGCTGAGGAACTAAAGAACTTACTTTATATGTAGCAGTTTTTTTTTACGTTTATATATTGGTTAAGGTATATTAAATTCCAATTCCTTATAATGTTTTGTTTCTGTTAAAATTCCAAAGCCACTTTACTTTCAGGTCACTTTCTTCTGGTTAATAAGGTATTTTCTTCATAGAATTATGTATAATATCTTGTCTCATTACAGGTTTATCTGCCAAAATTATAGTGTGACGGCAAACAAAGCTTAGGCACGACAAATAAAGCTTAAAGGCTCGTTAGCCGTTCATTTATGGCATAGTCTGTCTACATCTATAATAAGCAATCTACCAATAAATCTGTGACAGCTGTCAAAATCTTTCTGACGTGAGACGTCCCTTCAGTCGTCACTCGTCACACTCACATATATCTTGATTCTTTTCTCTTGATATTTCCTTCTGCTGATTTCTTAAATTTTAATGATTGGCTGTGTTGTAGTGTAGACTGTAGTTGTAACTGATAAGTGCTATAGGTTTTCTAGATATTATAAATTAATAAAAATTTGTATTTTACATATTCGATAGATACTATTTTTTTTAAGAAAATTATTTAAAATGATCAGAAGTGTAGAATTTAAAGTAAGTTTTAATTTTGTGACAAGCGTGAGTAACCGTGTCATATAGATCTCACTTGCCACATATTGATATTTTCTATAAATTTCAGAACCCAGATGTTTTACCCGTCGAAAATTTAACATTATGTGTATCAAATGCTGGAGTAGTACAAAATATAAAAGCCCTAGTAAGTACTTACGAAAGCCCATCTTACCTTCTCTAAAATAATTTGTATTACAAAATTGTGTTGGCATAACTTATGAAATACTTGTGTAATGTGTATAAAAATTATAAAGCAAATTGTTTTGCAATTAATTTCATAGATAAACATAACATTTATCGTAATTATTTTTATAAATCTATAACCTTAGGTAGTTACTACTTCGTATAATACAAATAATTAGTTAATTAATTATTATAAAAATTAAAATAGTTCTTTTGTTTACATAGTGAATGAATTCTTTATTATAACAATTTATAAATTATATAGTCAAAAGTCACTGTATCTATTACAGGATCCATATTGGATAGAAAATAGAGATCTAATACTATATGAGCGACCTCCGTCTGGATCTGAACTAGTTTTAGGAGCCTTGGACTCGTGGAAGTCTAAAATGGAAATGTATTTAGAAAATTTAAGATGGCTCCTACAATTGGAATATCATAGGTAATTATTTACCTTTAGCAATAACTAAGTAAATGTAATTATTAAGTTATAAATCACAATGTTTAACTGAGTGCAATAAAAAACTTGATGTAACTTCATTTTGAACATATTTTTCTCATAAATTTGTAGTTGCCCATCATTGTAAAATATATTCAAAACAAACAAACAAATATATAGCTTTAACAATAAACATTAGAATAAATAAAATTTTCTTTAAAGGTTCAAAGAACTTATTCCTCTCTTTGCCATATATGCATTTGCAAGAGCATTTTCTTGCTATGATGTATGTAATTTTCATTAAATTTTAGTTATTGTATTTAAAAATTTATGACAAGACCATTAATAAATCATATTTCAATAATTTTTAGGACAATTTGCTAATTTATACTGTTGGACTCACCTACTGTTTATACATAAACTTGGTTTTGAACTGTGTTTTTTTTGCATTTTGTCTTTTTGTTTTCTAATTTAAACATTACTTTTGAGCTTTTTATCTCACATGGATATAGATTTGATTGCTTTTTTTAAGGGCATTATTACAACGTTTAAATTCTAAAATCATAATTGTCTAAAGAAATACTGTTTAGATGGAGACGGATTTACTTTTATATCACTCATTTGTAATAATATATTGACTTTTATCAGATTCTGGAGCACAGTGCTGTACCATCCTCAATGTATGGACTCACTTGTATCATTCATACAAGAGGCCAGACCACCATACATGCCTTATGAAAGTATGAACCTGCAGACAGTATATGACGAAATCCGTCGACTAGTACTTATTGTGTTCAGCAGACTTGTCACTAATAAAGAGAGTAAGGTAAATGTACACACAACAATATTGTTAAAGAACACTCTTGTCTAAATGCGAATTGCATGGAGGTAGTTTGACTATAAGTATGTTTGCCTGCCTGTCTGTTAGTATGATTATTTTAATAAAAAATATATAGAATAATAAAATATATCACTTCTGTCTCTTACAACTTAAATATGAGGTTTCTGTTTTGACAAAATTAATAATTTTAAATGTTATTAACTTTAACATTCTTGTTTTTAATTCTATGGTTATTTAATATAATTATTTTACTGTTAAATCAAGTTACTGGTGTAAATATTTAGAAATGATGGCTATATTTAGTAATGATGGTTATATTTAGTTATCATGGTTATATTTAGTAATGATGGTTATATTTAGTAATGATTGTTATATTTAGTAATGATTATTATATTGACCTCAACTTCCATTCTCATATAATATGTTTTCTTATGTAATAATTGTTTAATAATTATTATTTTTGGTTCATAAAAAAATGTAATATAAAATAGAAATATAAAAATTAAACTTTATAAATAAAAAAATAATTGAACAAACATCTATTTAATATTTCCAGACTCAATGGATGACAAAAGAATATTTAGCAGATGTAATATATAATAACTTTTTGTTTACAATTCCTGTGTTATGGGACCTATGTCTGACTTATGGAGTGGACAACACACGACATATAGCTAAAATGGTGGACACTGTGTATGCCTTACAGCCCACATATAATAGTGATACAATACTGGCATTAAAATTTGTACAGGAGGTAAGGATTGTTTTTATACAACAATAAATGCTCTTGTGTTATGCTCGTGAACGGGTGCTGCTTGCGGTGACTGGTTGTGTGGCAGGCCGAAGATTTATATATATATATTTTTTCTGTTATTATTATTTAATTTTCGTTGCCTGAAATCATTAGGCTTCTTTTCCGATTGATTGCGACGGTTCTAGTTGTTCCAAATTTGCATTTAAGTTTGACGTTTGTGAAACAGTGATCACAATAACAAAAAAATATATCCGGCTGAGTTTGTTGTGTGGTTCTTCTCAGACCAGGACGCGTTTGGAACCCTCATAGCTTTAACATTAAGATGGAAAGTGCTTTTTCAGAAGGGCTTATTACGATAAATCTAGTATCGTAATAGGCCCTCCTGACACTTCCATGTTGACGTACACAAGTGATCACTGATTATGATTCTAAGTGGAAAAGATATAAATAAATAAATAAATAAATAAATATAATTATAGAATCTGGATTCAATAAAAAACAATGCTCTGGTCGAGTTATAAAAAGGCAGCAGTTTTTTTTTGTGCTCTGTCCAATTTTAATTCCTCCTAAAATAATAAAGCACAGATTGTTTCAGTCATTTAAATATATAATACTCCAAGTGAATAAAGATTACGAAAGCGAAGAACCGCCCAACTTACCTGAAACTTTCAAAGGTTTTGGAGAAATTCGTCGACCATCGGGTAACAAGAGTCATGATAAAATTACATTTAATGTACTCAGAGATTTGGTCCTACACATGTTAGATACCGCAATGACCTTGAGAATATTCATAGAAGTTTACCCCAAGGCTGCAGAATTGATGAAAAAAACTAATTTTGTTTTAAGGTGAGTTCTGTTTACCTAAAAAATAGAATATAT
This sequence comes from Napeogenes sylphis, assembly GCA_959347405.1. NCBI lineage: Eukaryota > Metazoa > Arthropoda > Insecta > Lepidoptera > Nymphalidae > Napeogenes > Napeogenes sylphis. The sequence continues at coordinate 10,621,575 of OY365783.1, forward strand.
AGATTTCTTTTTTAATAATATCTAAATTGATTTCTGTTACCTAAAGAAAAGAAAATATACATTTTTATTTTATAATATTTTTTAATGTTATTCATAACAAACTTATTCAAAATACACTATTTTTAGTATAGTTCAGCTCTACGAATACGGGATACCACAGTTATATGAAGTTTTACTAGAAATAGGAGATGAGACAAGCGTAACTTACACAGAAGTTGAGAGTTACATCGATATGGCGAGAACGGAGATTATCGACACCTTTAGAGAACTGCTGGCAGTGTATAAGAACGCTATATTTAGTGAAGAGTGAGTAAAAAAAAAATAGAAACACTAACCGAAATTGTAAATAACGCCATCTTTTAATTTTGACATGAACCATTTTTGTTATCTTTCAGTGGCAATATTTCCAACAACGTTGAGTCATATCTGTCATTAATAATGGAAGCTCTATCTGAAAGACTGTTAATAAAGGATTACCACGCCTGTTATCCACTTCATGAGGACATTGACATGTTGCGACAAGCCTACCCTGATATGTATCCTTTCGTAAATCATTTAAATAACTATACCCTTCTTTTTGGAGAATCTATTATGTATCTATTAATAACCAATATTTTGATAATGAAATTTTCGGAATTTGCTAGATTAGTTTCGGCAAATTCTGATTAGATTACTGGATTATAGTCGATTAAATTCATATTCAATAATAATTAATATATCAAAAAATTGTGTAAGTTAAGTTACAACTTAATTTTTTGTTATGTCAATCTGTTATTTAATTAACAGCAGATTTAACTCGCTTATACTTACATTAACTTCGAAAATAAATAAACTGCGGCACTTATATAAACTTTAAAAATACTGAAGTAATGGCAATAAGTAAATACTTAAAATTAATCCTTCTTGATATTTTCTTAACACCTCACAGTGATTCAGTTAAAACAGACTTTATATTACAAGCAATATTCTCAAACATTGACGAATTACAACCAACCCAAACGAACAACCAGACAGACACACCAAATGGTCATATTGAAACCATAGACAATACGAAAGACGAAATTCCAGATAATATAAAGGAGGAGTCTTTAATAAGCGAAGTGAAAGATATTATGCCACATTTGGGAGATGGATTCATTTTGAAATGTTTGGAACACTACGGTTTTAATTCAGAGAGAGTTATCAATGTGATATTGGAAGATAGTTTGGATGATTCATTAAGAGGTTTGATGTTTTTTCTAGATAATTTAAAAACATTTTTCGTGTTTTGTCATCCATAATGTATGGCAAAATGAAGTTAAGGCATATTCATGACATAAAATATATTAAAAAGTGACTCTTGTATTATATTGCAGTATATAAATAATGATTAAACTAGCCTATAAATATACAGACATATTGATAAATAATATTTAGTAAAAAGCATATCCATATACATGCAGAATAAAACAATTGTGTGTTACCAATTTAATTAATCCCAAAAATAAAGCTTTTTTTATTAAACCATTTTAGGTCTGGACAGAAGTCTGCCAATAATTCCAGAGGATATTTTAGACAAGAAATTCCTAGAAACAGGAATACAGAGACTGAATGTGTTTGACGGTGATCAGTTTGACATCATGACCAGAGACGATGTGGACCTCTCGAAGATACACGTAGGAAAGAAGAAAGAGAAGTACAGGGACTTGAAGGAAATGTTGAATGACAAGTCCGCTGTTAAGAATAGTATGGATATATACAGTAAATATAAGTAAGTGGTATTTATTGTAATAATATTAGTTTAATTTTGTCAGCACATTTGATCAATGATTTTCTTAGATTTATTCCCAGAGTCGATTCCCGACCGTAAAGCAATCTGTATATCTTAGAAGAGATTTGATAGTATCTTACTCATTAACCCACAGTAGTGTGGTGGCGGTGCTACACTCCTGAATATTTCTCAGTAGGCGAATATAAAATATATTTGACTGTTATAATTAACATAATGCATTGAAAAAAATATTTACCCTCAGTCTAGTATGCGACGAAACGGACATGTACTCCGACGAGTACGACGACACATACGACGCGGAGATGCCGGCCACGGAGGTCGATGACCGACGACCCTTCGTTACACCTAGAGCCTTGAGGGGAAAGGAGGAGGAGGTATGGGTTGTTTACAATGTAATGATTATTATAATTAATAATAATTAATTATATTCAGTACATTTAATTATCATAGTATAAATTCATATAAAATTTCAATTTTAAAAACGAATTAATATCTTAAGAATATTATGTCATTTAAATACAGATCTTACCATGAAGAACATAAAATAGAATATACCTAAACCGTTATTTTGTCGTCAGGAGGAGTCCTCAGAATCGGAAGAGGAGCCACAACCGAGTACTGCTGCTGCTGCTGCTACTACTACTGCCAATTCGAGGAGCAGGATGAACTTCTGTGTGAACCCGGAGGAGGTCCGCGCGAAGAGGGAGGCGGCGAGGAGGAGGGGAGGGGAGAGGTTGGATAGTACAAATAAAATATTGAAGAGACATAATCTATATATAACATATTTATTGTTAAAAGTTATTGTATTATAAAGTGTATAAAGAACAGAACAAAGATCTTAAAACTATAGTATTATTTGATGTTTTTGTCTTAAATTGAGCGTAATTAACAAATCATGGTATTAATTTTAATACCTAACTAATTTCGATAAATGTTTGGTGTTTTTAATTATTATCTGAGTAAATATATTTTTTACTAAAGCTATTTTAAACTGAATTAACTAAACGTACAAATGGTTTCGGATTTGTTGAATTATATGTGACGATGAATGCTTTTTCATTGAGTGAGAAATATTTCGTAATGATAATGGAACTATTGCATGTTAAGCTTGATTTTCCTGTCCTCAACTTTTTATAAAACCTTCACAGAAGTACAGATGTCGTCGGCAAGCCCAAAGGCCGAGGGCAGGATGAGGAAGTGCTCATTAATAGGGACAAGAAGGAGAAAAACAAATCGGCGAAGGGGAACCACGGGAGGCGCCAAGGAGCGCAGTGGAAGAGATCACAGGGGATGATGCCCTCGTAGCGTTTGAGTGGAATGGGGAAGTTTTATATTTATTCCACAAAATTCAAGATTTGCACTATATTCAAACAAAGTTCATATTTTCAGCACAAACACATTGTTTGTAGGTCGTTCTACTATCAAGACAAAGTCTTTGACAGTCTTTTAACAAATGATTATAACACACAACTTTAAAATGTTTTCAGTGTTTTATCATGGGTTGTATATAAAACACGAATGTATTTTTTCACAGTTTGTTCCTAAGAAAAGCCGGATCTAAAATATACTTTATGGATGATACACTTGTTATTTATATATATTAATTATGGTTTTATTTAGACAATAATCAAACAATACCTAAAGTTATTCTAAAACAATATATAATAAGTATGTTACTAGTAGCGTTATATATTTGTATTATATTAAAGTTTTATTTATTTATCTTGTTTTATTTTTGCTCCTCAAATATTTGAGTTGAAATAATATCCTACTGACACTCAATTTAATGAATAATGTTACTTCATAACATTTTGGTACTTTAGACGTACCTGTATACATAATAGAATATTTATTAACCTAATATAATATACCTTTATGGCGTCTTTCTTATCTGATTTGTAATTGTATCCGTAAATTTGGACACCGATTATATGGGTCATCAAGATTGATTGATTCTGAGCCAGTCACTGTATTCCAATGATACATTCTGGAAAGTAGGAGTCAAGGTGAAAGGGTCCCTTTTGGCGGTGAACAAACACGTCTGCGTTTGTCATTCAAACGTTGCTCCATGGCTTCTCTTTCAGACTGTAATTCATCTCAACTAGCCCGAGAACTTGGCAGATATCTTTCAACAACTGTGCTGTCGTCTGCATACCCATAGATACCGGGCTTCAGCAGATCGTTAATGTGCAGCAGAAAAAGAGTTGCAGAAAGAACGGACCCCATGAGGTACTCCGGCATTTATTGACAAGGGTTCCGAAGAACACACGTCAACAACTACACGGAGAGATCTCTGGCTCAGAAAGTCCGTTATCCAGCCAATTAGACCAGGAGATATACCGTACGCTGAAAGCTTCTGAAAGCTGAAGGCTCACATGCCAGACCCTGTCAAAAGCCTTCGAGACGTCGAGAGAGACGGCGACCGCATCTCCGTTCATCTCGATGGCCTCGCCTAAAATGTGTGTAGCGTACGCTAGAAGGTCCCGAGTAAACCTATTTCGGCGAAACCTGCACTGTCGATCACTGAGGAGATCGTTGCCTTCTACGTTACGCTAGTTACGCTTCTACGCTAGAAGCCGCGAGTTCAATACACGCTCCATAATCTTGCAGAGTATGGACTATGGAGGTGATTGAAATGGGCCTATAATTTGCAGGATCGGCACGGGTTGCACGTTGGCAAGCTTCCAGGATATGTGTCCGCTGTATGTTAATAAGAATTAACGCCATCTCTTGATTCTTGATGTAAATGCGCATTTTTATTTATTTTTTGTACATGAATAATTGTCTAGTATTAAAAAGATCAAATAAAACATATTTATTGTTATTTAACGCTGCAATAGCGTAATTCGTGGACAAAACAATGTTAATTGCAAAATGTGGCACTAGATGTCGTTAGTTAAATGTTTGTAAGATGTCATTAATTAACTTTTTGAAGTACCTAGATATTCATTAAGTTAAGTTATTTTTGTAAGCTATCTTTCATTCGAATATTTTTTGTATACTTCTACCATTTGATATTGTTATCTTATTACTATGGTTGATTAAAAACTCTTAAATACTCTTTTACGGGACAGCCAAAATAACTGATCTTCTGTAAGAGGGTGGTGCGGTGAACCACTCCTCCAGAAATATCAGTCAATAACTATACTTACTTTAGTCTACTATTTAAGATATACTCTACCTTTACTTTTTTAATTAAATCCATGTAAAGTAGACTAAATAAGCAAAATTAAATAAACTTATATAAATAGGTACGAGTTGTTTTCGTAAATCTGGAATCTTTGTAATATTCCTAGCTATTAAACGACTGGCTTTAATAATTTTTCCCTTTATTTGTATTTTTTTTCAATAACAGTAACAATTAAAATATTTATTAAATTTGTCAATTTTGGTTTTAAATCGTTTGATTCTCAAAAACAAAAAAATAAGACAAAAAAGTAATTCAATTGTTTTTATTTTAACGTCGAAAATATACATTTCTCTGTATAGCATATATATTTTTGATATTATCGACCCCACAATGTGCTTAGCGTCTGTACATCTTTATAGTGTTTGTAGTAAGTACTAAAAGTGTATACAATGCCGATACGAGCCAAAAGGCTATGAATAGACGGGCGTGTTCGGAATCGCAATAGCTCATCTTTGATACGCCCCAGATGATAGTCTGATAAGCGAAGCGGATTGCTATTATAGTTTTGATAATTTGTAACTATGTGAATGTGAGTGAGTATATTATATATATATATATATATATATATATATATATATATATATATATATATATATATATATATATATATATATATATATATATATATATATATATATAATATACCTATGACTTGCTTTCAACCACAAAGACATTTACGCTACACACACTTATACAAATATATATAGTGTATATATATATATATATATATATATATATATATATATATATATATATATATATATATATATATATAATCTCAATATATGAAGTCTTTAATCTAATGAAACAAACAGAGAATTGATAACTATTGGTTAATAATAATAATTATTAATCAGCCTTTGAGAAAAAATGTGTTAGACATTTACCAATGCAATTATATAACCTTAATACAACGGAATAACTTAGCGAGCTTAGTTACATGACTGTACATTTTTTATTGCTTTTTAGACAATTAATTTCGCGGACGCGCAGAAACAAATCTCTACAGCTTCATAAAAACAGAATATTATTATTAACAGTAAACAAATATTAACTTCATACATTCGATTTATATTTGACTTAACAATAGGTAATAATGAGCCCGCCATTTTTATTTCTGTGTCCTCTCTCTCAGCTCAAAGGACCGCCGCGTCTCATAAAAGCGTTGTGTCATAACTTTATGCCTACGTCTTCATAGTATAAAGTATAAACTTCGCAAGCCATGATCGTAATTTTCAGGTTGGCTTTACGACTTGAATAATTATTTTCCGCACGACATAATATTGTAATGAAATATTTAATAAAGATTTGTGTTGGATAATAAATTGAGTGTAGGTATACATTAAATCCAATGTAGTAAAATTTATAATATGTTATCTTCATTAAAATACATTTTCAAGATATACATTTTGTGCAAAAAATACATTTTGTGCAAGAAATTTTAAATTGACAATATCTAAAATCACATAATTTTGATCAAAAATAAATTCAAATATCAAAAAAGGTTCTTTCACCATTTTAGTTAAGTTTAAGAATATTTTATTTATTAAATGGTAGGGAAATTGAGATATATTAAAAAATATATATTTTTAACCTTTACAGCCACCTATATAGTATGTTCGTACGTGTCTGTTGATCATTTAGTTTTAAAGTTTTATTTTATGTGTGAACATACAACTATTAAAAAGTACTCAACTATTAAAAATAAAAAGCATCTCCTTTTCTAACATTAAAAATCGATCAAAAACAAAGCATAAAAGCATGTTGTGTTAATGTCAATTTAATAACGTCTGGAACATCGATCTTGGCTGCATTTTATTATATTGCTCCTAATGGGAGGCATTAAGGCGGGTCGGAAGGATTTAATAAGTGGCCGGCGAAGGACTGAGTAAATTGCGACCGACGCTGCGTACGCGCAGCTCGCGGCGATGTACTGATGGAAGTGAGAATGACTTGAGATTACTTTAATTTATATTATTTTTATGAAATTTGTAAAATAACATTTGTTGTTATATTGTTTCCTTCTAGTGTTTGCGTTTTTTTAGATATTAATTAAAATAGGTATTTTAATAATATGTATAAATATTTACTTTTTTTTTACAAATATATTATGCACAACCTTTAATATAAGTACCAACGATAAATAAGTTTTCCTTATTTTAAATAATTCAATAAATAAAATCGGTGGTGGCAACCCTATACTCGGGGTATAATTTATTTCCCATTCAGTGTACTGGCGTCGATTATTATTATTGTTCCACGAAGGCCCTGCGCCAGCGCATACAATACATCAACTGTTACGAATTACGAGTCGAATACAACTTTGTGGTTGAAAGCAAGTCATAGGTGTATTATAATAATGTCATTTCTTTGTTCATAAAATATATTTAAGAATAAAAATGTACATTTATTTTCTTTCGTAGGTTTTTTTAGACGAATTAGTAGGAAATCATGATTATAGTATTTTTTCAGAAGATATAATCTTGTTTGTGAGCTTACAAAAGCAACTCATATTATAAATGCGATAGTTTTGCTTTCATTCCTCGATTATGGTCGACGTTTTAGTAAAACTTTTGAAACTTTTCATTTTGAAATAACTTTGTTTTTTTATGCGTTATATATGTTTTTTTATATGTACGAATTTGAGTACAACTGGTCTGATGTTAAAAAAGGCTTTGTATGAGACTATAACACTTCCAAAGTGAATCAATGTCTTCCTACCTTCTTGGTCGCTCGGTGAGGGTCTAGTAGACGCAAGTTGAAGAAATCCATTGCACACTGGCCATCTTGGAGAAATATTTCAAACTCTGGAACCTTAAGAAATAAACCTCTTATAAATCATTTTAGCACGTCTCTTAATTAGAATTGTCTAACTCTTCTAGTGGTATTTTGATGATCCATTCCAAATATGCAAGCAGTAATCCTTGCCTGATCGAACGTATACTTTAGGTAGGTATATAAAATTAGGAACTATTTCGACTTGTAATATCAACGTACCTTTAAGAGAATATCAAGCTTTTTGTTAGGCAATTGAGCATTAGACTCAATTTAAGAACCGAAATTGAGAGACGAGGTTGGGGTGAAACCAAAAAGGTCTACTTGATCTGTAATTGTTACAACTATCGGATACATGAAAAAGATGAAATGGTCGACTAAATATTTGAACAGCTTAGCAGCCATCAATGACTCTTTATGATCGTTTTTTTTTTAAATAAATATTTCTACGGTCAGAAACCATAAGACAGGCTGTTAGAAGACATCTTATTTATAAGACTATTAATCCGTACCATATTGCGAGCCTCGAAAATGTCGAGAGAAATCTTAATAAAGTCTTTGCAAACTATGACCGTATAAACTATTCTTGTTTTTATTAAGGTAGAGCATATAGTTTTGATGTTGTTGAAAGTATGTTCACAAGATCTACCGACACAGTGACGTCAGCCTTCCGGACAAGACCGGACGCCGCGTACGATAAGCCAAATATGACCGGTTTATTTATTTGGTGCCGGTCCTCTGTGGGAATAGAATGATAAGTTTATAAAGAGTCGTAAACAAAGATCATTATATAAATAATAGGCAAAGAAAAAACCGATTTGCTTTTTTATTTTGCTTGGTGGCTTTGACAAGTTTATGTAGTTTAAAAAAAAATGATTTAGGACATTATTATAGGATATTATAGGACGAAACAAGAAAATCTAATATATTTCTTGAAAGTTGTAATAGTGATTGCGGTGGTATTTCTACCAGTGGGCGAAAACTAGTATACTCTAACACTCGTTTGTCAAATGTTATAGTTAATTTAGGTATACTTTATTCCGAATGTAAATCCCTAATATCTTATTATCATTATCTAATAGTTAAGAGGAAAGTTTTAGACTACTACGTATTTAAAAAGTACATCTAAAAACGACAAATTTAATATATACCTACACCTAGGTATTTGAAGATATCAATAGCAAAATCCAACAAAACTCCTGCTGCAGCATTCATGATGTTCAACCAATCTAGTACCTTATGTACCTATTACATTACACTATATATTTACCAGTATAGCGCCTTCTGGGACTTCGGGACTTTCGGGACTTTCTCCTGAAACGGACGCTCCGTGTGCATGATTGAGACGGCCTTGAGTGTTTCATTACCACTAAGCAGTTAGTTAGCAGTCGTAGCAAAATAAGTTTAAAGAATTATGCAGTATATTAACCATACGAGGATGACAACAAGAATTATTGTATAGCATCGTAACTAGTACCTACGAGTAAAATCATAATAAATATAATTACAATGGGCAACGCGTACAAATAACAGGACATGTGTCCATATATGTCCAAGCTAACCTGTATATGCATATGGCAGTTCTTTAGAATGAGGCTTAACTATTGTATCCTTTGTCAGAGACATGTTATTGACTTTTTAAATTAATTGATGTCTAGAGCTGTACCAGTATTTTTTTGAACGAATACCAATATATTTGATAACTATTCTCAATGTTTTGTAAAGAAAATACAAGTCTTTATAGTTTAAATTATAAAAGATTGATTTAAGTTTGTAAAGATTTTATTTCAACTAAATTCAACTTTGTTAAGTATTTATTTAGCACAGACTATAGTTGAAACAAATAATAAATAAGATAACTATTAATTATTTTTAATCTCAAAAGTCATGATAAATAAAGTTACGCCGACAAAGCGCATTATATATCGGAAAAATAAAGGAAGAATCGAAAGTATCAATTACAGATTATGCAAATCGCCTGACCACAGGTGATATTAAAGAGGCGGTATCTGTAATCTGCGGAGATATCTCGTTGACATTTATCTCTGCTTATGGTTTGTACTTTATTATACGCTGTTTGTGGGTTTACTTGTTTATTAATATTTTGTTTAAAACATGGAAAATATAACTTTTCTTGTCCTTTTTAGGGTGTAGTGGACGACTGTTCACTACACTAGAGTACAGACTAGAGTTACGTTCTATAGAAAATGTATTATAATATTCAGATTTCTTTTCCTTGACGACAGACTATAAATATAAGAAGTATTTTTTTAAAAGTAAATAATCCTTTTAAATTAGAACTACTGTTTAAAAACTATATAAATATGTAATAATTTATGTATTCATATATTTTTTAATATCCAAATACATTAGCATTATTGCGTACAAAGGTTCGTTTCTTATCGACGACTTGACAAACAAACTATAAAATAAACAGCGGCTACACAAAGTGAAGTTTAATTAATGAAATAAAATGCATACAATATTGAGAGTCAGTGTCACAGATACGAGTTTTAAAATTACTCGACAATTAATTTACAATTTGCATACAGATATTGCTTATTAACTTTAATATGTGCTTTTAATTCTGCAATTGCGTGGAAATAGAGCCATATTTAGAAATATGTTCGATTAATTGGATGCAAGCGTACATTTTAACTTAATGTAATGAGATAAAATAAAAACCTTTAATGCCATATATACATACTTACAGTATGAAGTTAAAATAAATAGGTACCTCCAGCATGCGTTGACATTTCAATGACAGTTTGTTTCCATAATCCACAAAAAATGTACATTAAGCCTAATTCATGCCATGAATAGACTCTAATAGAGGGTTATCTGAATCGGCCCTTGGGGGTCTTATTACGTTTTTTATTCCGTTTGTCAAGACGATCGTCACGCAGCGATGAACACAAATCGTTCAAATGATGCAGTGTCCGCTACTTCATAATGGGGATTTATTTAGGGTTGCGAATGATATAAGAATAAAGAAAGAATTAAAATATTTTTTATTTACTTTATTGCAGGTAAGTAAAATTTATACCAATGTTTTAATGTAAACTGCAACGGACATTTAACTGAATTTAACCACACAACATATCTAATTAAAAATATTTTAAGACAATTTTCATATTACGCTTACTTATAAAAAATCGCAATTGATTATTTAAAGTGTTTTGTTACTTATGTAATAAATAATTGTGGCAGCCCTAACGTCAAACAAAGCCGACGCTGCGCCTGCGCATCTTTGTGCTGTCCGTCCATCAGTCGTGCGTGACAATATCTTTATGCGAGGAGAGACGTAGCTTTGATCTACTGAAGATCCTGTTTTAATTGTTGTTATATTTAATACTCCGTCGTTTTCTTTGTGCTATTTCTATAACTGAAATATCTGATCATAAAAGTTGCTTGAAAATACATTACATATGGATTTATATAATAATATTCTTCATCGTGATTTCTCAATATTTTTTCATAGTGTGTAATAAAATAATGGAGCCAATTATATATAATGTTGACAATGTCATAAAATTAGACATAGATTTTTATATAGACTATTTACAGGCATATATCTTCCTATGTTATACAGTATTTATTTTGGTACAAATTTAAGCGATCTAACAATTGAAATATTTTTATAAAGTGTAGAAATATTCTTAAGAGTATAATTTAAATGTAACAAAAAAGTAAATGTCTATCTAACTGGAAACATTGGACTGGAACGAAAACATGTCACTAAAAAGTTTGTCCTGGCCAAATTGCAACCTTCATAGCTTTACTTCTTACGAGACGATCACGACACGATAACATTTAAAATTTGAACTCACAATCGCCGCGCTGTAGGTATAGGCCCATAGGGTATGTATAAACTCTTTTGTCACAAATATGTTTTAGTAAAATAGACATTAATATGTTTTGATAATTGTTTTTATTGACAACAGTCTTAAAAAAACATTAAACCTCATGGAAATTAAAAATATATAAAATCGTTAGTTGTAAATATAATCCTGGAAGCTAATTGTTTTTTATGCCTCCAATTTGATTCGTCCTAATAACAGTAAAATATTCAGCCTGATTTTTTAACGATAAAAAAAAAATACAATTCAATGCGAATACTTATTTAGCGATTTCGTATTATAAATTACCAAATACAAATATATTAATAATTGTATTATTATTATAGATACAGTCAACATCTAAAACTAAATTAATAAAATGTGTAGTACATTAATAACTCCGGGAGCGGGCGAGCTCTAATGACTTGTAATTACGATGAAGGTAATGGACTCCATAATGGCGGCTTTACAAAGCAATGCCACGCCACCATTTTGTTTTTGTTTTTGTTGAACGCGTTGTGCGTTTGGTTTTGTGCTGGGATTTGCATTTATGTCTATTATTATTTTTGATTTTATTACAATTATTGAAGATGATACAGATAAATATAAACCTTAATTTTTTATAATATGAAAATGCTAGAGTTCTGCTAGAAAGGAAATATTAAACCCATAACGTGAACTTATATTCATATTCACAATATCCCAATAGTTATATCAAAACCGGTGTAACTATACCATTAATACAGAATGCCGCAAATGGTATGGAAAGCGACGTCCGCCCGAGATGATTTTGATATTTTTTGTGGCTACAATTTGATTATGGTGCTGATTGCCTTACCGAGAACTATCTTCGCGTTTGTCAGAAAAAAATACATTCCTCAGGTGTTATTTTCTAGTCATTGGAAACTATTAAAATGCTTTGAAACAAAGGCAGGAATGCCTATTTATGTTAAGTGGCAATTGCTTTCATAAAAGAAAACTATTAGTAGGTACCTAAGTTTCATTTGAAAATAGCCGAAGCAAATAACTATTTTACCAGTTTTATTAGCTTAATATTAACAAACTTATAGATATATTAAGCTAATAAAACTGGTAAAATATATTAATAAACTTATAGATTTTTATCAAAAATCTTAATATTTGTCAAGTTTTAAATATGTGATCGTTTTGAATGAAAGTCAAAATCGACTTTAAATAAAAAAAATATATGTACTTCAATATCTTTTATCGATAAAAATGCTGACGTCACTATCGTGAACGTGGCTTTGTGAAATTGAAAAAATACTGGAAGGATTTATTCTAATAATATATATGGCATGTTAATTTAATTAAAAGAAACTTATGAATATAAAGAATTATTTAGAAAAAGCAGAGGTAAGTAAAAAGGAATAATAAAATTATTATATAGTGTCCAATTTTCGTACCGCCTTTAAATATTTAATATTTATATACGCACATAATATAATGTCTCATCCAGTAAACTTATTTATCTGTACTGTAGATGCAAAACGAAATAAAAAGTCCTTCATTAGCCATCATTGAAAGCACACTCGTTTTAATCCGTCGCTTTTGTAGTTTTGTTTTCAAAGCATGTAATTATTGTCTATCTGTGTTCTTTAGTAGTTTTTTTGAATATCATTTCATTTCGATTATTTTACTATATGCGTTTTAATCGTGAACCTCTATTAATGTTCGGAAATTTAGCATTTTATATTTTATTACCTACTCAACTCTTTGAATTAAATAAATAAAAAAACTTATGTGATATGGGATGTAATTATATTTTCTCAATTAATTATATAACTTAGAGATAATCAATGATTCTATAATCTTTCAAATAATAATAATATTTAACTTTATTAATAAAAGACAGACGAAGTCGTTGACAGCAGCTAGTTATTTTCAATATGTGCTTTTGTATAAATGTCAATTAAATGTAATTTTCTTATCACACAGTTATCAGAACTACTTTCTTTTTATTTTGGCTCAACATAAATGGAATTTGCATGTCTTTGATAATTCGTTAATCGTTTGTTACATAAGATAACAATTTACAAGAAAAAGATTTGTGTTATTTTTAAAAAGCTATTTGAGATGTGAGATTTGTTTTTGATATTTTATAAATTTGAAATCGGAAGGATGTTTTATGATTATCGTATATAGTCAGCAAAGTTTGGAGTTTCAAGTATTGATGATACTTCTTGGGAGTGACTTAGTATTAATAATTTAAATATACCATATCTAAAAATATTTATTTATTTTGATTTAAAATAATTTCACGGCGTCCACGTGGACTACAGAAAGCCGCTTTCGAATACGCTCACAGTGTTTTTTCGACAGCTTCTTGTCAAAATGGATAAGATATTTTCCCGTTTCAATCAAATTAGATAACTATTTATATTATTAATAAATGCCCAACCTCTATCTATCAGAGAATAATATCCAAATTTGAAAAGAAATTTTCGAACCTCCTACATTCTAAAATCACAAATTTGAAAATATGTTTCTTTATAATGTTAGAATAAAATGTTGTTCAAAACGTTTTTATAAAAAATAATTATCTGGTTGTTTCGAATCTGATCTGATTTATATTAACAATCTTATTAAAGATCCACATAAAACTTATATATACCTACTTGTATATACCTACTGGTATATACCTACTTGTATTTATTCAACTATATATTATAGTATATATAAAACTATGGCTTTATAAATAATCTCTATATTCTGAAACAATCTATTGTGAGTATCGTTACAGTTTATATTTTTTCCAAGTCAATTCGCTTGGTTGCCTGCAGTAGTGCGGTCGGTGGAACAAATCGATTACTCTCCCTCCGACTTTGATGTTCTGACGTAACATATAAGTCTTATATCGCCTTTCACTTGCTAACAAAATTACTTATATAAGCCTAAATGTTACAATTTTATCTCTTTGTAGTGAGGAAACGTATTCTTAATTATCTAGCACTAAAAGTATCTCCAAAATTAAAAATAAAAAACGTAAGAATTGAATATACAACCTTTTTAAGTTTTGTTGCATTGCTCTAAGTGAAGAATTAAACATTTCTTATGTGGCAAAACACATTTATTTGTCACCCCCAACTACAAAATATAATATATAACTACAACAATATATAGGAAGTTGACGTTGCCACACTAAAAAAATGAATCGAATCAGTTAAAAAAAATAATATTCTTTAAGATGGACTTCTTTTGCATAACACATTTTAAATAATAAATTGCAATCAATCTTTCAAATATCAATCTTATCTAATCCTTCCGTATTGTAATTGGCAATTATTATAAGTAATAAAACTTTACAATTATTAGTACATAACAGAGAAAGTATTAACATATTATAAGATAATTTAACTATATATACCTATATATTCTATCTATAATAGACCTTTGAGTGTTTTGTAGCATCAATATGTTTTTAGTAAAGATTAAGGTTTAAAAACCACAAAAATAAATTATTTAAATGTGTCCTGCAGTATGTAGTTTGTGTTTTCTTTTATTCAGGTTTAATAATGAAAAACATAACTTAAAGTTTAAGGAAACGAAAAAAGAAATTGTGTCAAATGTGTATTATTTTTAGTAACTAGTTTGATTCCTAATTTTAAATTTCTGTAATAATACTAATTTTATATATTTTTTATCTTATATTGTTTAATTATTATATCATTTTACGGTGATACCAAAATCATAGTCGACAGATAGAGCCTGGTATTAGTGATATTATTATTGATGCGCCGGCGCACCCTATCATCAGAGGCGCTATACATTAACACTGCGCCACGCCCCCCGGCGCCAGCACACCGCACTGTACAATTATATATACACGTCCATTATAATATTTTTTTTATTTCATGGTGTAGAATTTAGAGATCCTATATTTGATTAAATTGGAACAGATAATATATTTATAAAAAGGTAGATAAATATGTAAAACTAACTATTAGTCATGTTTGCAATCAAACCAGACACCTAGTTATTTAAAATTAAATATAAAACGAATTATCATGTTCACTTTTTGGAATATATGATAAAAAGTAGGTATATTATAAGTAGACATTGCATACTAATATTTATAAAATAAGACAATTCAGGTAAATCGATAGATATGTCGATTTAGGTACCTACGTAAGCGTAGAGATGAAAGATTTACATCATACATAAATGTCAGTAAGCATTGAGATAAAATTGAATAACTTTGGACGGGTTTTTGGTCTAAAAGTTTTGAATGATACAGTTGTAGTGTAAGAGACAACGCTTGATTTTAATTTAAGAATTTACTTCCTTAAGATAAATTTAATATCATTAAGCATTAATAATAGAGGTTTAATTAAATTAATTTTAATCGTTTAAATATGAGTTAACCAATTAGTAGTAACCTATTTAACTTTTGTGATGGTTAATTTAAACAGATTTAGAGTGGACAATTCATCATTATTCGTTTATATCTAGAGATAATGAAACATGATATATAATCAGAGCGGTCTGTTGTCAGCGAAATTAAACCGGTAACATGATTGAGATTAAAAATGATCAGTAAGGCTAGAGTCGTCATTTTATTGTTATGTTGTAACGATTTAGAAAGAGACGTCGAAATAAACAAATCATTAGAAATTATAAAAGAAGTGTTGTTATTATACTTATGTTTTATTATGAAAGTATAATTGTTTTCATGATCAATATGTTCTTAAAATATACATATTATATAAACATAAGTATTAATCTTTGTGGCATTTTTTTACATAAATAATTGAAACAAATACATAGAAATGAAATACCATATTATTGGTCCTATCACGATTAAAACTCACAACGGAACGAATTAAGAATGCAATTGCGTTAATCCCGTTGGAAACTAACGAAACAATTATGCACAAATGGGATCCTAGACTACATCGGTGGTACAAAGCGGTCGCCGATAATCGAATGATTCTTTAATTACTTGTTTTATCTCTGGCCACCATTAGGCGAACTCGACCCACGCATTCTTAATTGCTATCACTTCGATTACCATTCTCTCGATAAAATACCGAGCTTTAAATCGATTCAATGTTTCTTTATGTCGAGTAACGTCTTGTGGTAATAGTCTCCTAGTTTTACTATGTCGGTTAAATTCCTATGTCCGATTTTAATGAAACATTTTCATTTAATTGGATTTAATCTTAATCGCTAAATTACTAAATTGGAATAAATCGTAGTCTTTAATGTTGTTTTTTATATGCATCAAAGTTATAATTAAAACGATTTTAGACTTTATCAGAATTCTGAGATTACTATACTAGTGAAGTTCTTGTTAATAATACATAGGGAAGTTAGGTAATATTCTAAAAGGGTAAAGTCATCTCTCACCCTAAAAAAGGGATTCAACCTTTTAACATAATGGCCGTTCTTGTGAATACTTCTACCTTCGTTTTAAGTTCGATAGGAAGCTTCACATAAACAGTTCACACAGTTTTTTCATAAAGAAAGACAAAGGCTATAAATATTTTAATATATATATAATATACACTCATATGGTTTTAGATACTTCTTGGTTAAATGGTTATAAAATATTTTACTTAAGGACATGTTTTACGTAGTTGTGTATTTTATAATGATAGAAATTGTTTTATATTCATTCATAATTCGTTATATAATATAGTATATTAATAATTTGAAAATATCTTGCAACTATAATACCAGGAATAATAAACAGTAATGGTTTTTACATCGCCGGATATGAATCTTGTACCGTAGTATTGTTTTTCACCCCCCGGAGAGAGAAGTAACAATTAACAGAGCCACAGATGAAAGAAAACACGCGGTATATCAAAGTGATTTCTCACATCTATCCTAAGATTCACTCAATTATCCCTCCCTCCCTGCTTTCCGCCGTCTCGCGTGCGCCGGCGCAGCACCGTGCGTGGTAAATTGCGACCTTCATGAATACCCTTAATGATAGCTTAATTGCTTGTAATTCTTTACCGCTGCCGGCTACCAGCCAACCTAACAAAAACCCACCGCGCTACTTTTTAAGGCTCCAGCTGTCTGAGGGAGGATTAATCAAAGTTCAAATTATACTGGTCCCCAAAAGATACGTATGAGAATGCTGTCAGAGATAAACGCGCCTCCTTGATCGCTTCTTTTTATTAAATATTTAATTATTAAAGTCGCAAATTAAACTCTACGTAAAAGAATGTTTTTAGTCAGTTTACTTTTTAGTATTTAAGGGTCCGGCGGAACTTGGTAATTCGGTAGCAATTCGTAATTATTATCGATATTTTTTAATTGTATTCCCATTATAATAAAGTGAGGATGTTATGTATATGCACTTCATGTATTTATTGCACGATAAAAAGGATTATAAGTAACACGTGTGTTTATCAGACTATGTGTGTGATGGTAACCTCTACAACTGTTTATGAAGCAATATGAGTTATGACTTATTGCTACACTTCGCATTGAATATTAAATAAATGAAGGTGTGTCCTAAATTATGGTTCAGACAAATATTCACAGAGAAACGGACAGACACAAAGCCGGACAAATACAAAAATTTGACCGGAAGTCTTTAAATATACACTTCGTTAAAGTAGATGTTTCTAAAAGCGGTTTGTAAATATGCGAGTCTATTGTAAAGTTTAATTATATTTAACAAAATCAAAGTAAAACTGGTGTAATGTGATGTGAAAAAGTTTTATCAATATGATTATTTCATTAAATATATCTTCTTCAGATAATAATTGCGTAATTATAGTCAGATTGCAATGAATTTAGTTGATTTAAAATCACAGTTTTTTATTAATTCATTATCATTATAATTCACATAACATTAACCATTAACACTAGCGTATTACAATAGTTTTACGCATATTAACCCTCCAACGCTCAAAGGCGGTAAAATTAACCGCCGCATCAAAGAGACCGAAATCCCTTTGAAAACGCCGACATTGTCTCACATGTTGTTTTAAACTTAACATTTTGAGATGTGTTAAAAGTTTATTACCTTTGATTTTATCAGTCATATAATTTTATAATTTCATTAGGATACTACTAGGAATAGTTTATAAGCGTACATTTATATAGGTTTATAATAACAGATTCTACTTTATATGTAATTTTGATGTAGGTTTAGTCTCAGTAAAAGTAGTTCAATACACAGGATACTAATACTTGCAGGGTTTTACTGTGGTGATAACTTTCATTAATTTAGTAATGTTTTTAATCTCTGCGGAAGTGTATGAGTTAAGTTATATTAAGAGTTCTTTGATCTTAGTTAATGACGGCTTTCAAATTAAATTACTGTCACGTTTCCGGTACTTTGAAATGTAAGATTGTCATAAACTAATGTTTTCATTGGTTTTTAGTTGAATATAAGTTCTGAAAGTTTTGATGGAGTTAACAAAAAATGGTTTCAATTTATTTTTTAAAACCAAAAGATTTATATATCTTCACTATTTGACACTTCCTTATTTAACATGTAAGATTCACGTTCTATGTTATATTGTAAATATTTATTTAAGAATGAGTAAATTATAACTTTTATTATCATGAGAAAATAACACATATAATGAAACTTATATTCGACGGAAAAGACTAATTAAATTAAAACAGTATCTTTTTGTTTATGAGATAGCGAATTTTATTTTAGGTGAAATCTACACTCAAAATTTCTCAATTTAAATTGAGATAAATAAAAGTCTTTGATTTTTATTAATATGTCCTTACGTATACGCCAGCAAGTATATAGAAATACAACGTTTTATAAATGTCAACTCATGCACCAAAATATTATTTAAATAACTAATTTTATTGTTTTACTCTATTCATATTTTTAACGTATTTCACTTGATTATCTATATTAAAATAAACAATAATGTTTTGCGTTTCAAACTTCAAAATATATTTATTCAAGTAGGCATTTATACGCACTTTTAAATGGTCAATTACATTAAATTGGTCAGTATAGTCAGTCTGTGAGTAAGCTATCACCAGCTAGGAATGTTGTTCTGCTGAGAAATGGATTTATATTGATTATACCTACATCATTATATTTTTGTAAACTTTGAACCCTTAAAAACCCTATTTCCTGTTTATCTTATAAAAATAACTGTTATCAACGTAAATAAAAATACATTTTCTAGAAAATCTGTTGTCAAATTGATTCCCGGGTTTAATTTTATCTGAGACTTGAAAGATCTACTCTTAGCCTAGATAATAAAAAAGTTATTGACATACAGTAGATTATTATATATATTATCTACTACAAACCAAACTTAACATAAAATAAAACAACAACATAACAATAGTCGACACTTGCCACCTCTACCACCTACATAATTCATGATCGGAAGCCTGTTCTATTTGAATACAGTGATGGTAGGTGGCTGCGGCGACAGTGCAAGTCACTGTCACTTTGTCACCATTGTATTTGGTATTCACTCCGAAAAAAAAAACTGGTATTGAATTAGATATATAAAGACAATTTTATTAAAAGGACTATAGGCTTGAACCTGTGTCCTCTGGGAGCCATTCTTCGTCATTCTGCTAACTGAGCTATCGTGTTGTAGTAACGAGGAAAATTGGAATTGAGTAAATTATCATTTCATATGTTAGCATGTTTTTTTGTTATTATTTGACAGGTTTTTAAGATATATATAAAATAACTAGGTGTATATTATTTATCTTTAGCTATTTTAATGGGTTTTTAACGACTCTATGTCCCACTGCATTGTTCCTAATTAATAATGCAACTTAACCAAAAAAGGTGCATGTAGATTGTGGTACATTTCATAGAATTTAGTCTAATATATCTAGACTCTTTAGTCTATCCTATATAGATAACCTCGAGAAAGTTAATTTTTCATGCAAATAGTTGTTAAGACCGTATATAGAACCCGGGACTCGTAAAAAAGCAGTTTTAAGAAATCACACACAATCTACATTGATACCGCATTCAATTCTCAGCGGGAGATGCATTAACACCTCCTACTATAGGAAGCGGTATGTCCAGCAAAAAGCTGTCTCACTATGAATCTGGTTTTGATAATTTACTGATTACTTAAAATAATTTAAATACCATTATCACAAAATATTATAAATTTTATTGGTAGTCCATGTTCGGTAAAAACCGTATGTCCAAAATAAATAAAAAAATAAATTTGTGGATGTTATTAAAGATGTATATTAAGTATTTATGATGACAGACGAACTTATACACGAAACCTTTACTTGGAATATTGTAATTTAATTTATAAACCTTTACATAGTAACGATTATTCGAATAAAACTACAACCTTGATACCAACAAATAATTATTTTTCTGTCTTTTCTGTTTCAGAATTTAGAATCTCAAAAGTATCTAGTTTTTACGTAAGGCCTGCGCCTGCGCCGGCATTCCACTTAAATTGTATTGGTTTTAGGGTAGCTGTAATCGAGTGTCTTATAAATATTAGAAGATACAAATTATACACATTGAAAATATGAATAACATTTTGTTATCTCTAGTGATGTCTGATAAGATATTTATTCGTTACATTTTTGCACATTTATCTGATTTAAATTTGATATTGAAAATTAAAATTATTTACTACTAAGTACTAACAAGTAGGTATTATTAATTAATGGAAGCCTCTTTTCATTTTACCAAATCCATTTCATCGCAAATCGTGTTGTCACTCTACAACTCCGAAGTTGTGTCCTTGTGTTTTTGTGATTTCCGCCGAATTCAGTTAATAGTGTCTACGACCCCAGACCACGCAAGACTCGCAGTAATTGAGTCTTTGATGCTAGCTCTAATGGCGAATAGCATGATAATGACAAGGGTTATAATTTGATATCTAATCGTGTGGGAAAAGGAGATTTGGTAAATAAAAAATGAATTAGTGAATCATAAACTATTCCCTGTTTTTTGGAAATTAAACTTTAAGTGACTTGTGTAAATAAAAATACGCTCTCCTCAGTCTCTACTTAATTTTTCTTTTTAATTTCTTGACTAACCCATATGGACAACTTATTCACATTCATGTTTATTTTAATACAGATAAAGATATACAGATATAGTATTTACATAATGCAAAAATAATTATTATTCGTCCAGTCAGAAAAAAAAATGTGCAAACTTATGAAATGTACTTTTCTTAGCATAAAACAGATTGTTTATCGGAATTATTCAAAGTTACGATGCTGTATAACTATTAGGTCATTTATAGCCTTGCTAGGTGGTGCCTAAAATGATTGACAAAACATTACCAGGCAGCTAAAGAACGGTGTTGTATACGGAAGATTGTTCTCAATGTACTCGTATGTGCATCTTAGTGAATTTGCGTCGAGCACCAGTCGTTGGCAGTTAAAGAGACCGGTTCTGTCAATAAAGGATTATTCTGGATAAAATTCAAGCAATTATAAGAATTTCCAAAATTAATTCTCGTAAAAGAATAGGGAGAATTTTGAAAAGAATCTGGAAAATAAAATATAAATTATGATTTTTCAGGTATTTTGTGTAATGAGTTATAATTTTTTCATCATTTTGCGTTAGTTACATATGATATATGAATGCAGTTATAATTGCTGATATTATTGATATATTTTGGCGCTTTTGCTGATGCAGCTTTGTTATTCAGAGAGCACTTCCTGCGTGTACCATCAAACGCCGCCCGGTCCATATCTGACGTTTTAATTACAATGTATGAAGCGTATGTTCTCTGTAATAAGCGAAGGCGATTTTTATGATAATATAATAATTGATTAATAGAAAACGATAAACGAAAGAATTTCAATAATACTTTGGAAGAACAAGGAAATAATATTTATTAATAAATTTAATCTATAGATAAAAGATTGCTTTGCAACTGTTTAATTGTTCTGATAAGCCTGGCCCAATAATTTCTAGTTTGCCGACTTTAGTTATTTTATCAGTAAATTATGATACAATCTATTCCATTTAGGCAATTTTTATCTATCTACAAATATCTTATCTAAGTTTTAAAAAAAGTATTTTTAGATTTGAAGGATTTACATAACCAGTACCATTTGAACCTTATAATAAAGAGAGAAAGATAATATTAATTATTTGAAATTTTAGTGTTATATTAGTTATATTCGCTTAACAATAAATTATTTATGTTAAAATTTATTTTTCGATACCCGCAAATTTGTAAAAAATATCAATGGTTACCTAAATTATCTTATCCAGAATGATCTGTTATATCGTCTTAATAAGTCTAGCGATCGTAATCTAGTGATATCAATCCGGTTGACATCTAGTGTATTGTACCATAGGCTACACCCCACAGTCCACGCATGCGTCCTTAATTAGGCATTCCGTTCTCGTCCGGGCTGCGTGTGCGCACCGGCGGCGCCTTTGACTTACGCTCGCCCTCTCCCGCTCTCTCAATGCAGCTATTCATACTCACAACCATTATAATATGAACCCTCTGTCCCTTTCAACATGAAACAATCTGCCCACAATATGCAGTTCAATATATATTGTTCGTGATAACCAACCGAGATATTCAAGTCCTAGATTAATTTCCTTTCTTACTAAGATATAAATAGAGTTCTGTTTAGATTGAACCTCTTACATATTGGAGGTGTTATTGAAATGATGTAATGAAGGGGCCTAATTGTGTATTCTACTTGGGACGCCTGGGAGTGAGCGATAAAGGTCATTAGGTATCTCTTTCGCACTTCTTCCGGGATCGTAAAGGGGTAGTTTAGGATTTATGGAAATTTATTAATCTTAACTTACAAATGTTTCAAGTTATTTTATAAATCAAATCTTTAAATAAGTATATGCTCATTATACATGCAATTTCAAGTGACGTTGAATTTGTTGTAACCTCTGCAATGGTTTGTGTCAAACTCTCCTAAAGAGTACTTATTTAAGAAAATTTGACCTTAAAATAAAACAAAACCAAGTCTGTCAAAAAATGAGTTAGCTCTAAATCCAGACTACTATACGCAGCAGTTCTATAAATCGAATGCCGTATAATAAAACTTCTCAACTCAATTGCCGAACACTTTTACTGCAGCAATTTAGTAAAATAAAATCCCGCCCTAGGCGTACAGGCTTAATTTAATATTGCATCTCTACCATGCTCTTCTCTCTTGATACAGATACCCGCTACAAAATTACTTCTATTGATTGCGCTGAGCCATGCACGAATTAGGCGATGGACACCTTTGATTTTTTCTTCAAAATGCTCTGTTTTATGAAACATATGCATGTTGAGCGCACTGGCCGAAGCCGACCGGTTTTATTCCCTTGCCTTTGAGCTGTGCCGCGTTCGGCGTTTTAAAATCCAATCAGTCCGCCGCCAGCTCTACTCGGCGATAGACGTACGGCCATTTTCAAGAAATGTTTGAAACTTTTACGATAGAGTGCTGAGTGTTTTATGACTGAATAGTTTTAATATGAAACAAAATAATTATTTTATATTAAGTTTTGTTATTGTGACAATATGATGGCTCGGATTTTTTGTGTTTTGCTCTTCATCTCGATGGTCGCTGCAGACCAGGAGGAGGTGGAAGGTGGCAAATGTGAGAGGATCAGGCTGTCTCAATGCCAGGATCTAGGATACAACTGGACGGCGATGCCTAATCTTATGGGACACAGGGATCAGAAGGAGGCTGAAGAAGCGGTAAGACTTTGGTCATTTGTTGTATAAAGACCTAACTTTATACCAGTTTTATTTATATATGTATTTCTGAAATTCTTGAAAAAACTTACAATTAATGCTCTATATGTAATATTTAAACATCGAAATACAAGGCTAACTAACTAGACTAAACTAGAGATGCCCTGGAAAATGTATCAATATAAGGTAGAGACAGCAGAACTGTATTTAACTAATTTTAACAAATGAATATTATTATCTTTAAAATAATAAATTAAATATCGAGATTAAGAATATTAACCGTGGAATTAGAATGTCGGTTCCAAGTACTTTCTATAGAGACTTATAAAGAATACTGATCATAAATTTTACAAAACATTGTTCAATACAGAGATGTCGTGTTCCTGGGGTGGATAAATTCACAGGCTATTGTCGGGGAATCAATTTATTGCTTTGGGGATCGTTTTTGGGAGATAAAAGGTTTAACGACTTGTTAAACAGATAATCTATTACATGATTTTGAAGGGTGCAAATAGCTACTGTATGGGGTGATATTACTGATTGCAACTCCCCTTGTTTACGTACAACGAATAGATCACAGGAATTGATTTGATTATCGTAGTTTACTTGGATTATTGCCAGTTAGTTATTCTTCAAAGATTCCAAATTGTTTGTTTCAAACTTGAATTTTCTTTCAAGTAAGTTTTAACAATATACAGCTCTGTTGCTGATAGACTTATAGTTTATTCAAACACGTTGGTAATCTGACTGATAATCAAGGCAATATATAAATGAGCGGCATACATCAAAGAATGTCTTATGTTGATTAGACGATAACATTTGCTAGAAATATAAACTTACTTCGTATGTTTTTATATAAACTAGTTTCATTTATTTTTTACTCTATTTGAAAATAATGTTCATTATTCATGTTTTATACATTTATTATTAACATATAACATTTAAAGTATCCATGCAATTATTTATACCACCTGTATGGTTGTACGTTGTAAATATATGGTTAATGGCCACAGCATATTTTCGAAGTCGTAAACAGTCTAATCAAGAGGCATTACCGCTCAAACGAACCGACGAGATCCAGCGATACTAAGAACTGGTTTTGCGACTCGACTTTGCTTTTAAGGGACGTTGGATCTTAATTAAACCCTTGAGTATACTTTTAGTTAGATAGATAACACATTTTGTTTATTGTTATAAAGCACTCTAGAGGTCTGCCTACACCACATAAAATTGTTAAAAGGAAATTGGCTTATAACATTTAAAATCCTATAACTCAATATATATAAAAGCTTAACATTACAATACTATATTTATTAAACATTATTATAAAATGTGAATTTATTATAAATAAAAAACGAATATATTATAAAATATTCGTTTTTTAGATATTTAAATAGTAAAACTTGTTTATCTTTCAGCTGCTTTTGCTTTGAAAACTTTTATTCAAGCTAGGCCGCACGTAAGCTTATTCACCTTCAACGTAACCTACATTAGATCGTAAAAACGGAGAAATATGTTTTTAGTTAAATCAATAACCACTACAAACGATAGCGGTATCTTTAACGCGAGCATTTATTTTTATTTATATGCCTTATCGGACCTTAAGTGGCGATGTGTATCGCTAATGCGAGATAACAGCTTCACAGGCGCCGATACTTATCACGTGTATAAAAGATAGCTGTTCAATTTCGCGTACAGCTAAATGGATTGGTGTGTTGTCATTTCTGCTAAATAGATCTTGCAGCTAATTGACATCGAATAGGCACTAGAAATATTAGTACTAGCGTTTGGAACAAAATGGCTATAAATAAGCTTCGTATGAGTGAAAGAGTCGAAAGACAATACGTCTCTTGCTAAATCCTAATCCTCAATAATTAATCAAAATTGCATTAAGCCTATATTATTTATATTGATCATGACGTCTACCAAGTCTACCGTCTGTTCGTGGTCCATTTAAAAAAAATCATTTTTTTTAAAACAATTCTTACATTATTGAATATATTATCCCTGTGTCGAGGGAGGTTTCACAAACTTATAAATAATTGACACAAAGTACACCCAGATTCAGCATTTGGTTGGTTTGGTCATTGCAAAAAAAATACTAATATACAGTAAACATCAGAATTGCTCTTTCAATTACTCAGATTTCAATATACAGACAGCATTTGATACTATACAGGTGTTCTCTCGCCCGTGTAGTGGAAACTATATCAGCAGTGTAATATTAGTACTTAGTAGCAATCGGATTTCCTACAAAGTATACATTGAAATATAATAGCCTCGTCCTGTAATCGGAAGAATACTGATGATAGTATTTTATTAAAAGAATTACCGTCGAAGTTTTTATAAACTAGGTTTCCATTCAGCCACTCGTTTAAGGTATTAGTTGAGGGCGCAGATTCAATGTTTTTATTGTTTTATTCGAAATTTTGTTTATCGGTGATTATTCCTCAACCTCATACTTTCATGACCGATCACTGTTCTTTTGTTGCTAATATACAATATAATTTAATACAATAAATAATATAACATTGAAAGTTTTAGGAAATGTTATTGTTATTGAAGAAAGATACATATTTTTTTGTAAAAATGCCATAATTTTTGCTTGCGGTTAACTCATAATTTTTATTGTGGTTACTTTTATGATTGACTTATATTCTTTTTTTTTCTTCTTATTTAAATTGTTACCTAAAGTTTAATCTTAGCTACATTTGCGGTGTATTTCATCTTTTGTTTCGGGGAAGATGTTGATCTCTATCACAGTTACTTTTGCGAAGGAGTTGTATAAAATTGTATTCGAGATTTAGGCAACACGTTTTAGTAACATTACGTTTTTATTCACGAATTCTGATAGGGTTGTCACGTTACTATATTTGGTAATACATATATTTATTTGTTACATATTTTAATTTATATGTCAATTACATGTCACGACCATTCTTAATGTTAGTAGAGCTTATCTGTTATAAAACCTATATAACAATGTTAGTCAGAACAGGATTATAAAGTACATTATAAAATATTATGTTTTAAGGAGGGTTGAAATAAGTTTTTTTATAGAATTTGAATATTTTTATTATTACTTAGTGTCATCCCTACAAGTTAGTATTATTAAGGTTAACATTTAACACTCTAAAACAAAGTAATAAGATATATATTTCATTGTTCAAAAACTAGTATTCTTTTAAAGTCGGCACAATAGTGACCTTAATCTTAATCTCGGTCAATTCAGAGTTCTATCAGATGCTGGATCGGTCATTCACCTCGAATGGTTAGAACGTATTCATAAAAATGAAATAAATTTGCTTTATAAAATATTTTTTTGTATGCTTTAAGTATGTTGTAGGTTTTGTATGCTTTTTGTCTATTTATCTGTTTATTTCATGTGTTGAAGATGATTTAAAATTTGGAATAGATAAGACGAAAAGAAAGGAAAAAAAGTAACTGCTAGTTATAAAAATATATAACATTTTGTTTTTTTTGTTTTGTTTAAAGAGTTAAACTAAAGACTAATTAACATAACAATGTTAGTAAAATCGAAATAATATTTAAACCGGTAAAATAAGTTACGCAAAAGATAAAATTTTAGAACCAGTAATAAAGCATTTCCGTAATATTGATAACACATTGCATCGGCACCTTTGTTTTTTGTAATCTTAAAGGTGTTATTTGGACTTTTGTAAAACGTCATTAAGTCAGGTATAAGCGGTAGATTTTTTCTTTTAACACCCGAGCACTTTAAAGGGATGATATTGATACATATCATAGAATAAGGATTCAGTTATGAAGCATACTAGTGAAGTTTACGTTGTGAAGTTTGTTGAGATATTATGATTAATATTTTAACTGATTTATACTATATTATATATATTTTTAAATCTTCGTAATATTAATTCTTGTTCGTATTTATTTGTCTTTCATGGTTTATATTTTAATTATCCATTTATAATATAATTACTATTTAATATTTAATCAGAAGAAATATGACTAAAAATCAAAATCTAAATAATTTTTTTTTCAAAATACATCACAACAATTTCCTGTTTGAAACTAAAAAAACTATAATTTCTAATATCAAATTCTGAGTCGTGCCTGCGGCGCCACAAACCAAAATGGAGCCCAAGATGCTACAAATTGCCCGCCTAATTACACCAGGTAGGCGGACGCACAAAGCAAAGATTTTTATTTAAAAAACGTGCTAAGTTATTTAGAAACGGGTTCTAGAGTCGTAAATATTCACGTTACGAAGATTTCCTTTTATTAAACTGATCTGTGTTCATCTGCTTATTTTATATTACACATAATAAGTACATTGTAGTTATTTTTAAGCATATATATATGGAAAATGCTAATGATCGAGTTTTCGAGGTTTTAAATGAAGTTCATAATTGTTTCACATCACTAAATTATTTAATTTATATCGTCATAGTTAACATGATTTCAATACAGCTTCATATTTGCTTTCAAATATATAGCTATATTTGCTATATAAATATATTTGCTTTCAACATATTTTGTACAGTTTTGGGCTCTATTCATTTTGTCAAGAAATAAAATCTACAATAACATGAACTTGAACTATTAAAGTCGATTGCAATTTTCATCGTATTTATAATCGAATTCCAAATAATTCAAATTACAGTTAGGTATGAAGAATTACATAGTTTATGATATACATATTGTGTTATGAACATAAAAATTCTAATAAGATATCGGCATGTTGAAAGTATTTTTATCACGATAAAATAAACATTTGTCCTGATGTTACATAAATACACGATAATTGCAATGATATGTTAGAGTGGGGAGGGGGGAGAGCGTCGGCGCGATCAAAGGAAGCGGTCCGATGCGCTCGCGCAGTACAACGACCGCTGTGGTGCGATTATGTTTTTGCACAGTGAATTTATTGCATTTATAGTCTTGGTTATTGATGGTATCCACTTATTTAGAAGTTTAGTTTGCATTTTAAAACTACTAGTCACATTTCTAAATATATTTCTATGCTTAAACTTATTATACCTATTTCTAATATTTTTTGCTATAATTATTTTATAGAATATATTATAAACATTTAACATTTTCCATGCTATATTTTTTATGAATTCTTAACTTGCTAAGTAGAATATGTTATAAGTTCCTAACATTTACCGAGAAATACTCCAACTTATTCAGTATAAATGTTACTCCAAAGCTATAGCAGTTAAGGAATGCAACCCAATTACTGCGCGGGATTCGAACCCCGGCCATCCGACACGGTCAGGTCCATGGCTAATGTCCACAATGAACTTACACTTCCTTTGGTTGAATATTCTTTTTTTATGGTTTGTTAAGCTTTTGTTCTTTAGTTCATTTACATTCAAATAAAATAGTCACATAAATTCAACTTCTTCACTCTTTCTTGTATCTAATTTATGAATTGCACAAGAATTTAAGTAACGGATTTAATAAAATGAGAATTAATTAAAATTTTCTACAGAATTGCATTACAAAGGATTCACATTTCGGTACTTTAAAATAAATTTTAACAATAAAATGATATCTTAATCTTAGGAATATTATTAAAAACAATACATTTAATTCACAAACCAATAATTTAATTAGTTAGGGGTTAGGTCAATTTGTGTTATTGGTGCTGTGGCATTATGATTATTATTATTATTACATTTTTATAAATATCTAATTACAATATATTATATAATATTATTAATACAGAAGCAATTTTATTGAATATTACTCCCTGGTTTATCTCGCCTTCATGTTGGTTGTCAATTACATGCGAGCGGCTGTCCTCATGCGTTCAGCTCACTGAAGCATGAATAGCTTTTTTGTGCATGCATGCTATTAAAATAAATTACCTTTTTATGTTCCGCCTTAACGCTCGAATGTACTGTATCTTTGTATTGAATGATTGTTGTGTACAAGCCTTATTCGTAAGGTTCGCATTTTTGTTGTTTTTCAAACTTTTTATATTAATTATATATCAGTTGAATATATTAACTTTTATTAATATAAAATAGATTAGTATATACCTATATTTATTTAGAACACAGCATTTAGTTACGTACGACAGAAATTAATTTATTACTAAATTATAAATACAAAAAAAAGAGTGAAGATAAAAAGATTATAACAAAAAAAAAACATAAATAAATTAACAATAAATGGCGATAAAGACAAACAAAAAATACAATAGTAATGAGGACATGAAAAATTAAATTAAATTAAAAAAGTAAAGATCTCAAAAGTATTAGAAAATAGAAACTCATTAGGTAGGTACTACGTAAGTAAGATGAAGCGAGATTTCGTCTAAATAAATCGTGCACGAGATACTATCGTCTACTTTCGTTTTTAGATCCCTAAAATAAAAAAAGAAAGATGAAGTTCTCAAAGAGGTCTCAAGTGTTTTAATTACTTTCGAGATTTAAAAGTAGAAAGTTTGAAGTCATTTCTCTATTTTTTTTGGCTGTAATGAAAATGTAAACAAAATAAGTCTTAAACTAAAAAGATTTCATCTTTGAATGAACAATTAATTACAGATTACATATTGAAATAACAATGTTATGAAAGCACAAATAAATTTGACATTTCGTTGTGAACCTAACAAATTCTTTGTCACTAAAATAAAGAAGAAGAACACATTTTTTGTCAAACAATTTACTAAATGTTAACGTAGTTTGACATGATGATTTACTTGTTAAGATGTCGGATCCATACAAAATCTTAAAAAATATAATTTCATATATAACGTTACATGAAAATGAATATTTAAAGAGACATCGCCATGTTCTGAAATGTTGTGTTTTTGTAATATTAAAAGAACGTTTATAAACAATCAACAGCCATATATAGAATCTTCGTGTGTCCTGACTATTAAATAGACTATAAATAAAACAGCAAATAGGCCTTATTACATTCAGAACTACCAACATTATGAGACAGTCAACATTTTTTTTACGAGATTTACAGTAAAACAATTTCCACGATTTGCAAAAAAATATTGAATAAATATTAACGGAAAACTCTTTATAACAACACAATAAACTTTATCCCTAGAGTTGTATATGATTAACTATATATATATATGACTTTAATGATTATTCATTATTATTAGGTATATAATAAAACATAAATACAATACGTAAAAGAATTCCTTAAACACGACCGAAAAATGTTATCAGCTGATAAGATGGCGCCGGATTCAGCTTCCATTGTTTGTAATATAATAGTGTAACACAGTAAAATGAGCGATAAACTTTATAATTTATTTATATTATGTTAAAATTATCTTGGAATTCAGGTATAAATTAACAAGAAAAGATTCTTAGTTAAAGTTAGCTTAAAAAATTATTTACCGATTTGAAAATGAAGGCGGTTCTATATTTAATTGTAGTCTATTATTTTAATTAATTAACGACGTGAACAAATGAGATTAATGATTATATTTACAGATTTATTTTTTTGTGAATCCGATAGTGCATACAATAGTTTGGATAATATATACTATATAACTTTAGTAATATTCAGTTAACTCTAAGAAAAGTTGAGTTGGTTTATTAAATTACTTAAAATTGTTTATTCTGTTAGATCCGCGACTCAAAATATATAAAAATTCTACACTGTTATTTTGTTTCTAAACCTACTGTATTTTATAAATACATATCTTCTTTTTTCTACCTTACTGTATATAATTTCCAAATTAGATTTATTTTCATCTCCGTAGTATGTGAAGTGTGAACTGGAAGCCGAGGTCACGGCACGAACAGACATACGATGTGGTAAAACATATAACACCTCTACGTTTATGAGCTTCAGAGATATTTAGACATGCCTGAGGTGTTAGTTTCAAGATGTTTAAATGTTAAGTGACTTATTCTTATTTATTTAATATATATTCTGCCTTTACTTTTTGTTTCTAAATTCGACTGAATACAGCGAGCCATAATTTTAAAATGAATGATCGTTAAAAAAGAAATAAAAACAAAATGGATGCAAAAGTCAAGTCATCACTTACGATTATTATAATTCATAATATCGGCCGCGTCTTAACGATCACATCACAAAAGATGATTTTATTAAAAAAATAAACCGCAATAAATTAAAACGAAACGAATAAAGCGAACAAATGGCTTAAAGTTTCATCAAACTATAAAGAAACCGCTGGCCGACCGTGGCTAATTCATGATCGGATGAAATTCTTCGATAGTCATCAAAAACATTTAACTTTTCTTACATCATAACTTCTAAAAGCTGGTTTTAGAGTTTAAAATGGCTTGCAAAGATTTTAAATAAGTTTGTAAAGATGAAACATACCGATATAATATGAAAAAAACAACAAAATGTACCTTATTTCTTTTAAATAAGGTAAGAATTTGATTGTAATTTAATTTGAATGACCACTACGGTAAGATTATGGTGATTGCGGTGGTTGGAGCAATGCGTGTTAATTCTTAATAACAGAATGTAGTATTGAGAATATCAGACTTTTGTTATTTCTTTCGCAAAAAACTATATGTATGATATACGAAGTCTTAATTATTACATTCAAAATTATTATTACAATTAATAAGTAATAAAAAAGGTATGATGAAGATTAAGGATTGGATTTGAATAATTTATTTTTACGCGATTTAAACATTTATTATCGTTCTGAATATCTCGTAGATTAGTTTACTCTATGTTCGAATTACTGTATCCAATGCATATAATAAATTAATTGGATTTAAATGCTAAATGTAAAGATAAGATTGTATGCGAGATCTCAGAAAATAAAGTTTAAATGATACCATCAATCACTTATTTTTGTTTTCCTTGTTTTTATTAAATTGTAAATTTAGAACAAGTTAAGATTTAAAAAATAATACCTACCTATGTATTTGAAATATATTTTATTAATGTTTCAAAATAAATACAGTCAATTAGGTAGGTATACGTTTTTTAATGTAGTTATGGCTTCATAAATAATTAAACGGATACCTATAATATTTAGCATAAGTAAAAGTTTTAGAAACAATTGATATATTGTTTGAATTAAGTTACAAAAGCATTTTGGTCACATTTCACTTTTATAAGAATTAAGAATACTCTAAAAAGTAAGCAAGGCATTATAAACTGTAGTAATTTTAAAATAAAGAAACTTCAATTTTAATCGGCTCAAATCGGCCATCCTAATTACATGTTCACATCAAAGAATTGCCGCGTAAACATTTTATCTGCCGCCATGTTGATTATAAAAACTTGGCCTCGAAATACGCACGGTTTATATTTTTGTGCTAGGGATGCTGGTTTATATCGACACACGCTTATAGATATCGATATCAAATTATATTGAATAATAAAATATCGATAAGCTTTATCTTCACCATTGTAGCTCATTGCTAGAACATGGGTTAAATTCATTGTTATCAGACATTTGTTTATTCACTTTCAGTCTGTTATAATATGAAAAGCATTTTGAGTACCTACCTCTTGATATCGACATTATTTTAAATAGTTATTATCTTTTTAATATTACAGTCTGTTTATTCTATGGATAACTCGAAGGAACTGGGAAATAATATTCTTTAAAAAAAACAAAAGAATTAAATAATATTCGATATACCTACCTATTAGTTAATTTATCTTAGTTAACGATGTACTTTTGCAATTATCGAGGACCTATTAAACTTTAACAGCCATACATTTTTATTTATAAATGTTGCATGAACCTATCAGAGAATATAATATGTAATAACATTGACTATTACGAAATATTATTGTGAAAGCTACGTGAAGCCTAAGGCCACTTAGCACACCTGCAGGTACGAAATGTAAAAGTTAATTTGTTGATTATAATGAGTTATTGTATAAGGGAAAATAAAATACATTTTGTAAAACTCAAGTAATTTAAATAATTATTATAATAAAATTCATCCCAACAAAGTATTTACTAATATTAGTTTCGTAAAACATTTATAATTCGATAAAGATGTCTAATTTGCTCCAACCTCGAACATACGGTATGTGTGCGTAAGTTGTAAAATAAAATTATTTATAGTTTAGCTATTGACTAAAGATAAGTTTTAACTTCTGAATGTCGAGTGCCGTTCTTAACTTCAAAGACGATAAACATACAAAAGTGATGCTTTGTAAATAATTGGCGAAGTATATATCTAGACCTAGTGTCACGATGTACCTACGACGCAGATTAAAACTATATTTTAACAAATGAAATATATGAAATAAAAATCGATAATAATAATTATCGATAACTTGATATTTAAAATAAATTTATAAGCTCATGGATTAGATTTCGATATTGCATTTTAGTAATAAAAAAAAATTAAGAACACGAGCTACCGATTTTTAACATAAACTTTGTCGCGTCGAGTTGAATTCGACAATAAGATTATAACTAAATATAGACTAGCATATTGATGTTTATATTGTGAAGAAACGGTAACAAACTCAAATTTGGGTTCTATATTTAGTAAGTGCTTGCATCTAACTCTACACTACTCTATATAAATACGCTTTGTGCTTCAGTGGCTCAATTTTTTTCGTGATAATAACTTGTTTGCTGTTCATTAAAGACTGTTTAAAATTTTCAAACGTTAGATATTTGCGACATCAAAGAGCATTGTCGGCGTCGGTCGTTGTCGACTATTTTCGGATCGCGTTGGTAATTAATTTTTTGTTGTCCCCCGCCTTTTGTGGAGCGGTGTTTTGTATAAGCATGCACGTACGCACATACATACATACATACATACTTATACATAAGACATTAAATATGTTAGCAATGTTTACGATAAACTAAAAAAAGAAAAGTACAACAACATTCGTAAAAAAAGCAGGTTTGATAATTATTCCGATAATGAAAGTGAAACAATTTCTCCAATTCGGATAGTTATTTTCCTGCACACTAATTTCTATCTCACGGAATCCATTAAGTCCTTATCAAACTACGACGGGTCTCCAGTTACGTCGCCATTATGAGGGCAATCGGAGAAATGATGTGACAAAAACTTGCTCGAATCAATGCAGGAGACAATAACAAGGTCAATGTTTTTTGCGGCAAAGTTCTAATGAAAGGATTCAGCCACTTTTATTTATAAAAGTAGGTAGATCAGGTAGGTAGTAGGTATATCAAATATCTGGTTGTAGCGGTACTTAATAGGTAATATTTTTTAAATTAAAATTAAATGTAAATAAGGATGTTTTACATAGTCTGTTCTTTAATGTGCGTCTACAGAATGGAATGTTATACTGCAGTCTATTAAGCTTTTTAGGTTGACATTTAAGTAACAAAAAACTTTAAGTA
Organism: Napeogenes sylphis; assembly: GCA_959347405.1. Taxonomy (NCBI): domain Eukaryota; kingdom Metazoa; phylum Arthropoda; class Insecta; order Lepidoptera; family Nymphalidae; genus Napeogenes; species Napeogenes sylphis. The sequence goes on from OY365783.1 coordinate 10,657,081, forward strand.
ATCTCTCCATTCCCTTTAATGGTTCCGGATAAAGACGAAGCAAAACTTTACGAACACAATCCCATCACAAAATGGTAGATTTCACTCAAACTAAGGCAACCCTATTTTTTCTAGAGTTTCTACGTTTTGAGCCAACAATTGTGAATAAACACGCTTGTTTGCTTTCGAAAAAGGTTTAAAATGTCGGCTCCACTTAAGATATATTGAGTTAAGGCCCAGATCCATTTCCAGTTCTCTATTTTTTATGATTTCTTCTTGTCACTTTTAAATATATTTTTTTGTAATAATAGATCTTATTTATTTCATAACTGGATAGTGGTTATGTGGATTGACTTGTGAAAATTATTAAAAATATATATATATACTAATTATAAATATTTATAACAATAATAAATAAGTGATTATTGCTATAGTTTCATTGTTAACTTTAAGATATGACAGTTAATTATATTTTGTATTTTCTACTGAAAAAAAAAATGCTTCTCTTTAAGAACATTTGCTCACGCGCACTTCTTTTTGATGTCTTTGGATCACATACAAGGGTTTCTATTGATACAAATACCGGCTTAGTAATCTGATACAAAATGTACCTTATTACTATGATCGTAAAGACAGAACTGTTTGTTTGTATTTAAAGCACTTATAGCAGAGTTTGTTTACTTTAGGTAATCCATTGAGTTACCCGATTCTTGGTACTTAGGTGTATTATTTATTTGGTTGGATAAACATTTGTTATTTGAACGCGGATGGAGTTGTGTAAAATTATTTTGAGCACAATGTTAACTCAATAAAGGAACACGCCTAAATACTACTCCAATTTTCAATAAATAAAAATAGTATGCCTATTTTCAACAAATAAAATGTGTTTCGTTTCTTACAGATGACTGCATTTGCGGGGATATTATCTAGTGACTGCTCGGTGCACGCACGTTTCCTCCTCTGCTCGGCCTTCGCCCCGCTCTGCTCTGAGCAGGTCTCAGGTTCAGTGAGCGCCTGCAGAGCACTCTGTGAAAAAGTCGTCGAAGATTGCAAGGCCCAGATTAAAATACTTGCTCCAAACATTCTTCTCGATTGCTCGACGTTTCCTTTGCGTCCTGATAGAAGACTATGTATGCGGCCTCCTAATGCTAGCGAGTTGGAGCCTGAACCACCACCGCTTCCTCACTGGCCGTTTCACGATAATGAGCTCAGGGATCAAGGATGCCCCCCAGCTTACACGAGAGCCCCAGCTGGGGAGTGTTGGCCTGCCTGTGGTCAACACGCCAGATACACTCAAAATGACAAAAAAGTGGCCGAAATCTGGATGATCACTCTAGCTTGGTTCTCACTGCTGGCAACCTCTTTTGCACTTTTAACATTCTGTGCAGAACCGTCTAGATATCGTTACCCCGAAAGGCCGGTTGTATGGATGGCGGCATGTCATGCCATTATTGCCCTTGCACATGTCACACGAGGATGGTTAGGAGCTAAAGCTGTCTCTTGTGCAGGGACAACTCTAGCTGTTGATGGTTTGGCCTCGCCAACTTGCGTCGCCTTCTTTTCCCTGACGTATTATTTCACGTTAGCTGCAGACGCGTGGTTTGCAAATGCTTGCGTCGCGTGGTATCTTACTGCTGCTAGCGAGTGGTCCACTGAAGCGTTGGAACGAGCTGCAGCGTATCTTCATGCGGTTGCATGGGGATGGGCTGGTGCGTGGACTGCAGCTGCTTTAGCACTACGCAGAGTGACGGCGAATGAATTAGTCGGCACCTGTGGGATATCAGACACCGCCGCCGCTGCGCTGATTGGAGTTCCTCGAGGCGCTTTACTCATAACCTCTATAGCACTGGCAATTGGTGCATGTCCTGGAATAATGAGAGTGCGACGAGCGTTAGACTCAAGAGGAGCGAAGAGGGTTGGGAGACTAGCCGCGCGGGCGGCGGCCGGGGGCTTGCTGTATTTACTGTTAGCAGCATTCGCGACTGGCATTAGAGTGATCGAAGCCAAAAACAGAGAAGCTCAGACAAACTTAGCGCTGCTAGCTGCTTTGGAAGCTGGAAATGTCAAAGATACTGCTGGTTCAAATGGACTTTCTGTGTGTCTGTGGTTGTCGTGTGGAATCGCGGCAGGGGCCTGGGCGTGGTCACGTAAGTCTGCGATAGTATGGCGAAAGGCACTGTGTCCTCCTCGGAAGGCTCCCTGTTGTGCCCCACCTTTACTGAGACCCCAACATCCGTATTATAAAAGGCCCCTTCACGTGTCCAGAGTGTGATTACGTGATACGTGCGTTTGTAAGACTCTTATTTAATCTAAGTGCCTATTTATGCCTTCTGTGAAGGTGCTCTCGATACATGTACAAATTATGTAAATAGTGTAAATTTTATTGATATTATATTGTTGACTTTTTTATTGAAGTTTTTTATTTTACAAATTTTATAATAAAAATCAACTATAAAACCAACTATCGTCATGATTCTCCTTCACTATTTCCAATCTAGGTGAGAAAGGAATGTTTACACTATTTTAAATCAAACTTGCTTAACTCTTCCATTCATTTCTGTCATCCGTCAACTCTGTCTCTACCTTTTTAATTTTATCATAATTCATGTCACATTCCATCCATCTGTTTTAATCCACCTTCGCACACATATATCTATCATATATTCAGTCATGTCACACAATTTTTAACCCTTCCCATTATATACCCATACCAGGATAAAGTGGCGATCCTCATATTTTCTGTTAAGGCGTGACTGTCAAACTTCCTCTTAACCTACTTATTTCTTATCGTATCTCTCTTTATAATACAATTCTATCTTAATATCTTTATCTCATTGGAATGCACTCGTCTTTTATTCTTATTTTTCAACCTGATTCATAGATTACAGGAGGAATAATAACCTTTTACAAAACAAAAAATATTTATGCATTACGAGTGTGTGGCTATGTCAGCTGTCAGTCAGTCAGTTAGTCAGTCAGTGCGCCATGAAAATCTTATATCAATTCATCATTTGAGAAATAAAACAGCAATTGATAAACACATTTTATTAATAAGTATCTAAACACTACAGATATATATCTCTATACAATGAAACATTTTGATAATTACACAATGTACATTAGACCCAATTTAGTAACCCTGAAGAACATTATAAAAAAAAAAACAAATAAATAAAAAAGCAATAAATAAAAACACCAAAACCAATATAAATAATAACAAAAAGCTTGGAATGTAATGATAACAGACGAAGATAAAAAATACTAGTATTTGAAAATATAAACAGTATTTTTATGTTATAACTTCATCATTTTATCTATTTACAAATAAGAAATATTTTTTTATTAAAAACAAATCAGTGATAGGACGCATTAGCTACAATAACAAAATCTGATATAGAATACCTTAACATCATTTCAAATAATTTTGTTCTAGTATAAAAATAATTACATTTTCTTAACTATAGGTAAAAATAAGTATCCAGAAAATGCAGTCAATTTTACAGCAAATAAAAATAATTTAGAAATATAACACCTTCTGTTATACATTGACATCATTTAAGACAAATTGGTCTTTGGTTTAGTTTTGCGAAATTATATTTGTCACATAAGAAAAGACCAGAAAAATTTTAGGCCCTGGTTAGATTAACAATATACAAAAGAATTTTTTTTATTAAAAATGGTAAGTACAAAATAACTGTATAAATAAATATTTATTTTACAAGTCTTGTTTTAAAGTAATTTCTGTTTTGCATTGAACAGAAAAATATTAGAAGGAAAGAAAAATAAATAGTATTATAACTCTTACAGGGTTATTATATTTAATATACTTAACACTTTACCAAGAATAGATGGATTTTATCTGTTTTATTTTACAATAATTATTATTCTTCAAAAAAAAATAGTCACCAATGAGTGTTTTTGTTTAAAAAGAAATGTTCTGTTAAGATTGAACATAATATTGGCAGTATCTAAGGAAAATAATAAATTATTATTACCTTTACATCTGAAACACTCATCCTTAAAACAAGCTTTCAATATCTGTATACATTTTTAAAATAACACAATAAACACAATTAAAAGTTAAACAATTTTTTGTCAAGATTGATAAAATAAAAAAGATGAATAAAAAAAAATGTCTACAATTTTGACCATAAATTATATAATTACCCAAGATACAACACTTTTAGCTAACGCAATGTTAATATAGGCATAGACAATACAATTACAAACAATCAAGTCCATATTTTAAAGCCATGTCCCTCTGTACACCTCGAAGTCTAGCTATCCTTCTTGGGTTGACATTAAAGTGTCAAATACTTCTGAATTCTTTTCACTGACGGATCCAAAATAGTTAGAAAAGTTAAAAACACTGGATTCTTGTCTTATATTGTCCGTTGAACCGAATTGAGCTTTATTCTTGGTATGCATAGGAGTCACGTTAGCACTGTACGACTTTTGGATTAGCGGATCCGATACGAGAACGTGACGATTTTCTTCCGGATCGTATATAGTGGCATCCTTCTCGGATAGTTCTTTTACTTCATTGTATGGGTTTGTTATGTATTCATTATAAAGTTCACCTTGCGTGAACTCTATTGCTTCGGATTTTGGGCTATTTTCGCATGGCTCGGGATCAGGTCTCGGGCACAGTATGGACGGTTGAGTTTGTATCGATATTCCAATTGGCGTCGAAATCATCTGTTATTGAAAACGTTGTATATAGAAAAATAATATATTTTAATAATAATAATTATGAGAAGTGTTTTAATATGAATAATACATTTTGAATATTCTTGAATAATCTATTAATGAATCTACTTGAATACAGATATTTTGAATTTTAATTTGAGGGTTTGACTCCGTTAGAAGTTCAAAACGGTCATCAAATTTAGACTACGCTATTTCGTGTTAGAAATATAAAACTTAAACTTCTAGTATGTATAATATTAAAAATTCATATATTGTAGTAATAATAAAAATGTCACCTAGGGTTTAAGTTAAAAAGTTTTAAGGTTCTCGTGTGCTAAAATCACAATATTTGTTTAAGATTTCTCAATTCCATTCATGCTATTATTATTTAACAAAACGTTAAAGAATATTTAAGTTTAAAAGTCAAGAATCAATCAAGTTGAGATATAAATGAGTACCGACGAACCTATACCAAATCGTTTTGGTTATAATTTACGTACCTCATTTAAGGGTTGTAAAAGTACAGAAGATGTTAAACCAGTTTGGTCGTAAAGAGAGTTCCTTATTGGCACCATTCCGCTAACCGGTGTAACCAATGTTGGTGAAACGCCGACCTTGGGTCCAACGTTGGAAGACACACCGCTAACCGGTACTGGTGAGACCAACGGTGGAATTTGTGGCGGTGTCTGGCCCAAATTGACTGGTGATTGAGCTACTGTGGCCACAAGGATGTTGGGCGATTGTGCGGAAGATCTTTGGAATTGGATTGGAATAGATTGGGTTTGACTGGATTGTATTAATTGCGGGTTTGTGACTGTTTGTATATTCGTAATGTTTGGTATATTTATGTCCATGTTTTGTGGGTTGTTTGTTCCAAGGTTGGTGGGCGACTGTGTTGGTGTTGGAAAGGTTGGCGTACTGTTGGCTCCGACTGGCACAATGCTGGGGATGAGAGGGAGGGATGTTTGCAAATGACTTGGGAGGTTCTGGAACGCCTTCGTGTCGTTCGCTGAAATCATTATTAAAAGCTTTGTATTAAAAAAATAAAATAAAAAAAAAGATTAAAAAAGTATGATGTACGAGTATGCCTGCTTCTTATAACGCTTATTTTGTTTTTCCTTACATTGCTAAGACGATTAATGAAGGGGCTATAAACATATATTATTTACAAATAAATATGTATATTTAGTTCTTTAAATAAAATACCAATAAGGAGATTATTTAATATAATCAGAATCAAGTCACACACCGTCAGGGAAGAGCTCGTCTTTCAGGTTGGGAAGGAACTCTCCTATGATCTCCCACGTGAGATACCACAACTCGTTGTAGCCGTCACCGTCATTGAAGATCTGAAAAAGATCAGTCAAGTATTTTTATACTAATATTTATACAATACCATCCCTTGATAGTTAATAGGTTGACAGCCAAGACTGTTAGTTTTGAGTGCAGATTTATTTATTGTATTCGTACATTTTACGATTATTTTTTGGTGTTTATTCCTCAAATATCGATCTCTGATTTTTTTGCTAAACCATCGATAATAATGCGGCTATCTAATAAAAACAACCAATAACAATCGGTTCAGTACTTTAGGAGAAGAAGCACCAGGGAGATCGTATTGAAGCTAACTACATGAGCTTCGCTCAATTATAAGATGCGTGTGTTTGTCTGGAGGTCTGTAACATAGCGATGATGCTTCATAATCTATGGAACTGGTTGTGAAAGTGTTATGTATGTGTGTACTCACCCGCACAGAGTGCATGACGAGAAGCATGTTCTTAAGTGACTCTAGCGCGGCCTCCCGCAGTGGCTCGGCGCTGCTGGCGAGCAGGGCGCGCTGCACGCGGGCCACGCGGGACCACAGCGACGGGAATGAGCTGCGCCCGCTCAGTGCCGATAGGTGCTGTAGGAACACCTGCGGATAGAGGGGTGGGGGTGACGTAACACTTTTCATAATAATTTTATTTTCAATTTGTTTTTACTCATACTTTTATTTTGAATTCTGTTCACTAGATGGCGTTATGGAGACGTTCTTCTAGTTAATTGATCGCAATTTGAAAATAGTTTAGGGTAAAATAAAATATTTATTTGCCCAACGATTTGACAATGATATTAGTTTGTACACTTCATTGAAGGGTCGATCAATATTATACCTTGCACATAACGGTGTCCGCCCTGGCGGCCGCGTCGGGTCTTCTCGGCGGGTCGTGCAGTAGCGGTAGCAGCACGTGGTCGAAGCACGCCTCCCAGCCCGCGCCCCCCAGCGCCGCCAGCGCCGGTGCCAACAGCGCGCGCTGCAGGTACGCGATCGCGCTGTTCGCTACCTGGTGGTAGGAAAGCGATTTTCTTGTGACGGGTCTAGGTTCGGTTTAAATACCGTGACGTCACGGTTGTATGCGGTCGCGAAAGTGATCCTGTGACATGCCACAGAGGCGACGATGGTGACAGTTGATTGTCAACATGTAATAAAATTAGCGCCGCAGATAAATCCACCTCATCAAGGCAATCGCCTGTTTAATTGGGGGTGTCCGTAAAAGATTTTTCACCGTAATATAACCTTTTCCCATTAATTTTATATGTTATTACAGGAAATAGCGCTGTTACAATGATAATTTTGTAGTTCATTGGTTGTTATATATAAAATAATTATATAATATATTTAATATAGTGGGTTTGATTCCCATGTTGTACTATTTTTTATTTCTTCCAGGATTTTCTGTATAGACTTTCAGTATATTTTGTGTTTACAAGTAGGCATGTCCAGACATACGATTTTAGCAAATAATTGTAAATATTATAATAATCTAAACTCTAAAGGTTGATTATTTTACAATTTATTTTATTATTATTGCTATGCGGTAATACCATAATGGTGGTACTTACCTGTTTTCTCCTGTCAGTGCAAAACTCAGCGATACCCTGCAAGAGAGGCTTCCAGGCAACCTCCCAAAGGTCATAATCTTCAGCACCTGAAACATTCATAATTTTTAACAGCATTTTAAAACAATTCCTTTTGCAATAAAAATACTACCTCTTGCAGGCAGCCTCTTTATATCAATCCCAACAAAGTTTGTTCTATGAGTTTTTAAAATGAACAATTTTTAAAATTTAAGTTTTTCCATACAAAATTTATTTGTAGCTTCTGAACCATTAACACTGAGCGTAGGGATGGCGCCCGAACGTTGATCTTTTAAATATTTCCTACAAAATACAGAGTAAAAAGTAAAAGAGAAAGCTCAAACATTTTTTATTTCGCTTTTAATGTCTTGTTTATTTAGATTTGTAAAAAATCGTAGAACAACTGTTGTTGGGATTGATGTAGACAGACTGCCTGCAAGAGGTGGCCAATTATTTACAAATAACCATGTATTTATAAATATATCACGTTTTTGAAACATTAGTTTTTTACAAAACTCCTTATTTACGTAGTGTAAATAGTGTAAATAGTCTTTTATTTTTACTTAATAAATTGTTTAATATTTATTTTGTTTTGTTCTTAATGGATCTTATATATGCAGGAAATTTTAGACCAGAGCAACTCAGGCCGCAACTTATAATGACATTTATGTTAATGCGTAGTAGATTCTGTACAGGGTGCCTCGATTTAATATTTTATTTAGTTGATAAAATTTTACAAGTACCAGTATTAATTTATTGCAAATAGTTTGTATATGAGTATCCATGAAAAGTGGTTTTGTATCAAATCAAAGTAAATTGACGAATGCTATTTTTACAAATGTTCCTATCTGAAGTCTACGAGGATGGACTAGCGCGTCAACAATTACTATTATAAAATAATTTGTAAGTACATCAAATATTCGAATTACAAAGGTACTATATTCGTTGCCTTGAACTACGGCTCGGATAAGATATAAATAATCATTATTATCACAAACGATTATCCGATTCATAATGATAAATTATCTATTGTTTCTAACTTATATATCTCTAATTACTAAAAACAATCATACCAGTTTTAAATCAATTATATCGCGAATGAAACGTAATCTTGAATATAGAATATATTTAAAAGGGTTTTCTTTTATCTGACTGTAACGTAGTAATCAACAAAAAATATAAAGAGACTAAACTTCTTAGCATTCACTTCCATGGATTAAGCATGCGTGTGCTACACCATTGATCTCCTAAAATACGATGTTCTTAATGGTGGGATGTGTCGATAACGAAGCAAGAAGAAAGCAATCATCAATAAAATATCATATATAATTGTATTCATTTTAGGATGTTGGAACATTTTTATGTTCCATTACCTAGCATATGATGCTAAAATACCTACGTTATAAAATACTAGACTTAAGTAAGATAATTTTCCATGTTATGTATCATAAGCCTATTTGAAACAAATAAGCTTCTAATACAGGAAACATCATTCGAATTTGGTAAAGAAATTTCACCTGACAAGTAGTTAAATAATGATTAAACATATATACATATTTATTATAAAATTTGATTTAATAGGAATATCATAATGTTTGTGATTTGCAATCAATAGGTATAGAGAGTAGAAGAATAAGTTGGAATTAAAAGCACTACATGAGTTAGGATCAAGCGTCAACACGGAATTTATAAACAAATTAGTTATATTTAACCGACTTTAAAAAAGAAGAGTTTCTATGTTCGATTGTTTGTATTTTTTTATTAATAAATATTTTTATTAATCGGTAGAAACAATAAATTATTCTGGTATGTGCAAAAGGCTTATTGATATTAATCGACCATTGAATTATGGAACAGCTTACGCGATAATATTTTGGTTTTATCCAACTTATCAGTTGATAATAAGTATTTAATTAAGTACAGGGTTTTTCCAAAAACTATCTATTGTTATCAACAAAAACACAAAATACTCATTAATTTGAGTTTTAATAATACAATGATATCACCGTTTATAATGAGTAGGTATATAACAACTCTGAATTAAATATGTTTTTCTATATTTTATTTTAAACCTTTGAACCTAACTCTCGGCTTCCCAATGCCAGAAAAATGCAATATAATACAATATGATATGTGATATCTCGAAAACAAATAATATCTCTTGCCGTTACCCTAACTACGTCAGATAATATGCCAATGTAAAAATCAAATTGACCATAGACATAAAAAAAGAACCAACCATAAAATAATTTTATTGTATGTCTTTCTCTTCTCTATATATTATTTTTAAAAAAATACTCTAAAAATCAACTGGTTACAATTGATTTTTAACAAATGTTTTTGTTCATAGCCCTTTTACTAAGAAACGTCATTGACTATAAAACACCATAGTGTATATTTTTTATTTATTTATTTATATCTTTTCCACTTAGAATCATAATCAGTGATCACTTGTGTACGTCAACATGGAAGTGTCAGGAGGGCCTATTTCGATACCAGATTTATCGTAATAAGCCCTTCTGAAAAAGCACTTTCCATCTTAATGTTAAAGCTATGAGGGTTTCAAACGCGTCCAGCAGGGCTATTCGCTAACTTTGACTGTTCTAATGACCATCAGCTGTGACGTCATGGCAGTTTGTCATTATAGTTATATAATACGAAATTAGTTGTTTGACAACCATTATGTCCGCACTTACTGATAGTGATTTTCATTTTAGCTGTCAAAAAGGATACGCAATAGCAATGCTGGTCTGAGAACAACCACACAACAAACTCAGACGGATATATTTTTTGTTATCGTGATCACTGTTTCACAAACGTTAATCTTAAATGAATTTTGGAACAACTAGAACCGTCACAATCAATCGGAAATGAAGCCTAAAGATTTCAGGCAATGAAAATGCAATAAATAATAATAACAGTAAAAAAAATAAAAAAAAACCTTCGGCCTGCCACACAACCAGTCACCGCAAGTTCATGAGCATAACACAAGTAGTGCCATTAGAAAATAAGAGGAACACCTTTGATTTCCTTTGATTGATCAGTGATTATATATACCGAACGTTGTTCTATAATCGTCGCTACTGGAGTCGTAATCATCGCTTGAGAAGTCGTGGGAAGAAGCTAATCGTAAGAAGCTAAGCTAAGCTATAGCGTAAACATACCTACATACAGACACCTACCTTGCAATGTGTCTGCTTCATCCTTCCACCACTTGAATATCTGTGCAGTCCGACTGTGCAGTGTGTGCATCAGATCTAGCAGCTGAAAATATACACAATAATCGTAAATTTATATTAATTTATCCTTAATTATTTTTAAATATGTAATCCATTTTTATTTTCAAGATACCTAAAAAATATTATAATTTATGCTTTATACACTTTTCTTTTCCATTATATGTAAGTTAATCATATACAGAAATATATATTATATATTATATGTATGCAAGGGAAAACATCATAACATTTATGGTAAATTTTGAGATACAATCATATTATTGATAATCAAAAAAATATACATTTATTCATGTAACGATGACATACTATTGTTATAATTTAATAATTGAGTGACATGTATCGCAAACTTAATGTTTTTTTAACTACATAGTAAATGAATACACAAAATTGGATTGTATGTTTGAGTAGTAATGTAATTTTATAAGTTTATATAGTGAATTATTATATATATATTCTTAAAAAAAGTATTAAAATACCAAAGAATATAACATATTATGTATTTAAAACTAAAGATATTCCCATTTTGGAAAGATTTACAAGTTCAAATTGCGATTGGAGTTAAAAGAACTTATTGAGCTTCTATTGAAAGCGCTGTTCTGAAAAGTTAGGACAAGTGAGTTAAAATATTTTTCCTTGTAGAGCGATATAGTATATGCATAGTATAAATAAACATATATATGAATGAATGTTACCAGATTAGAAACTTTGACAGTAAGCATAGCTTAGATAGCACACAAAATAGTAATTCAAAATATAATACATGTATTAAAACAGATCCGCCTTATATGCCCGCAATATGACCCAAATAAGAATAACAGTTATTATACAAATGTAAAAAGTTAAATTTTTATGAATTTTTTGACTTTTAAATAATCAAGTAGCCAAGAATTACAACTTGTCTTCCCCTGTACCACAAAACACTCTTTAGCACCCCCGCTTGCTAATCGCTTGAATTATTACAACAGTGCGTGACCACAAGCGTGTAGCGATACCTGAATGCTGACCATGTGGTAGTGGTCCATAGTGTCTTCATCGTCACTGGAGTCAGACTGCGCTCGCCGACGTGACCCGCTGTGAGAACGCTCCTCTTTGGTCTTACCTGACGTAGATAGACCAAATGGTGTTCAATGCTGAATTTCATTTTAGAAACCTAACCTAACTAAAGGTCAAAAATGGGAAACCATTTACTTTGCCCATAAAAATTGGGAAGATATTATAAAGTATATACATTATTACGTGTTGTTTCGATCACGAAGTCAAGCAAGACATGCAAACAATAGTTTCAAACGATTTCAAAGATAATTTAACTATATGACAGAAATGTAATCTCTATTTAAAATTCGAACCGGAGTGCAACGTTGCTCGTGCCAGAAGACGCACACAGCGCACTGCAGCGCGGCAGTTATGCGGTGTGACGTGAGCCACGTCTCTGATGACAAGTGCCAGGGCCTCAACGCATCTCGCGAGAGCGGAACTCCGATGAGCACGGAGAGTCACTTGCTCTACTTCGAGTTCTAATGTGTCTATTGTGGTCACGGGTTCGGTTTTTACCTGTAGGAATAAAGTATTGAAAAGATTTTTTAGTTTTTTCCATTTTTTTTATTTATGTAATTTTTCTTGTTAAACTAATTTAGGAAACTCCTATATTAGTTAAATCTAGTTTGCACCTATAACTACTAGTCTAATCATAAATTATATATTAACCTAAATCTATTAAATCCGGAAAACAATCAAATTAACAGATAAGCAAAAGTAGGATGTTAATAAATGATATAATCACTACTGGCATCGAAGCTCAGTATCATTTTACTGTTTTAATAGATACTGACAACATAACATTGTACAAAAATATATAATTATTAATGACGAAAAGATCGATTAAATTTAAGTAATTTATCTCACAGATAAAGTAACGTAGACAGATAAGACCGATTTAGATAGAAATCTAGATATCAGTGACGTCATCGTGTTTATTTTAATTTATAATCTGATTATTGTTTTTTTTTTTAATATTTTATTGAACAAAAAATACTAATATATATGATGTTTTTTTAAGGATTATAATAATTTTAAATTTCGAGCAGTTTAAAGTAAAAAAAATGTTAAAAAAATAACAAAAATATAAAACAATGCTCACAACAATCCATCCTTGAGTCTGTGGTGAATGTGATAGTTCACTGTCAGATGAGATGCTGGTAGGTAGTCTTTCGCTCTCGTCCTCCGACGCGTCGGACCGGCTCGATCCTATGACAGGGGTTATTTGTTAAGGGTTGGTTTTTATTATTTTTCTTCAAATAGTTTTAGTATAAAAAAATATCAAAAGTATTTTTAAAATTTTATAATACTTCTTGTATAGTGATAGTAGTAGTTAATAAAGTTGTAATTCGTAGCTCATGCTCTACGCCCTGCTACGATATATTAATACGTGTAGAGCTTACGTAGAAGCGAATTAAATGAAGATCCCCGGTGACGCTGTAATAGCCAACAGGGCTAACAGCATAGACAGACATAAAAAAAAATGAAGATGTACTCTCAAATTTTAGATCGTAGCTTATTTTGCGGTGGGCTGCCACCATTATAATTATAATGATTCGAGTTTTTTTTAATAATGGCAGTTAAGAAATCATTTTGCAATTTAATTATTTTGATGTAAGACTTAAGATTTTTTATTTTGATCTTATATTTATTAATTATTATTTTTACACAAAGCCTGCAAGGGTTTTTTTTATTTTAAGGATTTTATTGCCATAAAAATTGAAGCTAACCCACAAAAAAAACTGAGAAAGCATAAAGGTGTATAGAATATAACAATCTAATTACATAGATATTTAAGTAACAGCATTCTATTATCGTCCCCAAAGACGCTAATACTTTAACTGTTGGTATATAATATAATATAAAAGATGGGAATAATGGTGAAAAATAAGATAGAAATCATAGTTAACAAAATTTGAACGTATTATTTCTATTAGATCTCCTAACGTATGCAGGGTATAAAGTTCCCGTTTTATAGCCTGTCTAAGAATTAACTTTGACTATAAATTAATCACTATTGGTATAGATTTCGTATCGTTTTCGAAAAAAAGTACACTCTTTAGTGCCTCAGGTCTTAATTTTATTAATTAAAGCATTTTTTTAAATATAATCGTTTCCTAGTTATTCAGAAGTAATATTTAAAACAAAATACAATAAAAATATAAATTAAATAATAAACGGTACTTATTTCTGTCTTTTAAAATCCTAGGTCGTAGGTTATATGTATCTCCATACACAACTTGACAAATCTTTTCTCTTAGTTTATATCATAGAGCAACGTTACTAATATATTATATATTTTTTATAGTTTTACTACAATACTAAATCATTCTCTCTAGAATTAAAACAATAATAAAGTAGGTAAAACAAGAATTATATCATCTATGATTTTAAGGACAGATTTATAATTTAAAGATAAAACTGAATATTTATAAAGATTTTTAATATTTAATCAATGTTAAATTCGTGATAAGACAAAATTAACTTACATAATAAGATAACACCTTCCTACAAGAATTTCCATTACCAATTGTTCATGTTCATGAATCATAACATGGTGTTTCGTAAAAGTTCATCTCAGATGTATGGCAAATATATTATAAATATATATTAGCTGTTATTATATATTACTTATAAAGTTGATGGTTTGGCTCTATAAGGTTTTTAGGTTATGGTTTTGGACAATTATGGATGAATAGTATGTACTTTTAAAGACGTTAAGAATATCAAATGTATTTCATATGAAAAGGGAGGAAGGAGTTTTTGGAAATAGGTTAGCAAATTTACAAAGAAAATAATATTTTTTCTTTTTCTCCTAAACAATATTTTGATCGTGAAATTCAACAATGTTGCAACAACGACAGGATAGTTTAGTATTGCTCAAGCTCAAGTAAGTATTGTTATTAATTTGTACTTCAAGCTGGTCTAAAGTGAATAATTATTTTTATTTAATAAAACATCTTTGTTCCGATTTTCTCTTATGTTAAATACTAGGTGATTAAAAAAAGGTATACTGCCTCATGACTATCTTATTAATTCACTGGCCCTAATATTATCTTTCAAGATAATTCGCATAAACACAGATACGAAGCAATTAACGGTGGCTGTAAAATTCAACTATAATTAATATTTGAAAAAAAAAATCAAAGGTAAAAAAAAGAAATATAATTGTATGGAGTTCTTAAGTCCTACCGTAAAATTGTATTGAAAGCAAACTAAACATCAAAACAAGAAACTTTAAACCTGGACGGAGCACCGCTGTAAGAAGGCATTCCTCAAGTTTGTTCAATAGAATTAACTAATATTTATATCTTTGGTTTCGGATTTAATTAGTTATTTATGCTTGTATACATATACTTGTATACATATACATGTCAAAAGCAAATAAACTTTCTCAAACAGACGATTTTCTGTAACACTTGTTTTTTCAAAAGTAGGTCCTATTTAATATTATATTATTTATTATAATAATAAAAAAAATATTTTATTGTCGATCCATAAACTTATTATGTATTTTAATATATGATATGATCCTTATTATAATATTTTATAATAATATAATATTATAACAATATAATACTTTTTTGTTTCGCATAAAGAAGCTTATAACTAACATGATACATCATGACGCGGGAAGCGATTCGGAAGCTTAGTTTGTAGAGTGACGGGACGGTTTCCTTGAGGTTGCGACTTCAATTCCCCTGCCCGTATTGATCATTGGCACATTCTATATTTATTTAAAACTTGTAAAATAACATAGCTAGAGAGGAGAATAGATATTTTCAAACAGGGTATATCAATTTAGGATACAAACAGTTTAAAAAATACTTATGTCATGTTAGATATAACAGATAAAGGCTACATGACAATGATAGTGTGCCAAACTTAGGCTTAAAGGATTAACCATAAGCTTCTTAATTTTTTCGACTATCTTAATTAATTTACAAAACTCTGTACGTGCTACATTAGTAAAAAGAACGATAAGATAATTCTTTGCTATAAAATTAATATAATATTGCATAGTGGAAAATAAGCCATTTCCAAAATGAAGTTCCTACTGGTAGCCGTCGGTTTGATTCTGGCTGTAGCAGCCGAAGAGTTAATAAATAATGATTATCATGAAACCATTGGTATTCCAGAGGCTCAACGTATCAAACAAGCGGAAGCAGCGCTAGACTTTGATGGCTCTAGAATATCAGGAGGACAGGTTACCGGCCTTGGAACATTCCCGTTCTTGGTGTGTTAAATATTTTATTAAATTTCGTGTAATAGATAATTCGCTTCTTAATTATTTATCTATATCTGATAATATTAAACTTGCAGGCTGGTTTGATAATTATGCTGTTAAACGGCAGAGAGTCGGTCTGTGGAGCTTCCATTCTATCGAGTAATAAGTTGGTAACTGCCGCTCATTGTTGGAGAACTGAACGGCATTTTGCTCACCACTTCGTAGTGGTCATGGGCACCGTCCGTCTTTATAGCGGCGGTACTCGACAGAATACCAACGGAGTTGAGATGCATGCCGGTTATAACAGTCGCAATCTTAACAATGATATAGCTATCATCACTCTCCTTAGAGACGTCAGTTTCGACAGTAAGTAGAAATAGAATAAAGAAGTAAATAAGGAGAAACTTATTAATTATGTATTCTATCTTTTATCTATTTCAGATAATATAAATAAAATCAATCTTGCTAGTGGAAGCGACAACTACGTTGGAGTTTGGGCTACAGCTGCCGGATTTGGACTCACCAGTGATAGTAGGATCCATAATCAATAATTACTATTTCTAAACCGATTGTTACACAGAGTAACAGTAATATTGTTTATATATTTTTAGCTGACGTCATTACCACCAGACAAGTCGTAAGGCACATTGACTTGCAAGTCATTACCAATGATGTTTGTGCGGCGGCTTATGGCAGCGATGTAGTTCAAGACTTTACTCTATGCGTTGAAACCTCTGGAGGCAGAAGCACTTGTGGCGGTGACTCAGGTGGTCCTCTTGTGATTGGTACTGGCAACGACCGTGAACTGGTAAGTAAATTATTTATTCAGACAATTGCTACTCAATTTAAATTGTCTAACCATCGTTTCTTATTCTTTTAAGATCGGCATAACATCGTTCAGTCACATTGATGGCTGCACTATCGGTTACCCTGCCGGTTTCGTCAGAGTTTCAGCACTTAACTCCTGGATCAGTGCCCGAATTTAAATCTAATAAATGGAATTGTAAACATTTATATATATTATTTTATTTACGCTCCAAATGTAAAGAAAATTAGATTTGTTTGTCTTACCTTATCGTACTAATAGATAAATATTGATTATATTTTTTAAAGAAAATTACAATTAGACATTAATCATATTACAGCTCGAATAATTCTGGGTATGAAAACATACTTAACTTTGTATTTTAACTTATGTTTGAAAAAATCGAGCTAGTTTTTCATGAATTCTTAGAAATATACTCTAAACTTTGGAATATATATTTTACAATTTAAACGGCAAGAGCATAGAGAATTTATAATTTAAGGTAAAATATATAAGATTTTAGATTTAGATTAACCCTACTGAGAGAAGCAATAAAATTACAAAAGTCTACTTTTAAAAGTAACCTTTTTTAACCGCAATTGTGTCAAATTGAAACTACAGACAAGCGTTACGCTTTCAGAAGAGGATAGATACAACTGATCAAATTGTCAACTAACGGATTCTTCAACACATATTTAAGCCCTTTAATTTAATTGCTTATCTACGATTTATATTAAATCTATCCTATCAGTATGAAAATTACTATAATATAATTATTAAATGGTAATCAAAATAATTTAGAAATCAATAAAGCAACTACAACAATAACTGCTAAAATGTAAATGTATACAATAATGTACATCATTTAGTTCATCAGGACAACATAATTTTAAAAAGTTTCTCGAATATTTGAGAAAGCACTGCATTCCAACAAGAGTTCTGCACTTTTATTCTACTTTAAACTACAATTACATCAACATAAGCCTCGTTTTGTTTTAGTTTTACGTTCAATTTCACGAATGTGTTGATTTGTACTTCGCAATACCCGTTTTGATTTCTTGTTGATTGGAAATTCACGATTATAATGTAGCCTGAAGTTCTTTGAAACCTTACTATTAAGATTAATTATGTTATTTCAATGGTTAGTACCTACTTATTTTATACATTTTATTGTGCGGAGTTTGGTTCATTACCTAAATCTGCAAAAGGTTTTATTAAGACAATTTCATCATGTGGCGCTTGACTTTGGTCTTAAATACGCAGAGCTATTTGCTAATATTATTAGGTGCATAATATTACTCGCAAATAGTTTGGTTTTGAATTCCTGAGGCACGAGTCTCGGCAAGTATTCTTGCTTAGTAATCACATTTTTTATTTTATTAGAAATGTTTTGGAACACAACCCTAACGACGTTTTCACTCGCGATTTAAGTGGTAACAGTAGTAGCATTTGTATAAAAAATTATCAAGGAGATTATATTCGTGTGTCCTATAATACCATTTTCACTCACCCGTTATTATATAATGCGGAAGGCCGGTAGTCTTTACATACATTTTGTATGTGACCCAGGTATTGGAATGTATGGAATTGTAGTTACTTTGAATTTTGTATTGGTATACGGAAAACTGATACGTACAAACAGACTAAACACCTTTTCACACATATATCCGCGGCAAGAGCAATCCAAAACATATTTGGAGAATACTTCACCGAAACGGATACAGAGTAAAGTTTTAAAGACTAAGTAAACATAAAGTACACTAAGCAGTAGTGCCATTATTAAACATTTTAATGATTATCTAAGGATATTATGTTATGTATCAGAATTGATGCCATAATAAATAAGGTGCCTCATAACTACCTAATATTTAATGTGCTTGTTTACAAAAAAAATGAGAGATGTTGTTTTCTTAATTGACTAAAAGACATTAAATTTAAAACTATGCAACATATAAGGTGGAGTACCTCAAGGCTACATTCAGGGACCTCCGTTATTTTTGCTTTATACCGCTGTAAATGAAAAATAAAATAAAATTAGTCACTGTGCTGAGAAAAATATTTTGGTCTAAAATTAGATTGAAACCTTTCAATGGAACTTAGCGTAGATCTATATCCTACGTATGTGTATGCGTATATGTATATAAATCTTATATTTTCCGAACTATAATTTATTAAACTTTTGTAAACCTTTGGTGGAGTATTTAATAAAGCTAAGGGGCTGTGCATATAATACCAGTTAAAAATTAAATATATCAACAAATGTTAAAATTATACGATATCGATTTTCATATAAGATAATGATAACAAAGTGCAACATTATCAAATACTGCATTATAAATAAAAAATATTTAAGAGTCCATAACCACATTCTATTCCTACAAAGTCAGAAACAATAAACTTGCTTTAAAAGTTTAAGGCATAAAAACTATACAATTCAAGGCAGTGCTTCAATATAATATCATGTAACTATTTTAACAGTAAGTTAAAAAGACTTTAAAATTATCTTAAGTGATCACAAACAAGTTTTTTTGAAAATTGACACTTAAGATGGTAGATTGGATTGGATATTAGAGTTTTGTATATTTTGAGTGTGATCGCAATCCCGTTACGTCTTTTAAAGATGATGAGGATAACAATTGGTTTATAGTTGATATATTTTAAAAATAGCAGCCGGGTATTCTTGCAGATATGTATATTATAAACTTGTGGCTTAATAATGCAACTCATCGTTCTTACTAGAATACTTTACCGTGATCTGAAAATGGCTCTTAGTTCTCATAGGCAGTGTTAGCCAGTTTATTAAAAGAAAAAAACAATGTATTAAAAATATCTCCAATTATTATTTTGAAAAGTAACTTAGTATGAAATTTCTTAATCTCTAACGGTCGGAGTGACGAGGGTACAAAAGGTGTTATAAAAAAGTAAAGCAATAAATTAAAAAAAACCATAAGGACAACGTAATTTTTTATTGAAAACTGTCGATATATTTTCTAAGCTTCTATTATTTAGATTTATGCTAAATCTCTCCAGTTAAATATTATTATATTAATTAAATGATTTGATTAATTAATTGAATACAATAAAGGATAAATAAATATATAAGTAACATAAACCACAAATTGAGCACGAGAACAGACGGCTTGTAACATTAACACGTAATATTTTTTTATTAAGGAATTGTATAAGATAACAAATTAAGCATCATTTTGATAAAGATAATATAAAATCATATTTTACAAATTAGTGTAAATTCATGTGTTCATTGCATTAGATGTACTCTCGGATACTCTGACAGAATCACATCCCTCAGTTTTGGTTCCGTCTTAACATATACAATAATACCAATTGGTGAAAGTTTTTTTGTAAATAATATTATAATATAGGTTTATGCCTAATTTACGTATGAATGCCCTGCCACGCAGATACAGAATTCAATTTATTTTTATTGAAATATCAATCAGTCATAAATAAAATCATATATCAATAAACGGTATTAATACAGAGTACTCATACAATAATCTTCATTGTAAGGAATTTTACTTAAGGCATTTAGAGAAAAGTGTGAAAAGCACTATTGACCAATACAACACAAAAAAGTTATACGTAATATAAAAAAAAAGTATTTTTATATCACGTAAGTCCTTGTTTAATGTTTCATTATCAATAAATAAAAAAGATTTATAGGTACTGATAAGATATAATTAACTATATAATCAACATCATTGCATAGCTTTGATACGTCTTCAATATGAAACTCTTTCTAGTTGTCGGTCTAGTCGTGGCTGTTACAGCCTACGAGCCCTTCAATGGTGACTACCACCAAAACGTCGGTATTCCCGCGGCTGCTCGTATCAAGCAAGCAGAGGAGTCTGTTGATTTCGACGGCGCAAGAATTACGGGAGGAAGCGCTGCATCACTTGGGCAATTTCCTTACATGGTGAATATTAGTGGTGTTATTTAAATATAATATGAGTTTTAAATTACAAACAGTAATACAGATACATTTATGTCAATGTTTTAGGGCGGTCTAGTTATCATCTTGCCGAACAACCAACATTCTGTTTGTGGTTCCTCCCTCCTTAGTAACACAAGGTTAGTCACAGCCGCTCACTGCTGGAGACACCAGGGAAGTCAAGCTATTGAATTCACTGTCGTTCTTGGTTCAATCTTTATCTATAGTGGCGGCACTCGTATCAACACAAGGGATGTGCGCTTGCATGAAAGCTATAATGACAACACTCTTGCTAATGATATTGCCATTATCGTCATCAACCACGTATCCTACAGTAGTAAGTACAATATTGTTTATCAAGAGATATCACAACCCCGCCCGCGGAGAGAAGATATAAAGATTTAAATTGTAAAAAAACATTATCTAATAATTTAACACTTTATGTTTTTTATTATAGACAATATCAGGAATATTAATATTGCAAGTGGTAATAATCGATTCGTCGGTGTTTGGGCTTCAGCTGCAGGATTCGGTCGTACCAGCGACGGTAACTTTTTATATTTTTGATAAAATGTATCTGAATGATTGACTTTGAGGTTTTATAATATAAAATATTTTTAGTTATTGCCGGTATCTCACAAACTTTGAACCATGTTAATTTGCAAGTAATCTCCAATGAAGTCTGCGGTTATACCTATCCTAATAATGTGATAGATTCAACATTATGTGTTGCAAGTCCATCTGGACAAAGTATATGCAATTCAGATTCAGGTGGTCCTCTTGCTATGGGCAGCGGCGTGAACCGACAGCTGGTCAGTACTTTACAAAATATACATATATATATTTGAAGAGCACAAAATTTTCTTAAAGAATTAGTAAGGGTTGTATAATAAAAATGTATACTTTTAACAGATTGGAGTGACATCGTTCGGTCATTACTTGGGATGCACTAAAGGATATCCTGCCGGGTTTGCCAGAGTTACATCTTTTAATACTTGGATCCGCGCCAACTTGTAACCAGGCTTTAAGTAAGGTCAATAAAAAATATTTCAGATTAATATAATATTTTAGATTTCTTGAAGGTATTTTGTTATTGTAGATCATATATTGCACCATTTTAAATAATTAATTCTTTACACATACAATTCAAAAGGTTAAAAAATTCCCGATAACAATTTATAAAAATTATATTCCTAACATTTTCAACTCTAAATATTTTTGATGAACTGTGATTGAAATTACCAACACAATTTCAGTTGCTTCATTAAACTGACCTGAGACTTAAGACTGGTCTTGCTGCTGTGATTTTGATAAAATACTTCCTCAATATCAGAATGTTCGTATACATGACTTCGTTGGCTAAGGTAGATTAATATTAAAAAGGTGTCACAACGGAAATTATTGCTTAAAAGGTGTAAAACTGTTAAGCTTATTTAGGTAAATGTTAACTAAATATAGAATGAAAAATACATCTACACGCAAAACCTGCCCCATTTTCTGGTATACCATTAGTTTTAACCATTCGGTCAGTGGACTCGGTGCTCTCATTTAAAAAATAATTTACAACGTTAGGCTTTTTACTAAAAGAATCATTTATTAGTAAAAGTTATCTAAGAAAGGAAAACGTCTTCTGGAATATGTAATCCATTTTGTTAAATTACCACTATTAAGAGTTATGAAATATATTAAGCTCGAACGAACCATCAAGATTTAATTTAAACAAAAAACTTTAACAAAAAATTTACTTATATTTGGTTTAAGTTAAAAACTAACAATAAAACTAATAGTCCTAATACAGTCTATAATCGACCTTTAATTGTCAATAATTCTTTGAAATATGTCAAATTAATAATTATCGAAGTCGATGTCAACAATCAGGTATCGCGCTAATTTCTTATCTTACTGATAAAATATATGCACAACACCTTAATTATCTAAAAATATTATTTTACTTAAAATTAAAACCGAAAGTTTTTTTATTTAATTAGCATAAAATATAATACGATTCACATAAAGGATTTCGCCAATACGAATCGACTGTAAACCTTCTGATATGTCACCTACATTGGGAGCAAATCTGTTGGGCAAAATTGGGAAGCGCTAGTTAGTGTCACCTACATTGATAGTGAAAGTTTAATGCACGACAGCCAGATAAATAATGTAATATCGTAAGTTACCGCCTGCTTTCGGTGCTTGAATGTCGTTTTTTTTTGAGAGAGCGGTTAATACGAGTGGTCGTTGATAGTTGCTGATATGAACTTTTGGCTATTGATACGGGTGTTACTCGGAGATCTGCGGTCTATGCCTAGCACTTATTTTATTTATTTTATTGTGTGGAGTTGACTTTGTTACCTTAATATATAGTGACTGCATTTTTATTACAGATGCAAAAGGTTTTATTTCTTTCGAATAATATTATGAGCGGAGCTGAGCTATTTAGAACATTTTAGGAGCATATTATTACTAGCAATTTCGCGAAAACTGTCGAATTTTTAGGCGCGAGTCTCGGCGACTATCCTATCGTCATAGTAAACATATTTTTATTTTATCCGAACTACGAAATACGGATATTTTAGAACACAACTTGTATAAAAGTAGATTTCACGCGGTTAACATTTATATATCCTATAATATCATTTTCGCTTGCCAGTTATTTTTCAACAAGGAAGGCCAGTACTTTGTTTACTTCCGTTTTTTATGTGACCCTGATATTGGATATTGAAATGCATGAAATTGATGTTACTTGTAATTTGAATTGCTATACAGAGAACGGATGTGTACAAACAGATGTCTAACTACCAATATCAACGATATCAGCAATACGCAACGATTTCGCTGCCCATCAGAATATATGATTTATGTGACCCTGAGCACTTATGATAGAGTATCTACATGTTTAGAAAATATTACACCGAAACGCATACAGAGTGAATTTACAACGGGCAAAGACTAAGGAGGATACCCTAGGTCAGCGGAACGCCCGCGTTCTTGACCTAAAAGGAAGTGAAGTTCTCGCTCTCTTCCTTAAAAGAAATTATATACAAATAAAAAAAAACATTTTTTTAAACACTCCTTCAAAGTCATTGTGGTGTGTTCCATATTCAAAACGATTATGGAACGCACCTCTCTGTCTCTACATTTTAGAAAGTTATTTTAAAAAACATGTTTACAGTTTGGACTGACTTCATTCGTTGCTGCCAGTGGATGCATTTACGAACTTTTCGCAGCATTTTCCAGAGCGACATCTTTAAGCTCTTGGATCCGCTCTAACATGTCAACATGATTAAACTTATGTCAATAAAGTTGTTTTTTTATTTATATTTTATCTTTATTTTTAAGTCAATGTGCCTATCGAATAGCGCATTATGGGATATGTTTTTTAAAGTAAGTTGTAAAGTATACTTAAAACACATTGAGGCATTTCGAATTGCAACTTACTTATACTAAGTTCTTTAGACCTTTTTATCTGAAAATATAGTGACTTTACAATATCATCATTACACTATCCTCATAAATACCTATTTGGTTGATATTTTTAACAATCTAATTAGTTATTAAAGCAGGCAACAAGATTGATATAGGTTCCATTTTTTCGACAGATTTCGACTAATTAAATGTTCAGAATATTCGTAGAGGCTTACAAGAAACATAGGAGAAAGCTTAAGACAACAAATAAAAATTATTTCGTAGTACAAAATAACATTAAGTTCTAGCTATCATGCAAACGAACAATGAGGTTATATTTTTAACAGCTCTCAAAAACTTGATTAGATTTTTATTATTTTACCGCTCAATACTATTTAATTATATTTTAGTTTAAACTAGGAAAAGGCAAATCCGTAAACAAAACAACAAAATATATAGTATAGAATTAAAAAGGAATAGGGTGGTAAAATCGAAACAACTACTGAAGCGGTACGTAAAGGGAGGTCACAGAAAAAAACTGTTTACGGATGAGAGTTTTTAAAGTTAAACTTTTATTACATCGTCTCAAACTTTTTCGTCTGTGTGTTGCATGTCGCGTGACGGTCGGCCGCGGAGTAGGGATAAAGTGAAAGGCGCTCGTATCGATGCGGTTTTTACTAGATACATTGAAAAAATCGAATGTAAGTCACTGTTCACGTATTTTAGTTACCATAAAATATTGGTTACATTTATAAACTGTGAAATTCATGATGAAGATGGAATTGATAATAGAATGATTGAAAATAATTGAAAAACGGATCAAAATGACTCAACGATTATAAAATATTGTTTTCAGTGTTTTAATATGTGTATATCATCTAAATAATTGTTAAGTATTATGTATGTCGTACTCTAAGACACATAGTTCAATAAAAATATTAGTTGGAGACCTAGTCTACTTTTATCATTTCCCATTATCATTCCCATTTTCTAAGTATAAAATTAAGATTGATGAAGCAATTTTTATACCCTTAATGGAATATTATTCCGAAAATTTTTAGTTAAATGTCTATAATGTGAAAAAAAGTTTCACTTTTACGGTGGTTTCATAAAACCACACAAGTTTTTTTTTACAATTAAGCAATATTTTAACAAACAAAATGACCGAATTTATGCTCAAAGCTCTAAGGAAGCTTCCCAATTAGTCGATAGAGTGCAACGTGTGCATTATCCAACTTCAGTGATGATTTGGTGTTAGCTATGAAGGAGTGACTGAGCCATATTTTTGTGAAAAAGGTATCAAAACATCAACACAAGTATATGAAGCTGAAGACCCGCCGTCGTCTAGTCCCGATCTTAATCCGCTGGATTATGATTTATGTCAGCTTTAGAGAGTACAGCTTGCTGTAAACGCCATGATAATTTGGAGTCCCTAAAACAATCCATACGATTGGCAGCGAAGAATTTCCCCATGGAAAGAGCGCGTGATTCTATTGATAACTGGCCTTTAAAGGACTGTATTCCAAATTAATATAAATATAGAATGAAAAATAAACCGATACGGGCAGGGATTCGAACCCGCGACTACTGGGAAACCGTCGCTCTACCAACAGAGCTACCGAATCCCTGCCCGTATCGGTTTATTTTTCATTCTATATTAATATAAATTTAAATAAGCTTAACATGGCTATACATGTTTAAAGATATTTTCAGACTACATTCCAGCCAATGGACACCACTTTGAATAAGCTTTTTATGTTTTTAATTGTTTTATATTTATGTATTAAACTAACACACTGTAAAAGTAATAAAAATTATATGCAATAAAAAAAAAAATGTTTTATTTGTTACAATATTTATGGCAAGACTAAGTATAAAATATGTATATATTATTTATCCCATTATAGTTATAAGAATTGTATTGCATTGATTATTCTTACGTGTTAATATATGTAGCTTTTTTTATTTGTATCCGTACTCTTATAATAATTATATATTTTATTATTTTTTTTTTCTTAAGAATTTTTGTTGTGCTTTTCTGTTGTTTTTATTATTATTATTTTTTAGTTTTTACACGTCTACCAACATCCTCTCTTGTACATCCTAAGGTTGACTGGTATAGAATGTCTAAGTGGCATTAAGCCCGCCTTTTGCACATTATTTCGTTTTTGTGCAATAAAGAATTAAATAAATAAAAAGACAATAGTTTCCGAATATTGTTGGTGCTGATAGCGTTGGCTGGAATATGATCGTATCCCTCCTTAGAGGGTATCTCTCTCATTAAAAACCATATTATAATACCTATAAAACTCTTAGCCACAAGAAAATCACCCGATATTTCAGAAATACACAATATTATAACGTTACTTAAAAATGCCAAACCATTAAATTTTTGTCTTATCTCCATTAAAATTTCGTACTCCAGTTTAAAACTGTTTTTTTATTCTTTCAATGTCTATGCAACAAGATTATGGAACGCATCTCTCTCTGTGGCTCTAGAATACTGACATGTCATGTCATGTTTATTATTTATGTTTATAAATCATACTCGTTTATGTATTATCACTATATAAATTTAAATTAAATGTTTATTTTAATAAATCATACTCTTTTATGTATTATCACTATATAATTTTAAATTTAATGTTAAGTATATTATTTAAAACTAGCTTTTGCCCGCGGCTTCGCACGCCTTAAATTCGTAGTAAAACAATTCCCGTTTCCCTTTTTTTGTATTGGCTTCTACATGACTTATTTTAAGTGATACAATCAAAATTACGATATCGGCAGACATCGCTCACTGTCAAAAGTATATTTAAAGATTTTAATAAGGATAGTACTTAATAACCATTCTAACCATATATCACACTTACAGATTATCATTGAACATAATCAAAATATTACCATGTAAACTTAAGAAATTCTGAGCTACACAATCGAAGTTATTTTCACCATCAACTTGCAGGTCTAGTTTTATTTTAAAAAAATCTATTTTAAACGATAAACTATCAATTAGCTCTATGCTTTAACAAAATTTTCAATACTGAACATTCACAAAAGCCATTTTTGAGACGGTCTGCACGTTTCCATACCAGAGTGCGCCGGTAAACCGTACGGCCGCAAACGCAAAGACCCTTTATTTTAAATCTGTAATATCTTCGAAAATATTCATTAAAATTACATGCTGTAAGGAGGTATATTGTTTTATATTAAATGTAAAATGTACTTAAGTTACTTAATTAGATAAGGATTAAAGATGTATTTCTTAAAATCGCTTGGTAAATTACCTATTATTTTTCGTAAAAAGTAAAGGATAAAAATTTGTTATTGTGGGTTATCCCTAAGAGATAAACATATACCATCGCAGATTTTCTTATAAAACTTTTTAAGGTATACAATACTGAGTACATTATTTTGATCTATCTCGTGGAGTTCAACCAGCGTTTGCATTGTAAGCGCAAACAAAAGACAAACAGATAAACAGACAAAGATTTTAATAATGCTGAAAATGAATTCTGTTAGTTATTACTTTAAATCCTGGTATATTTTTTTAAATATTTTTAATATACAAAGACTACTCCTCTACAGAATTTTTACATGTATAGAATAAAATTTTCATGGTACCTATGACGTCATGGACATAAATAGTCATATTTTTTTTATTTCTTAACCGATTTAGATGAAAGAAACACTAAATGTTAAGTGAAGACTGTAATAATATATTCCCGAAAACCGCATTCAAATTGGTTAAGCCGTTTTTGAGATTAGCGTGCACAAACATACAGACATACAGACAAACTGAAAAACCATTATTTTGGGTTCTCTTGCTCTTATAAAGCCCCCCTATGATGTTTTTTTTTTATTCCATGTACAGGAATGGCTCAGTGACGATTTTATTATATGTATAGATATACGAGAAAAAAATATATACTATATTATTTTCTTTTATTAAAGAACTTCAATACACTGACAAAAGTCAGTGAATGAACATTCGGTACTAACATTTACAATCAGATATGACTTTGCAATGTAAATAATAAATCAATAATTATAACATTCACTGTGTATTATTTTTAGGTAATGATAAGATAGTGTTAACTATAAATTTTACACCACGGCCGAGCAAAGGCACAATACGCTTTCAATATGAAACTAATCCTGATCGTTTGTTTAGTTGTGGGTGTAACATCCTACGAGCCATTCAACGGTGACTATCACCATACCATCGGTATCCCCGCGGCGAATCGTATCAGACGAGTTGAAGAGTCGGTTGATTTTGACGGTGCAAGGATTACGGGAGGAAGCGGTGCATCCCTTGGACAATTTCCTTACATGGTTATTATAAGCAGTGTTTTTAATTATGTGTTTTAAATTATAAAATATAACAAGTTGAACCTAATTTTGTTTTAGGGAGGTCTAGTTATCACCTTGCCAAATAACCAACTTTCAGTATGTGGTTCCTCCCTCATTAGCAATACCAGGTTAGTCACAGCAGCTCATTGCTGGAGATACCTCACAAGTCAAGCAGTTCAATTCACTGTTGTTCTTGGTTCAGTCTTTATCTTTACTGGCGGCACTCGTATTAACACAAGGGATGTGCGTGTGCACTAAATCTATAATGACCGCCTGCTTATCAATGACATTGCCATCATCGTCATCAATCACGTAGCCTATAGTAGTAAGTATAATCTTGTAAATTAGCTATTTATCTATATTCGATTTTTCCTCGTTTACTGACAAATGGGGTTTCCATTATTAAATGTATTACTTCAGATAATCAACCTGGTATTTTCATTAAACAAGTAGATATTTCCACAAATATTCTATATTTTGCGAGCACTACTGGCTATAAGGGTTATAGTGTAATGTTGTGAATGTTACATACCCTATATAAAGTGTGCCTTTCTTAATAAAGGGTATGACACTAAGGGTTGAAGGGGAAATAAACTTTTCACAATATAGTGCACATAATTAAATTTATCATTGTATATTATGAATTATAGACAACATCAGAAACATAAATATTGCAAGTGGCAACGACCAATTCGTCGGAGCTATGGCTTCAGCTGCTGGATTCGGTATAACTAGCGACGGTAAGTTTTCAAACCTGTTAAAATTTGCACGAAATAAAACTTGTAAAGGTTTTGTAATAGATATTTAAATAATTATTACATTTTTAGATTCTGGTATCTCCCCAACCTTGAATCATGTGGACTTGCAAGTGATCTCTAACGACGTATGCAGTCGTACCTATCCTCTTCACGTTAGAGCTTCAATACTGTGTGTTGCAACCCCAAATGGCCGCAGCGTCTGCATTTCAGATTCAGGTGGTCCTCTAGCCATCGGTAGCGGTGTCAACCGAGAGTTGGTCAGTAGTTTGAGACAACAATTAAAAAAAAAATAAGCACCAAAATTTCTTACTTTTTAGAAGATTGTTTGAAAAAATATTTTTACAGATTGGAGTGACTTCATTCGTTCATGCCTCTGGATGCACTAAAGGACAACCTGCAGCATTTGTCAGAGTGTCATATTTTAGTTCTTGGATCCGCGCTAACATGTAAACATGATATAACTGATGTCAATAAAGTTGTTTTTCAGTTATATTTATATCTTTATATTTTAAAAAAAGTTTTTTATGGATAGTTTTTTATTAGTAAATTATACTAAAAAAAAACGTTAAGACTTTCGAATTGCTACTTATTTATATTATGTCCTTTAGACCTTTTCATCTAAAAATATGCGGATATATCATCTATAAATACGTTTTAAATCTCATCAGCAGGATTTCGGTTGATATTTTAACAATCTAAGTAGTTAGTTATTAAGGCAGTCGATAAAGTTGATATAGATTGCAATGTAGAATATATTATATCTAGACTAAGGCACTACTTATCAAGGATCCTAACTCTTAGTGAAAATCTTACAAGCTTTACGCCTGGGACATGAAAGTTATAAACGTCCTCATAGTTGCCCTTGGCAACTTCTGCTGGCCTTCCTGGATCACCTTACGACAATGATTCATTTGGTTACTACATACAGTTCCGTCATCTGTGTATATTTGTACAGAACAGTATGTTCCTGTTCTTTGAAATGAAAACTTGGGTAACAAATCACATCAATCATAAAAATGACTTGCAAATAACTTTTTACTAAGGCAACTTATATTGTTAAAATAAACGTGCCAATTTGGTTTCAAATTAAAATTCACCCATTTTGGAAGACATTCGGAGTTAATCATCTTGGAAGACATTCGGAGTTAATCTCTGGGCCTCGTTACTATCACCAGCATGAAAAAAAATATTCATTCTGTAAATAAAAGTTACGTTTTACTTACGCATCCTGAAAATTATCCTTAAGCAATCTTTAACGATTTCGTGAGAATAGTTTCGTAAAGCATCATCTTAGGCAATTAATTATTTAGCTAATTTCTTATAAATCCTTTATAGACCATAACATTACGACTATTTTAGTTCATAAAATTAAATACGGTATTATTATTTTTAAGTATAACATAACAGGATGGATGTTATTTTACCTGTGTATCTGTGTGTCTGTCTGTGGCGTCAAACGCGTTGACGAATTTGCATGCGGTTTTTTTAATCGAAAGCTATGTTCGTCGAGATAGTTCTTAGCTATGATTGGTCGAAATATAAACAGTCGTCTCCAAGATATTTATGTTTTATTGGTGAAAGGTTCTTATGCAATAACTAGCTGTTTCCAGCGGCTTCGCCCGCGCTATATAGGAAAAAAAGGCTTGTTATTTAGGCCAAAAGGTTTTTACACTTATTTACGCAGGTAAAGTACTTTATTAGGGATAGCTAGCCCGTGACTGCGTCCACGTAGACTGTATAAAGATATTTATATGGCTTATCATCGTAGGCATAAACATTCACGGGCAACAGCTAGTGATAATATAAATCCCTTTATCATAGTGTTATTAATGATTGTAAATCATTTTTAATCTAAATGTTTATATTTATTAATATTTGTACACACCTATAAGAAAACGTTTTGAATCATGTACTCCGAACGCAACGACTTCAATAAGTACATAATAATATTATTTTTATTCTGTTTAGGTCTTTTTGTATCGGTTTTTTTTTTAATTTTGGAAACCACTAAAAAGAAAGAAATAAAATCAAAATAAATGAAAGTAAAACCTTCAAAAAGAATATAAAATAATGTAATGAGGGAAACTGCATGGGAAGTCGGTGCCAGTTTTGTTGATTGATCTTTATCGAAGTTCCTATATCTTCCTAGAGTTTTTCTCATTACATTATTTTATTCTTCATAGAGGTAGTTCTATTTTTTTGATATTTTTTAATTCAATATAACTAAGGCTTCTTTAATCTCTGATAAATTGAATAATGTACTTCATATTAAAACTGACTCCTAATTTTTGAGATGTATCTGTGCTAATAACGAACCAGCTGGACTTCCTTAGGGTATTATTTACTTTCATACTCATATTTAAAAACAGAACTCTCATCTTTAGGAATTTTCAGTTAAACACTAATTGGAAGCATTGGAAGTAATTTATAGACAAATATGAGAAAAACGAATATATTATATTAAAGAAAGAAAATAGATAAATCTAAAAGATTTGTCAATGATTGTATTGTAGTAGTTAGAAAGAGAGTCCAGAATGTTAAGCATCACCTCAAAATTGCACGAATTAGTGCCGGCCATTCTTTTTACTATCGAAAAAAAAGTCGTACTGATACCCGATAACGCTACGTGGTAGACATTACACCGATTGACATGAAATGGTTTACTTTCATATTTATTTTACATAAAGCCAAGAAATGTAAATGCTTTTTTTGCTGCTCTTTTGAAATCTGAAATTTAAGTTGTTAGTAAATAGATGGTGTCTATGCAAGTTCTCTTTTATGATCTGCTCCAGTCCTCATCATCGCCAACCTGCAATTGAGATTGCTTTTCTAATTTGTATATAAAAAAAGTTTTATTCCTTCAAAATGAAATTCAACGAAATAAAATAGTCCTGGAAAATTTAACCTACTAACTGTATGGTTTTTAAAATAATACCATAAGTGTCTTGGAACCTGCATCAAGCAAGTTGAGGAAACCTCTGGTGCAAGGAGTATAGAAGTAAGCGCTACAGCATTTCGACATTTTCCTTGTTTTTTTATATTTTATGAATAGTCTTCTTATTTTAGTTTTATAGTTAAAAGTACATTGCGGCTAATCAGGACAGACTTTGGTAAGGAAAAATTTTACGGAAATGGACTATCGTTCTATGCATATTTGACTGTAGTTGGTTTTTAAGACCTAAATAGATACTGGCCGGATTTTAGAAGACTGCAAGGAGTGAAAAAGAAGAAATCTTAGCTGAAATGAATTTTATTGAAATTTATACTACAAATGAAAATTTGATTTTACAACGCATACAACAATTTGAATCTAACTTGGATATTCAAAAAACTAAAAAGATTTGTCGTGATTTGTGTCGCGAAGACAGAAATTATAATAATAATGAACCGGAAGAAAATGTTTTTGATGAGTAAAATCCATTTCAGATTTTGTATGATAATCCAAATGTCAAAGTTAATGATGATATTCGTTCAGCGACTTTACATAAACTGGGGCTTAGGGAACGTACCCAAACTACGTGACCTATATTTTTCAATTTTTCGACACCCTCACCCCCCCCGGTGACCATACGTAGTATGTGATAAGACCCCCCTCCCCCCCCCCGTCCCAAATGTTACGAAGTATAGCAAAGGTAAATTTTTATCATCCCAAACGCAGAAAATGAAACAAATAAAAATAATGTTTAATTTTTGTTACTATTGGGACGGCATTTATTGCACAAAAATGTATCAC
Source organism: Napeogenes sylphis (assembly GCA_959347405.1). Lineage (NCBI taxonomy): Eukaryota > Metazoa > Arthropoda > Insecta > Lepidoptera > Nymphalidae > Napeogenes > Napeogenes sylphis. The sequence goes on from OY365783.1 coordinate 10,690,155, forward strand.
ACGACTTCAAAGAACCCTGAAAAGCAGACTTTATTAAATGTTAGTAGCTTAAATTGCCTTCTCTAGAATTCGACTACGTGACAATAATCTAAACCCCCCCCCTCGCTTCTGTGACACAGCGTAATATTTGACGAGATAAGCATGATCGGCGCTAAATGATAAAAAATGATTCTAGATTAAAACAAAAAACTGGTAAATTTCAATCGATCGAAATCGGAGGATTAGATATTATTTTCTTCGGCGATTTACGTCAATTATCTCTAGTTCGCGCTACTCCTATCTAAAAGCAACTTAAACAGACTATTGTTGGACCAGTATTATGGCGAAATCTTAAATTATATAAACTAGATCAACTTATGCGTCAAGCAAATCTACAGTTTTCGTCAATACTTACAAAAATTGGGAATGTTGAACGCCTCGATGAAATATTCTTTTTAATCTGTAGAAGAACACGCGACTGTTTCATTTTTTTTTATACCACAATGGTGGCAAGGAAGCCCACGGCCCACCTGATGGTAAGTGGTTACCGTGGCCTATGGACGCCTGAAACACCGGGGGTATCACATGCGCCTCGCCGACCCTTTAAAAACCTATTTACTCCTGTCTTGAAGAATTCCATATTGTAACCCACTGGGAAAACCACGGCAGGAAGTTCGTTCCATAATCGGATAGTCCGTGGGAGGAAGTTCCTCTGAAACCGCACTGTACGGGACCATTCTGGCTTCAATGTACGGACCTGGATTCCCTGTCGATGACGAGTGGTGCGATGATAGAAAGAGGACGTGAGCATCAAGTCAGACAATTCCTCGGAACACGACCCATTATACGGTATTATGCGGTAGAGCACGCACAAGGAGGCAAAATCTCTCCTTAGGCTTAAGGGCTCGATACCGCTCGTGAGTATAGATAATATCGTCCACAATTCGTAGAGCTCTTTTTTGAACCGAGTCAAAAAGCCCAAGCTGATATGCTGGCGCTCCTGCCCAAAGATGAGAACAGTACTCCATATGGGGACGGACTTGCTCTTTGTACAAAAGAAGTCTGTCCTTTGAGGTGAAGTACCGTTTCGCTCTGTTTAGTACACCTAGTTTCTTGGCTGCCAGTTTGGCCTTGCTTTTCAAATGACTTCTGAACTGGACATCACTGGATATGTCGACACCAAAGATATCTATACTTTTGGAGATGGTAAGGTTGTGTCCTGGAATTGAGGGGCTGCAATAAATGGTTTTTTTAGCGGTGAACGCACAAATTTGTGTCTTGGAGGGGTTGAAGCCGACTAAATTGTCCCCACCCCAATCGAATACTCTGTAAAGAGTAGTCCCGTTTTGAGACAAGTTCTTCGCGACTTTCTTCCACAGCAGAACGAGGGCTGCTTGCACGGCCTGTGTATAGCGCGTTTCCGGTGCTGTCATCTGCATAGCAATGAATGCCATCAATAGACAGCATATCATTTATATGCAGAAGAAACAGTGTCGGAGAAAGTACAGAGCCTTGCGGGACATCAGCGTTTATATCCAAGCTTTCTGAGCAACAGCCGTCTACGAAGGCTCTTATGCGTCGGGCAGAAAAAAAGCTGGCAACCCATTTTCACAAACCAGATCAGACCAGACCAGACCCTATCGAACAACTTAGCTATGTCTAGGCTAACTGCGAATGCCTCACCTTGACTCCCAATGGCTGTGGCCCAACGGTGTGTCAGATACACTAAAAGATCACCAGTTGAGCGACTATGGCGAAAACTGTATAAACGGTCACTGAGCAGGTCGTTTTCTTCCGCCCTTTTTGGGCACCGGGTGCACGTGGGCGGTCTTCCAAGAGGACGGTACGTGTCTATAGTGGTAGGAAAGTGCGAAGAGTCGCGTTAATACAGGGCACAACTCAGGAGCACTGTTGGAGCACCACTACCGGAATACCGTCGGGCCCACTCGACTTATGAACATCAAGATTGAGCAACTCTCGTCGGACATCTCTTTATGAGATGTTTACTTCCACCATGGAGTAGCTGCAACACGGGATAGTAGGTGGTGCGGTGCTTTTGTCGACGTTCAAAGTTGAGTTAAAGGCAAAAAGAGTAGCTAACAGATCGACTCTCTCTATCGCACTATGGGCCATATCGCCATCGGTATTCTGCAGTTGTGGAAAGGACGACTGACAAAAGTTTCCCTCAGCAGCTTTGGCGAGTGACCAGAAAGCAAGACTGCTGTAGCAGTGCTGTGATAGCTGTAGCCAACTCTGCTGATGAAATCGAATTTCGCTCTGGCAATTGTTTTTTTAGTGGACTTCCAGACAGCATTCAGTTTGCGTTTTACATCTGAGAGATTGGGATTATGGTTGTTACGAGCCGTGGTCCATGCCCTGTATGCGGTTTGCTTAATTTGTCTAGCAGTCTTACAGGACCGATTAAACCACGGTCGTTCTTTTCGTTTCGGATTTGAAGGACATTCTTTGCGAGAGTTGTAAATATTCACTATTTACAACTCGGCCTCTCTGCATATGTGCAACCGCGCAATCATCTACACCAGACTCCATCCTAATGTCATTACTAAACGTTACGCAAACGATACCAGATCTGCTTTATTTATTATTATTATTATGGGGTAAACTCAGCTTAATGCTGGTACTGAGAACCGGCCACGGGCTATGCCAAGTGAGTCATCGTGTACTGATGAAGGTGTTTGTGTCGTGGATGTTAGGAAACGCCTGACTATGGAACAGGTGTCGATGATGACTGATTTTTATAGTGGGATGTAAGTGTTTTTGTGTAAACCTATTTCTTGTAGTGATATGTGAAGTGATTTAGGGATGACGCCTATTGATGAAAGTATTATGGGTACAATTTTTACTGTTTGTTGATGCCACATTTGTCGTATTTCGTCTGTGGGATGGGATGTGAGAAGTGGGAAGTATTTTAGATTTTTTTCGGTATATTTCTTTCTTATATTTTCACTATTTGGTATAGCAATATCTATCAAATACGTAATTTTTTCGGATTTTAATGTTAACGTGATATCCGGTCTATTATTTCTAGTTGTTTTATCGGTTGTTATATCGCGGTCCCAGTAAAGCTTTGCTAGTTCGTTATTAAGTACATTTTTAGGTTTATATATGTCATATGGTTCCACTTTGTCTATTAATGTATAATTTACTGATAATATTGCATGTATCTGCTTGGCTCCATTATTGTGTCTTTCTATGTACTGTTTATTCGCTAAAAATGGACAACCCCCTATGATGTGTTCAATGTGGTCTCTTGGTTTGCATAACCGACATTTATCTGATATTATTGTGGGATCCTTAATTATATGCTTTTTGTAATTTTTTGTTTTTATAATTTCTTCTTGAATGGCTACCATAAAGCCTTCTGTTTCTTTATATAGATTTCCCCGGGTTAACCATGTATTTGATGCTTCTTTGTCAATGTGTTCTTGTTGCAGTTGATTAGGGTGTTTTCCATGTAGTGTTTTTTTTTCCAATTGTTGATTTTCTGGTCATCTGTAACTATTTCTTCTGTGCGCGTGCTATTGTCGTTTAATTTTAAAGGTGTGCCTGATGTAATTCAATAATGTAAGGGCGTTATGTATAGGGTGGCCGTTAGCTTTGCTTTTCATGTATACATGCATGTTGTATATTTGCCTATTGTGTAGATTTGTTATATCGATTAATCCCCTATCTCCAAGCTTTCTTTTAAGGTTAAATCTTTCTGTTGCTGAGTGAATGTGATGTATCTTGTGTTTATTGCAAATTGTTCGTGTAAGTCTATTAAGTTTATCTAGATCTGTAACTGTCCATTTTATAATCCCGAAGGAATAAGTTAAAACTGGTACTGCAAATGAATTTATTGCTTTAATTGTATTTCTTCCTGATAATTCGGTCCTAAGAATTTTGTTTATTCTGTTCGTGTTCTTTTTCGTTAGTTCTTCTTTTATTTTAGTGTGATCGAGCCCTATACTTTGTGAATATCCTAAATATTTGTACTTATCATTTTTTTCCATTTTATCTTTTTTTAAATTGTGTTGTGTTTGTAAAATGTACGGATCAGTTACACTATGTTTTCCTTTAATTATACTGTTTATTTTGCATTTATTTATTCCAAAGTCCATTTTGATGTCGGTGCTAAATTTTTCGGTGGCTTCTAATAAAGTATTTATTTGCTGTTTAATAGGTGCATATAATTTAATATCATCCATGTAAAGTAAATGTGTTATTTTAGTGTTAGTTTCTTTGTGTAAAGTATATCCATTTTCTGTTCTAATTAATATTCTTGATAAAGGATTTAAGGAGATACAGAACCATAGCGGACTTAAAGAATCCCCTTAAAATATACCGCGTGCTATTTTTATGGGGCTAGACGTAACATTTCTGGAATCTAAGTTTATATTCAATACAGTTTTCCACTTCTTCATGATCTGGTAAAGAAATTGAACTATTTTTTTTATTTTATATATTTTTAAAGCCTCCACTAGCTATGAATGAGGTACGCTGTCAAATGACTTTTGGTAGTCTATGTACGCAAAATATAGGTTTCTGTGGTTTTGTTTCACTTGATTGTGTATTTCTGTGTCTATTACTAATTGTTCTTTTCAACCTCTTAAACCCTTTTTACAACCTTTTTGCTCTTCAGCTATAATATTATATTGTATGAGATGTGATGTGATTTTCTGTGAGATGATGGATGTGAGAAGTTTGTATATCGTCGGAAGACATGTGATTGGTGTGATTATTATTATTATTATTATTATCTACAAATCAAAAAATAGATAATATTATTGATTTTCTTCACGAATCTTGTTGCCATACACAATAGAGGTGCCTTCTTACTCCGTAACAATAATGATGAAATACAGATGATTTTAAGTGGAAATTTTAATGTAAATTTTGCATTAGATAATTTTTTTAAATAGTTGAATTATTTAAAGATAAATTAAATTTATTGATGAAAAACCGTCCTCAAACATCAACAACAAGATCCGGCACTACAATTGATGGGAGTCTTTACTAGATTCCGTGGAATGTAAACCATATAATTCACCAAAACCATTCAATAACCATATGCCAATAATTACAAAATATACGAGTATAATAACAATAACAACAATAATAATAATTCTATCATAATTGATAAAATACTATAATAATCCTAATAGTTATAATAAGGTTCAATAATTATATTATTTGTATGCATGTCTATGATAATAAAAGAGCGTTAATTTAAAAACCAATGAAAAAATTTAAATTAAAGAAACAAATGATTTTTTATTGCCTTAACAACCAATTCCTGTAAAGTTGTAAATAGTACATCATTTTTCGAAAAATGACGTCATAAAGTTTCACTTCTTACGTGTGTACACTAATACACACAAACATTATTTTTTTATTATTTATTTATGATTACAAGTACATCGCCGCTAATTGGGGGCGGCTAATAAAAAAATAGATACTGACGGAATATTGGTTGACTAAAATTTAAGGTAAATTATTGTACACACTCACACAATATACATAATCAGATAGCCTTAATTACATTGAATTACAAAAAATAAATTGATAATTCTAACTTCTATTATGTACATATTTTTTTGCTGATAAGATAATGTTGACTATAAAATTTAAATCATACCTAGTAATGACACATTGCGCTTTCGATATGAAACTCTACCTGGTATTCTGTTTGGTCGTGGGTGTTACAGCATACGAGCCCTTCAATGGTGACTACCACCAAAACGTCGGTATTCCCGCGGCTGCTCGTATCAAGCAAGCAGAGGAGTCTGTTGATTTCGACGGCGCAAGAATTACGGGAGGAAGCGCTGCATCACTTGGGCAATTTCCTTACATGGTGAATATTAGTGGTGTTATTTAAATATAATTTGAGTTTTAAATTACAAACAGTAATACTAATAATTTGTAATTTATGTCAATGTTTTAGGGCGGTCTAGTTATCATCTTGCCGAACAACCAACATTCTGTTTGTGGTTCCTCCCTCCTTAGTAACACAAGGTTAGTCACAGCCGCTCACTGCTGGAGATACCAGAGAACTCAAGCTATTGAATTCACTGTCGTTCTTGGTTCAGTCTTTATCTATAGTGGCGGCACTCGTATCAACACAAGGGATGTGCGCTTGCATGAAAACTATAATGACAACACTCTTGCTAATGATATTGCCATTATCGTCATCAATCACGTATCCTACAGTAGTAAGTATGATATTGTTTATCAAGAAATATCACCACCTCGCCCGCGGAGAGAAGATGTAAAGATTTAAATTGTAAAAAAAACATTATCTAATAGTTTAACACTTTATCTTTTTTATTATAGACAATATCAGGAACATTAATATTGCAAGTGGAAATAATCGATTCGTCGGTGTTTGGGCTTCAGCTGCAGGATTCGGTCGTACCAACGATGGTAACTTTTTACATATTTGGTAAAAAAAGACTAATATAGACATTTAGAGATGTTATTATATGTAATAATATCAAATATTTTTAGATTTTGGTAGTGGTATATCCCAAACTTTGAACCACGTAACTTTGCAAGTAATCTCCAACGAAGTCTGCAAGGGTACCTTTCCTGATTATATAATAGAATCAACACTATGTGTTGCAACCCCATCCGGACAGAGTACCTGTAATTCAGACTCAGGTGGTCCTCTTACCATAGGGAGCGGCGTCAACAGAGAGCTGGTCAGTACAATACTAAATACACATATGTATAATATATATTGGTAGAGCACCAAAATTTCTTAAAATGTTAGAGAAGGTAATATAATACAAAATATATGTTTTACAGATTGGAGTGACATCGTTCGGTTCTTCACCTGGATGCACTAGGGGATACCCCGCCGCTTTTGCCAGAGTTACATCTTTTAATACATGGATCACCGCTAACATGTAAACAGGATCTAATTGATGCTAATAAAATAATCACATTGATATAATATTTTGGTTTTCTTGATCACATATTGCACTTTTTTAAATAATTTCTTTCTTGATATGTATTCAAATATTTCCGATAACAATTTATCGAAATTATATTCCTAAGATTTTCGACTCTAATTATCTCTGGTGAACCGCCATTGAATTTATCAATTATGATACAATTTCTGTTGTTTATTAAGCTGACCTAATACTTCAGACTTGCCTTGCTGACGTGATTCCGAATAATATTTTAAATAAAGTGTTTGTCAATTAACTAGCAAAATTATCAATTGTAGATTTTATATAATAAAAACTGCTGAGATCGTTACAATTATTATAAACACAAAATAACTGTAGTCAATTTTATATAAATAAATACATGGGAACCACTCTCTATAGGACTCTTCATAACAGTATATTTAATAAGGCCTCAGGCAGGGCTGGTAGAAAAGGGAAAAAATGAAATCTAAGATCCCTTCTAAGATTTGTCAATGACATAGGAAATAATAACAAAGTCTGCACTGTTTATTATATTATATACTAGTATTTCCGCCCGCGGCTTCGCCCGCGTGTAATTCGGTTATATCGCGCGACATGGTTAGTCGTCTTACATGATTTTATGTCATCTTACATGATTTTATGTTTGACAATAAGGAACTTCCATACAAACTTTCATCCTCTATTTCAACCCCTTCTACCATTTTTTTTTGCAATAAAAAGTATCCTATTTCCTTTTCCAAATTCAGTTCTATCTTCACACCGAATTTCATCACAATAGGTTCAGTGATTTAGGCGTAAAAGCGTAACAGACAGACAGACAGAGTTACTTTCACATTTATAATATTAGTAGGGATTGTATTATAGTACAAAGTCTGCACTGTTTATTGTATTATATTCCTTCCCTTTAAAACTACAGTACAGTTTGTTTAAAGTCAATTAGATTTGAGAGGTAGGGCATAGTGGATATATGAGAGAGGTAGGGCGTAGTGGATATATGAGAGAGGTAGGGCATAGTGGATATATTTGAGAGAGGTAGGGTATAGCGAATATATTCCACTCAGAAAAGCAGCCCGACTGGGTAAGGACCTCCGCCTTACAGAAGTTCGCAACCTAATAACACTGTTTTATTTCAGTGTTGTATTCCTGCGGTGAGTAAGGTACCCAGAGTAGCGGTCGTACCCAGAGTACCCAGAATAGTATTAGAGTAGCAATCGTGCCGGAGTAGGAGCCCAGAGTGGACCCGAATGTTGCAGTAGGGGGGAGACTGAACCAGTGCGCGGTCGCTAGTGCCGCCATCTGGCGCGTCCCCCGGGTTGCGGATAGGGGAGGTCCCCTCAGATATGAGGGGCACCGGCTTCGGCCGGCGCGGACAGCTACTAGCACGTGTGGCTGCTTGCCTTTTGGGGCGAGCATTGCACGGCCACAAGATCTCGGAAGCCCGCACTGAGCGGGAACGAGGGCTGGATTGACGGAGCTTGCTCTGATCGTCTGGCTGCGAGGAAGACAACCTCTATTAAAAATCACCCTTTTTTCTTGTTGTGTCGTCGTTGTGTCGTTGTTTCTCTTTCGTCCTGTTCTTCGTCTTTTCTTTTTTCTTTTCTTTGTTTCGTGTCGGTCCGGAGGTGCGGCGTCTGCCGAAGGGCCGGGTAAGGACGAGGGCGCCCAACAACCATGATGAGCGATTCTAAAATGAGTCCCCGGGCGGGTGCTGAATCCCGCACGGCCGCTGCTGCCGTTGAGGTGAGCACGAAGTCCAAGCACCTTAAGGGTACGATGGTCAAGGCCCTGAGGGAGGCTACCAACAGTCTGTTGGAAGTCGTGTCGGCCTTGGCTGTCCGGACGGAACCGGAGGAGTGCAGTCGCATTCGGGCGGAAAACGCCCGTCTTCAACATGAAGTGGAGGCCCTTAGGGCGGAGATGCGGGCGACGAAGAGGGAGGTCGCTGAGATGAGGGCATCTGCGGCCAAAGCCGCGGTTCAGATGCCCTCATTGGAGGCGGACTCTCTGGAGGAGCTGAAGAGCTCAATCATTACCTCTGTTGGGGTAATGGTGAACGCTCGCCTGCGCGGTATCGAGGATCGTCTCCTTCCGGAGAGAGTCCTCCGACCGCCATTAGCGGCCGATAAAAGGCGGAGTGGGTTGGCCGCTGCCTCTACCACGGACGCGCGTCTGCAAGGGCGTTCAACGCCGGTCTTGCAGACGGGTAACGCGTCGTCGGTTCGGCAGGGGTTGCCCGCTGCGCATCCACGGCCCTCGGAAGAGGAGCCGTGGTCGACGGTTGTCCGGAAGGGCAAGGGTCAGGGGAAAAAGAGGAGCCCTCCCCTGAATTCGGCTTCGAGACCAGTGGCTGGAGCCGAACCCAAGTCGAGCAGGGTCAAGCGGAAGAAGGGCGAGAAGTCGCCGAAGGGCCCCCCCAAACTGCCTAAACCTCGGTGTCCTGCAGTTTTATTAAAACTGCAGCCCGAGGCAGCGGCTATGGGGGTGTCCTATGCCCGATGTTTGGGTCGCGCCGCCGAGTTGATAAAACTCGGCGACCTTGGCCTGAATGACGGGCTCCGCATACGGCGTACGGCAGCGGGAACACGGCTTCTGGAGTTACCCAAGGGTACTCCAGAACAGGCCGAAAATCTTGCCGATGAAATGCGCAAAGCGTTGAGCGGGGTCTGCGACGCCGTTCAACCGGTGAAGAGAGTGGCGGTTCGAATCAGGGGCCTTGATGAGACCGTACTGAAAGAAGACGTGTTTGATGCGATTCGCCGCATCACAAACTGCTCTGGCGGGGCTCTCCACGTTGGGGAGATCCGTCGGGGTAGCTGGGGGGGCATGGGCGCTACCTTTGCCCGTCTCCCCACTGATGCGGCGAGATTGCTGATGAGCGCCGTGAAGGTCCTGGCTCTGTTTCCGGTGCGGTGGTGAGGGGCATACCCGAGCCACTTGCACCGGAATGTTGCGGTGCGCGGTCTGTGCGGACCGAGGCCTTTCAGCGACCCACCTATTGGGGAGCCGAGTGTGCAAGGCTCCGCGAGTTCGAGGATTAGCACCTGGTGCGAAACCCTCGAGCGCGGAGCCCAGCACGGAGCCGGCTGTGGCTATGGCAACATAGTCACATCGAGCTTCAGCGGGAGAGGCTGCGAAGGAGAAGGGTTCAGCCCGTTCCTTCCCAGCCGTAGGCCTAGGTGAGAGGGGGGGGCGACCTCTCTCGCCATTGCACTAGGTCTATGAGGTAGGGGTACACTGGTTGCCCGGGGTACCCCTATACGGAGGAGTCACGCCGGGGCGTCACGGTGAGTGCGAAAGCGATCCCGTGACGTCCCATGGCAGCGTCGTGGGCAGCCGTTGGTTTTTTAGTGGGGTGCCTTAAAAATGGCAGTCGCCGGGTGCCGCACATACCGCCCGGTCATCGCCTGCCTGGCCTGGGTGACGATGCGGAAACGCATTTTTCCAACGATAAAAAAAAAAAAAAAAAAAAAAAAAAGGGGGGAGACTGAAGGCCCTCTCGTACGCTTCGTCGACAAACCACACCACTTGCGCTGGCTTGTGACAGGGACATTACGAACTGGTCCCCTAAGCTATCAACTTGATAAATTATCATTAAACCTATCAAAATCTCCACTAAAAAAAATGAAAAAGGTACAAAAAAGGAAAAACGGTTCTGCAGCGGCACCCTTATCCACACAAGTGGACTATTGCAACATCAGGGGAATCCATTCCAATCTTAACGCAGTCCAACAACATCGTCCGATCACTGCCTCATCCGGACTCTAGCACCATGCGCACGCCCAAATGCACCTCGACCTACAAGGTTGTGGCGCATGTGGCAAAATAAGTCAGCAGACTGGGATGGATTGCGACAGTTCTACGCATCGTACCTGTTGAGGCAGCTTTGCTTTAAATCTGAAGATCCTGACATCTGCACAGCTGCTGTCTCTGAGACGATACTGGTAAGTATGGAATATTTTATTGCTAACTCACTAGTCGCTGCAGGGACAAAGAAACGACTTTGGTTTAATCGGTCCTGTAAGGCTGCTAGACAAATTAAGCAAACAGCATACAGGGCATGGACCATGGCTCGTAACAACCATGATCCCAATCTTTTAGATGTGAAACGCGTGAAACTGAATGCTGTTTCGAGGTCCACTAAAAAAACAATTGCCAGAGCGAAATTCGATTTCATCAGCAGGTTTGGCAAGAAACTAGTTGGCTACCACTCTGGGAGTCGTGCCTTCTGGTCACTCGCCAAAGCTGCTGCAAATATGGCCCATAGTGCTATAGAGAAAGCCGGTTTGTTAGATACTTTTTTTGCCTCTAACTTGACTTTGAACGTCGACGAAATCACCGTACCACCTACCATCCCGTGTTGCGGCTACTCCAAGGCGGAAGTGAATAACTCACAAAGAGATGTCCGACGGAATTTGCTCAATCTTGATGTTCATAAGTCGAGTGGGTCCGACGGCACTCCGGCAGTGGTGCTCAAACAGTGTGCTCCTGAGTTGTGCCCTGTATTAACGCGACTCTTCGCAACTTTCCTACCACTATAGACACGTGCCGTCTTTGTGGGAAAACTGCCCACGTGCACCCGGTGCCCAAAAAGGGAGATAGATCGGACCCGTTTATTTACAGGGATATCGCTATCACCTCCCTTCTCTCCAAGGTGATGGAACGCTTGCACAACACAAAGCTCTTAAGATACCTAGAAGAAAACGACGTGCTCGGTGACCGTCAATACGGTTTTCACCACAATCGCTAGACTGGTGATCTTCTAGTGTGTCTGACACACCTTTGGGCCATAGCCATCGAAAGTCACGGTGAGGCATTGACAGTTAGCTTAGACATAGCTAAGGCTTTCGATAGGGTCTGGCACCGGGGCCTTCTGACGAAGCTGCCATCATACGGACTTCCCGAGAGTTTGTGCAAATGGGTTGCCAGCTTTTTATCCGGTCGACGTATAAGAGCCGCCGTAGACGGCTGTTGCTCCGAAAGCTTGGATATAAACGCTGGTGTCCCGCAAGGTTCTGTACTTTCTGCTATCTATTGATGGCATTCATTGCTATGCAGACGACAGCACCCGAGACGCTCTATACACAGGCCGTGCAAGCATCCCTCGTTCCGTTGTAGAGGAAAGCCGCGAACAATTTGTGTCTCAAATCGAGACTACTCTATTCAGAGACCATTTAGTCCGCTTCAACCCCTCCCAAGACTCAAATTTGTGCGTTCACTGCTAAAGAAACCCCCATTTATTGCAGCCACTCAATTCAAGGACACAGCCATTACCATCTCCAAGAGTATAAGTATCCTTGGTGTCGACATATCCAGTGATGTCTTGACATCACTGGATATGTCGACAACAACGATCCAAATTACTTCGGAACATTCATTTTTAAAGCAAGGCCAAGCTGGCATGCAAGAAACTAGGCGTACTGAACAGAGCAAAACGGTATTTCACCTCGAAGGACAGATTTTTTTTGTACAAAGCGCTAGACCGTCCCCATATGGAGTACTGTTCTCATCTGAATTGTCGACGATTCTATACTCACGAGCGGTATCAAGCCCTTAAGCTCAAGGAGAGATTTGGCCTGTTTGTGCGTGCTCTACCGCTTCTATAATTGGTCGTGTTCCGAGGAATTGTTCGACTTGATGCCCACGTCCTCTTTCTATCATCGCACCACTCGCCATCGACAGAGAATCCACGCTCATACATTGAAGCCAGAATGGTTCCGTACAGTGCGGTTTCAGAGGAACTTCCTCCTTCGGACCGTCCGGTTATGGAATGAACTCCCTGCCGTGGTTACAATACGCAGTTCTTCAAGGCAGGAGTAAACAGGTTTTATATTTAATAGTCGTGATAAATTTAACCTACTAACTCTATGGTTATTAAAATAATAGCATAGGTGTCTTGGAACCTGTATCAAGCAAGTAGAGGAAATCTCCGGTGCAAGGATTTTAGAAGTAAGTACTACAGCACTGACATTTTTCTTGTTTTTATTATATTTTTAATATTCTTCTTATTTCAGCTTTATAATTAAAGGTACATTGAAGCTAATTAGGGGAGACTTTGGTAAGGAAAAATTGTACGGAAAAAGACTATCGTTCTATGGATATTTGACTGTAGTTGGTTTTTTAAATCTAAATAGTAAATGCTGACGGATTTTAGTAGACTGCATTTCAAAGTGAATTATTATACTAATACACACTATCGGATGGACTAAATAACTTTAATTATAAACAATAAATTGATAATTATAACCTTATGATGTATATATCTTTTAAGATAAGATAAATATAAGATTGTGTTGACTATAAAATTTAAATCATTGCTTAGTAATGACACATTACGCCTTCGACATGAAACTCTTTTTGGTCGTCTGTTTAGTCGTGGGTGTTACAGCCTTCGAACCCTTCAATGGTGACTATCACCATACCATCGGTATCCCCGCAGCTGCTCGTATCAAACAAGCAGAGGAGTCTGTTGATTTCGACGGCGCCAGGATTACGGGAGGAAGCGGTGCAGTAGTTGGACAGTTTCCTTACATGGTGAATATTACAAGTTATTTAAATAATTAATTTTAAATTACAAAACATAATAAAGGTAAGTTTATCTGTTGTTTTAGGGCGGTCTAGTTATTACCTTGCCACATAATCAACATTCAGTGTGTGGTTCTACCCTCATTAGCAACACCAGGTTAGTCACAGCAGCTCATTGCTGGAGATACCTCGGTAGTCAAGCAATTCAATTCACCGTTGTTCTTGGCTCAGTCCATATCTATAGTGGCGGTACGCGTATAAACACAAACAATGTACGATTGCACGGCAGTTATAATGACCGCACCCTTGCCAATGATGTTGCAATCATCGTCATCAACCACGTAGCCTACAATAGTAAGTATAATTTTGTGCATTTTATTTATTTATTTTTTTTCATTTTGTACATTAGCAGTTATCTACTTTAATCAGTTTGGTCTGTGTGGATTAACAGAGGTCGTTCCTTTGTTTGGTAATTTTTTTTTTAACAGATCAGTAACTTCCCAGTTTAAGTTTAGTTATTCAAACCAGGGAAGGAAGGTACGCTTACCAAATTTATTGTTTTTTAAGCCCCACTGACTGTAGACCATGTAATGTAAATTTAGAAATATTTTTTATTTCTATAAATTATTCAATTTGAAAGCTTGTGAGTTCGTTACCATTACATTTTATTTATGACAGACAACATCAGAAATGTTCAAATCGCAAGTGGTAATGATCAATTCGTCGGTGCTTGGGCTTCAGCCGCTGGTTTCGGTCTTACCAGGGACAGTAAGTTTTAATAAATACTAAGATATGTCTTTCAAAAATTTTTTTATATATATAATAAAAAAATATTAATTATTCCATTTTCAGATGGTGGTATTTCTCCAACTTTGAACCATGTGACATTGCAAGTAATCTCCAACAACGTCTGCGTTCGCACATATCCTTTAAATATTGTATCCTCTAACCTGTGTGTGGCAACACCGTCTGGTCGTAGCATTTGCACATCAGACTCAGGTGGACCTTTGGTCATCGGTAGCGGTAACAACCGACAGTTGGTCAGTATTTTTAAGTTTTTTTTAATATATTTCGATAAATTGGTGCATGTAAGAGAAAAATGTATATTAAATTATAATATTTTTTTGCAGATTGGAGTGACATCATTCGGTCATACCTCTGGATGCACTAAAGGGCATCCTGCCGCATTTGCAAGAGTAACATCTTTTAACACTTGGATCCGCGCTAACATGTAGACATGATTCAAATAAAAAAAAAAAACAAAAACATTATGCTGAAATATTTATCACCAATAAAAAGTATTTCCCATCTCAACGTGATTTTGCACATCGTATTTTGCACCGTTTTATATAAAAAATTAACTTAAAAAAAACATTAAAATATTCCGAATTACGCACAATATTAGATTTATTTAATTTTATTTTTTATTAATAATTTGGTCTTAAATACAAAAAAAACCTAAATGCACGGAATTTGCACTTCCTAATGTCAAAAGTCAAAATTGTAATTTACTCCTTAACAATGAAGTGTTAGAACTGACTGACTCAACAATCTTCTTAGGTATAACTTTAAAAAAAAAGCTCTCAACACTCGCTGGCAAACTCAGCTCAGCCGTCTTTTCAATTAAAAAAGTAAGACAATTAACAGATGTTAGTACGGCTCGACTCGTTTATTTTAGTTATTTTCATAGTATTTTGTCTTACGGTATTTTATTATGGGGCAGTGCTACCGAAATTAATTCTATATTTGTTTTACAAAAAAGAGCTATACGGGCTATTTGTAACTTAAGAGCTAGAGACTCCCTAAGAGATGTTTTTAAAGATATCGGTATACTTACTGTCTGTCGCTTCTCAATACATTTTTAATAATATATTATATATACGTCAAAATTTAAATAATAATACTAAAAACAGCGACAGACATACGATAAATACAAGAAATAAAAATAAACTCGTAACGCCTAAATTTCGACTTGAAAAAGTTAACAAATCCTTCATTTGCTTCAATGTACACATATATAGGTTCCGCAAGATATCTTGGATCTTCTTTTTCTTAATTTTAAATCTAAAATGAAAAGCATATTATTAAATAAATCTTATAATAAAATTCCAGAATTTTTGGATGATCGAAATGTATGGAACTTGGGTCATTGACTCATTTGCAGGGTTTATGTTATAATGTATAAGTCAAACATTGTTAAATTTCATTTAAAAAGTGCAACTGTTGAGTTTCTGGCCAGTTCTTCTCAGCAGAACAGCATTCCGAGCTGGTGGTAGCTTACTCACAGACTGACTACACTGACCAATTTAATGTAATTGACGGTTCAAAAGTGCGTGTAAATTGCCTACTTGAATAAAGATATTTTGAATTTGAATATTCACGAACATGGTAAAAATGGTTTAATAATTTATTTTATGATAATTTAGTATAACGAAAAAGAAGTAAATATATTAATATTGAGAAGTAAAAGATAAAAAGTTAACAAATTTCTTTTTACTTAAAAAAATATATTAACACGTATAAATATGTTATCTGTCTATTCTCTACTTGAGTTAGAAACAACACACAGAATTACCTCTCTTTAAGGTCTTATCCTAAAAATCAAATTAACATGAGATCGTTTACAAATATAATTAAAAATGCTCACAATACTATTCAGTTATTTTTATTTGATATTTGTAAGAAGTATCTCAAATAAATACCAAATTTAACACGGTATCGGTATATAATCGCACCAATATTTCTTCTAAACTTTATCGTCGAACTCAAGAGCAATAGGGAATAAGATTGGAAACACTTTATCAGATATGTATAAATGGGAAGCCCAATCTTAGCGTAATTTTTTAGCGATAATTGCGCCGCTTAATTTAAAAATCGATATACAATAAATAGCAAGTATAAATGGACTCGAAGAAAATATGGATTGGATGGAACTTTTTCGCTGCTTCACACGGAATTGACGAGGAATGCTGTTGATGGAATAGGTGGAAATGTCAAAAGATCAGTGTAGATCGCGGTTTAGTCCCGAAAAGCTCTCGTCAACATTGCCTTAGAATTTTTGTTATTATACTACACTTTACAAGCCAATATTTCTTTCAAATACATTAACAATCGATGTCGCGGCCAACGCCAACGCGGCCAAGTAAACGAAAGAAGACAATTGCGTAAAATCTGGCATAACACAAAATACCCTTCTGACAAAAAAGCCTTCAACAAAGCATCCGAAGAGCTAAAGGTATTGATCAAGGAAATTAATTCTGAATTCATAAAAAGGGAACTTATGGGCCTGACTCCAAATAAAGATACCAACTACTCGCTCTGGAAAATAACTAAAAACCTTAAAAGACCAAAGGAACACATACCACCAATAAGAAGTCCTAATGGCTCATGGGCAAGAACTGATTCAGAGAAGGCACAAGTATACGCAGATCACCTAAAATTTGTGTTTCAAGACAATCCGGTGATACATACAGAGCATGAAAAGGAAGTACAAGAGTACCTACAATCGCCTCTACAATTGACATTGCCAATAAAAAGCACAAGTCCTAAAGAAGTAGGGTCGGAACTGAGGTCACTGAAAGAAAGAAAAACTCCAGGGTACGACTTGATAGATGCCACATTGTTAAAACAGCTCCCAAAAAAAGCCATCTTGAAACTTAATGAAATTATAAATGCCTGCATTAGACTCGCAATCTTCCCGGCACAATGGAAGATAGCGCAGATCTTAATGATACACAAACCTGGGAAGCCACTAAATGAGTTTAGCTCATACAGACCTATTAGCCTTCTGCCTGTACTAGGAAAACTGCTCGAAAAAATAATAATGAACAGGATGCGCCCGTTTTTACCGGTGGTAATCCCTTCACACCAATTAGGCTTTCGCGAAAAACACAGCACTATTGAACAAGTTCACCGGCTAACGGACGTAAGTAGAACTCGATATAAGTAGAACTCTTGAAAATAAGAAATTCTGCTCAGCGGCTTTCTTAGATATTAGCCAGGCGTTTGATAGGGTCTGGCGAAATGGACTACTTTTCAAGCTGAAAAAGTTTCTACCACACAGCTTCTACCCTATCATCAAATCTTACCTCAATATGAGGAGTTTCCAAGCCACATGTGGTGCTGAGACTTCCGAGCTCTGTGATTCCTTGTCTGGAGTACCACAGGGAAGTATTTTGGGCCCCATTCTATACCTGATCTTTACAGCTGACCTTCCAAGTCATCCGAATACTACAACCGCCACATATGCCGACGATACAGCTTTACTATCTGTAGATGACGACGCAATCACTGCTACTGACAAATTGCAAGAACATTTAAATGAAGTGGAAGTGTGGCTTGACAAATGGCGCATTAAGGTGAACCAGAGTAAATCTGTCCACGTGACTTTTACCCTTCGGAGACAGACCTGCCCGCCTGTCAAGCTTTATAATCAAGAAATACCACAATCTGAACATGCTTTGTATTTAGGCATGCACTTGGATAGGAGACTGAGATGGAGAAAGCACATCTGGGCAAAACGCAAGCAACTTGACACAAAAGTCAGAAATATGCACTGGTTAATTGGCCGAAAATCACACTTGACAAATGAAAGTAAAATCGCAATCTACAAAGTTATCCTCAAGCCGATATGGACCTACGGGATCCAATTATGGGGGACCGCATGCATTAGCAATATTGATATCTTAGAAAGATTCCAGACCAAGACATTGCGATCAATGCTTAACATACCTCAATATGTAAGCAACAAATACATGTACTCGGACCTTAACATCAACTCTGTTAAACAGGAGATTACTAAGTATAGCGAAGCTTATCAAAACAGAATGTCATGTCATGTTAATGAATTGATGACCAACCTCGAAGGCCCAGGCAGCCTACTTTTCTCAAGACTAAAGAGGCACAGTGTACCAACATTGTCTTTGAGATTTACTAACTGAAGAGGAGGCTATACATAGTCACTCTGCTACTTGTCACATTACCAAGAAGAGGACAAACTATTGGCTTATTGTGATTGCACAGATTGCCTTGTTACGGAACTCACAAAAAAAAAAAAAAACATTTCGTAGCATTGGAAATGTATTATCTGGTATACGTCAATGGAAAGCCCCATTTTAGGGAAATATCTACTTAGCGCATTAATTTCTTGTAATCTTCGTGATAAAATAAATCCTTTATATATCACAACACTACGATTATTTAAAAAGATTACTTAAATTCATAAAATGAAAAAATCGGCAATGTTTTTATATATAAATAAAATACGATTCACAAAACGGATTTCGACAAACGCCAACGGGTTTTTTTTAAAGTCCTCCCGCCCGTCGAGATGGTCCTTATCTAAGAAACATAGCTGTGTTTTCTAGAAATAAAAGCAATCGTCTTTAAGCTATTGAGCTCTTATTAGTGCTGGTGAAAGGTTCTTATGCATTATTGATAGTAAAAACCTAAACAAGATAAAATCTTTGTGTTCGTAGGTTCCATTAGTACAATATATAAACCAGTAACATAACTTTAAAAAGCAAAAATCTACATATTCAAGCGTCGGGGGACCGCAAAATAATGGAAGAAATCCAAATGCAACTAATACTCTAAGATCCCGTTATAAAACAACCTTCTTCGAGCTGGTTGATGGATGAAAGATATTTTTTGTCAATCTATGTCAATAAATATATTGCGAATGGGTTGTCTATAAAATTCAGTACATATTATGATTAATTAACAATTAAAAACTGATAACATTAAAATCCAATAGAAAATAAGAAACCTATGGAATGTAAAAACGCTAGGTTGACTATTCATATGCCGTCACCACTCTTGGGTAGGCAGAAATAAACAGGTAAATTGATACTAGTCACTTGCACCGGTGTGATTATTGAATGAAACTAACGTGAAATTGTCTGAAATCAGCATCACCAACAAAGAGGTATGGAGAACATTGTGTCGTTTAGATGTGAATAAAGCCACTGCTTCTGATGGTATACCAGCCATTCCTAGAGATTTTCTCGAACCTAAACTTTGATCGGTTCATTGAGTCTAGAGCAAGAGCAGCAGCAACAGCAAAGCTTGCCGTCCTTGCCCAGGTCCGGCAGTACTTTATACCGGGACAGCTTCTTTTTTTACACAAAGCACAGATCCGGTCGTTTGTAAAGTACTGTGGTCACATATTTGCTGGTGCCGCAAAGTCTGGTGTCTTCAAAAGAAAAGTGAATAGGTTGCTAGGGCAATGCACCGTACCACCCAAGACTACATTCCATCTTCCATGTAGTCAAGAATTGCCCTAGATTTTATTAAAAAAAAAAATAAAAATTACAAACACGGTGGTATTGGTTTGTCTGCAAAAAAATCAGTCCTGGATTGCGGTTGTCGAATTTTAAAAAGTCTAATATTGCTGCGAGTGAATACGTGCGATAGTGAGGTCCCAGCAAACCATCCCATCGGTAGAACAATTTGTGGGTTGAATGAAAGAGAGCGCGCATGCTATTTGTCGGTGAAAACAAAACGGACAGCGATAGACAAGTAAATCGCTACTAGTCTTTTTGGAGTAGCTTAATATTACATTGAAGAAAGTTTTTTAAATATCACTTTTTATAAATTAATTACATATGCGTGTGCGTTCTACGATTTATTACTAAAAAATATATTGTAATTTAAAAATTCAAATATTTATATTTTTTATTTAATCTAGTCACTTTTTTATACGTGGTATGGTAACCTATAAAATCGAGTGACGCACTAGTTAGCTCAAAAAGATTATACTTAAAGTATTTAATGTTACGAAAAGCTAACTTTAATAGACAGTTTATAAAAATTTCATCATTAAAATCAATAACACCATCATCCGAATTACTCAAAAACACCCCAAAAGTAGAACCGCCTTCATAAAGAATAAAATAATATAATGAGGAAAACTATATGAAGAAGGTGTCTTTGATAAAGATCAATCAACAAAACTGGCATCGACTTCGTATGCAGTTTCCCTCATTATATTATTTTATTCTTTCTGAAAGCGGATTTACTTTTTTATTTATTTTGATTATTTTTTTCTTTTTATTGGTTTCCTCCATTATGCAGGAGAAATATGGTGTTAAACAATAGTTCAAACGATGAATATTCAAGCGATTGCCGCAATTACGAGACTTCTGCCGTTTTTTCAAAGAGTTTTGTTGTTTGTTTCCGAAACTGTTGATCAGATCTTCACTAAATTCAAATGGAACAAGCTATGGAACAACATGACAAGCACCGGCTTTCAAATAAAATAAAGAATCATATCATTCATAACAGAGAGAATAATTAATATTTTTTCTAATTTGCATATAAAAAAAGTTTTATTCCTTCAAAATGAAATAAAATAGTTGTGGTAAATTTAAACTACTAGCTCAATGGTTATTAAAATAATAACATAGGTGTCTTGGAACCTGTATCAAGCAAGTAGAGGAAATCTCCGGTTCAAGGATTTTAGAAGTAAGCTCTACAGCACTTTGACATTGTTTTGGTTATATTATTTTAATAGTCTTCTTATTTCAGCTTTATAATTAAAGGTAGATTGAGGCTTATTCAGAAAGATTTTGGAAAGGAAAAAATGGACGGAAATATACTATCGTTCTATGGATATTTGACTGTCGTTGGTTTTTTAAACCTCAGTAGATACTCACAGGATTTTAGTAGAATGCAATCAAAGTGAATTATGATACTAATACACACTATTGGATGGACTAAATAACTTTAATTATAAATAATAAATTGTTAATTCTAACCTTATTATGTATATATCTTTTAAGATAAGATAATGATAAGATAGTGTTAACTATAAAATTTAAATCATTGCTTAGTAATGACACATTACGCCTTCGACATGAAACTCTTTCTGGTCGTCTGTTTAGTCGTGGGTGTTACAGCCTTCGAGCCCTTCAATGGTGACTATCACCATACCATCGGTATCCCCGCAGCTGCTCGTATCAAACAAGCAGAGGAGTCTGTTGATTTCGACGGCGCCAGGATTACGGGAGGAAGCGGTGCAGTAGTTGGACAGTTTCCTTACATGGTGAATATTACAAGTTATTTAAATAATTAATTTTAAATTACAGAACATAATAAAGGTACGTTTATCTGTTGTTTTAGGGCGGTCTAGTTATCACCTTGCCAAATAACCAACATTCAGTGTGTGGTTCTTCCCTCATTAGCAACACCAGGTTAGTCACAGCAGCTCATTGCTGGAGATACCTCGATAGACAAGCAATTAGATTCACCGTTGTTCTTGGCTCAGTTCATATCTATAGTGGCGGCATCCGTATTGACACGAACGATGTACGAGTGCATGGCAATTATGAAGAACGCTTTCTTGCCAATGATATTGCAATCATCGTCATCAACCACGTCGCCTACAATAGTAAGTACAATTTTGTACATTAGCAGTTATCTATTTTAATCAAATTTGTCCGTGTGGATTATCAGAAGGCGTTCCTTTGTTTGGTAAAAATTATGTGATCAGATCAGTAACTCCCCAGTTTAGGTTTAGTTAACCGCCCCGTTGGTCGAGTGGTTAGCGCAGACGCCTTACGTGTCACGGCGCAATGGGGATCGGGTTCGATTCCCGGCGGAGACAGCCATTTATGTGATGAGCATAGATGTCGGTGTTTCCGGGTTTGGGCGTTTATTAAATATATTTTACAGTATTTATATGTGTATTTGTATCGTTGTCTAACACCCTTAACACAAGCAAATAATTTGCTTACTTAGGTGTTAGATCAATGAGTGTAATTTGTCCTGATATTATTATTATTATTATTATAGTTATTCAAACCAGTGAAGGAAGGTATACTTACCAAATTTATTGTTTTTATGCCCCACTGACTGTAAACCTTTTAATGTAAATTGAAACCTTATATATATAATATAATGTAAAGTGTTATGTTATATATTTTATACATTTTACTTTCCTTAATAAAATTGACTATCAAAAAACCCCCGATACAAAAAGACCTCTAAAAAGAGTAAAAATAATATTTTTATGTACTTATTGAACTCGTTGCGTCGGGGGACCGTTGCACGTACGTTGATAGTGTATATATTACCAAGTTAATCATTGAGGATTTAGACTATACGATTCGATATCGTAATTTCTTTATTTTTTTTTGTTAACTTACTTGCATTTGAATTTCTTCCTTTATTAAACGGTCTAAATGAACCTAAAAAAATTTCAATTGTTTAAGTAGAAAAGATTTGTTTGTTTCTTTGAATTGAATAGGCTCCGAAACTACGGGACCGATTTTTAAAAAAATATTTTAGCATTAGAATCCTATATTATGATGTACATAGGTTATATTTATTAAGAGGAATATATATTATATTTAATAAGATAAGGATCCACGTGAAAGTTTCGACAATGTAATAAATTATAAATGTATTAAGTAACATTATTCAAGACATTTTCATATGGGTAGGTAGGTTTCATATATACGAATATTAATAAATATAAACATTTAGAATTAAAATGATTTACAATCACTAATAACACTATGATGAAGGGATTTTTATTATCACTAGCTGTTGCCCGTGATTCTTTATGACTACGATCATAAGCCATATAAATATATTTTTACAGTCTCCGTGGACGCAGTGACGGGCAACAGCTACCCCTAATAAAATACTTTACCTTAGTACGTAAGTGTTAAAACCTTTTGGCCTTCATTCTTTTGGCGACACCGCTAGGAACAGCTAATTATTGCATAAGAACCTCTTCCCCGCACGAATAAAACGTCAATATCTTGAAGACGACTACTTTTATTTCAATCAAACATGGATAAGAACCATCTCGACGAGCATAGCTTTCGATTAAACAAAACCGCATTTAAATCCGTCCACGCGTTTGGCCGCAAACAGCTAATTATTGCATAAGAACCTCTCCCCCGCACGAATAAAACGTCAATATCTTGAAGACGACTATTACTATTTCAATCAAACATGGATAAGAACCATCTCGACGAGCATAGCTTTCGATAAAAAAAAAACCGCATTCAAATCCGTCCACGCGTTTGGCTGGAAATTTGCCACAGACAGATACACAGATACACATATACACAGATACATAGATCGACAGGTCAAACTTATAACACCCCTCTTTTTAGTCGGGGGTTAAAAATAAGAATCAGGCATTTAGGAACACTTCCCTAAATTATTGGATTGAAAGCTGAAGAGTTCGTTACCATTACATTTTATTTATTACAGACAACATCAGAAATGTTCAAATCGCAAGTGGTGATGATCAATTCGTCGGTGCTTGGGCTTCAGCCGCTGGTTTCGGTCTTACCAGGGACGGTTAGTTTTTATTAATGCTGAGATATGTCTTTCAAAAGTTTTTTTATATATATAATAAAAAAATATTAATTATTCCATTTTCAGATGGTGGTATTTCTCCAACTTTGAACCATGTGACATTGCAAGTAATCTCCAACAACATCTGCTTTTTCACATATCCTTTATATGTTAGATCCTCAACACTGTGTGTGGCAACACCATCTGGTCGTAGCATTTGCACTTCAGACTCAGGTGGTCCTTTGGTCATCGGTAGCGGTACCGACCGACAGTTGGTCAGTATTTTTAAGTTTTTTTTTTATATAATTCGACAAATTCGTGTAAGAGAAAAATGTATATTAAATTATAATATTTTTTTTTTTAGATTGGAGTGACATCATTCGGTCATACCACTGGGTGCACCACCGGATATCCTGCCGCATTTACTAGAGTAACATCTTATAACACTTGGATCCGCGCTAATATGTAGAGATGATTCAAATTAAAACAAAAAAAAAAACATTATGCTGAAATATTTCTTATAATTAAAAAGTATTTCTGACCTCAACGTAGTTTTACACATCGTATTTTGCACCGTTTTATATTAAAAAGTTTACAACAAAAACATTAAAATACTCCGGATTGCAAACGATATTATTAAACAAACAGCACACACAAGCAAACAATATATTAAATATAGATCTAAACGCTATTTAAAAATTTGTTTGTTGTTCAAGAACAGTGTTGTGAACACCATCATCATATCAATATTCACAAACATGGTAAAAATGCTTGAATAGCTTAGTTTGTGATAATTTAGTATAACAAAAAAAAAATATTCAATAATATTGAGAAGCAAAAGATACAGAAAAAAAGCAACAAACTATTGTAAATGGAAAGCCCCATATTAGGTAATCAGTTAAGTAGCGCGCTAATTTTTAACGATATCGTATGATAATGCTGATAAAATATAGAAAATGAAAAAACCAACAAAATAATTAACCATTTTATTTACCGTAATGCTAATCTAATTGCAAAGGCCAGTAAATTGTAGGACTAATTCACAATCAGATAGCAGCTATTACATTGCTTACAAAATAAATCAATGATCACATTAATTATATATTTTTTTGAGGTACTGATAAAATAATGTTAACTATAAAATTTAAATCGTTTCCTAGTAACGATACATTACACCTTTAATATAAAACTCTTCCTAGTCTTCCGTTTAGTCATAGCTGGTACAGCCTTCAATGTTAGTCACCATTATAACATTGATATCCCTGTAGCTGCTCGTGTCAAGCAAGCAGAGGCGTCTGTTAATTTCTATGGCGCGAGGATAACGGTAGGAAGCGGTGCATCACTTGGAATATTTCCCTACATGGTGTTCAAAATTACAAAGTAATTCTATGCGTGTTGTTTCAGAATGACCTAGTTACTACCTTTCCAAAAAAAAAGGACTTTCATTTTCCGTAATTATCAACAACAGGTTAGTCACAGGTCGCTCACTTTTTCCACTGCGGTTCATATGAGCGGATATTTAAAATAGAAACTGACGAGATGTCAAATGAGATTGGATTTTTTGAGGAGTTCGATGACACTAGTTACGAGTCATCGCTTGTGATAGTGCTGTAAATGTAAATGAATAGGCTATTAAGACAATAATATAGTCTTATCCCTCAACTGTTTCTAGTAAGAAACAAAACTTGCGATTGTTATCATACTCGGAACCGGATTTGTTAATTAATATATATTTTTTATGGCGTTACGTTTTTTTATCATCATCATCAATTCATCCATCGCAAATAAGGCTGCTTTATATATAAGCTACTCCATCCTTTATAAAACGTGGTACGTAACTCAAAGAAATAATAGTTTTGTTCCGATTCAGATCCAGAGATTAGTGGCTTCGCATAAAAAAAATAAAATAAAAAAATATCCCGTTAAGGCAAACCTACAATTCTGATGAAGTCCGAAACGTTCGTTTCCCATCACTCTTAGGGGGAATTAGGACCTGGTGAGTCTTACTGAAAGGATTATTCTAGGTTATTTTTTTTATTGATTTATTTGGTACACCAATGATTGTTACAATATTATAAGTAATTATAATTTATTTTTTACCTTAGATACTTATATCTAAATAAAACTTAATTGTATTTGAGCTAATTGAACAATCAAATTACAGGTATACTTATTATACTTATATGCTTGTTCATTTTATGTATATATACATATAACAAAATTTTTACAAACTAAATTATGTGATAAATATCAAGAGTAATAAAAATAAACTAAAAACAAAATAATTCATCTTGTGGGCTATAGATGTTGTAAAGTTCACAAATTCGAGAGATTGGCGAGTTTGCACCCAAGACTGTTCTTCGAAATGGACGAGAGAGTGGCTCAACTGGTTTGCGCGGCATGCTAAGCGGCACATGATTTTTCCAATAGTTCAAAGTAAATTATATGATTTCTCATAATTTTATAAAAGAAACAGAGATCTTGTAAGTCTTGACGGCTGTTTAGACTCAGCATTTTGAGAAACTATTATAATAAGAGAGTGAGTACTTATCTTTGTAGTGGTTGAAAACTAAATGTCGAACCAGTCGTTTCTGAATAAGTTCTATTCGTCGTATAGGACAAGAATAATGACGCCGCCATACCACGCTACCATATTCGAGAACTGATTTTACCAGATAGTTACAGAGAACTATTTTGCTTAATGGACGCTTAAACGACTAGATGTTTCTGATGACAAAACCTAATAGTTTGGAAGCTCTTTCCACTTAGTAATCAAATTTCTTTACGTTGAGCTCCATACCATTTCGTCAGCACCAGTGCACAAGAATATCAAGATCGCTTTGTAGGTGGAGAAACATCTGCTCCAGTGTCAATAACCTTCCACAACTAGAGGTCGTCAGTGTACAACGAAGCCACGGAATGCTTAATGAAGTAAAGAAAGTCATTAACAAAGATGTTAGAAAGAATGGTGCCGAGGTGAGATCCTTGTGGCACTCCGCAATTTATGACACGATGTGTGAATATAAAACCATTAACTACTACGTAGAAATTTCTTTTTGAAAGGTACGATTGTAGACATGATAACATAGGATCCACAATACCTTACGCCGACAACTTATTTATTATAATTCGGTGTCAAACTCTATCGAAAGCTTTGCTAAAGTCAGGGTACAGAGCTTCGACTTGTCCATTGTTATCGAGATGTCTCATAATATCGTCCACGTAAGGGTGGTATGAAAAGTTTCCGACCTAACAATGATACAAGACATTTTTTTCTTAATATTTATTTTTATTTTTTAACATAGTCGCCTTGTAACTCTATACACTTCTCCCAGCGATGCTCCCATCTCTGTTACCTGTCCTCATAGCACTCGGCATTTTTCTCTGCAAGGTAATCGTTCAC
Source organism: Napeogenes sylphis (assembly GCA_959347405.1). Classification (NCBI taxonomy): domain Eukaryota; kingdom Metazoa; phylum Arthropoda; class Insecta; order Lepidoptera; family Nymphalidae; genus Napeogenes; species Napeogenes sylphis. The sequence continues at coordinate 10,717,308 of OY365783.1, forward strand.
GAAGGTGATTGCCTCTTCATTTGACGAAAATCTTTATCCTCCGAGCGCAATTTTTAGGTGAGGAAACAAAAAGAACTCGCTTGGGGCTAGATCTGGTGAGTAAGGTGGATGATCAAGCAGTTCAAACCGTAATTCGTGGATTTTCGCCATGGCAACCGCTGAGGTGTGAGACGGTGCGTTGTCTTGGTGAAACAGGATTTTCTTTTTCTGTAAATATGGCCGTTTTTTCGTAAGTTCAGCCTTCAGCTTGTCAAGTAATGATGCATAGTATGCTCCTGACTATGCCAAAAAACTGTCGCCGTCACTTTCCCAGCCGAAAAAACAGTTTTTGCCTTTTTGGGTGCCGGATCCCTCACTGTTTAGACTGTATTTTTGTTTCGGGCGTATAATGGTGTATCCAAGTTTCATCTTCAGTATTCGGCGCCAAAACTCGGATTTATTTCGCCTAAACTGCGTCATAAGAGCGTTGGAAATGTTCATTCGGACACTTTTTTTTCCAACGTGAGCAAACGCGGCACCTAACGCGCGAACAGCTTTCTCATGCCTAAACATTGATTTAATATGTGACAAACACGTTCTATCGACATGTTCATAACCTGTGCTATCTCTCTCACTTTAATTCGTCGGTCGTCTAGCACCATTTGGTGAACTTTGGCGATGTTTTCGTTGGTAATTGCAGTTTTTGGACGTCCCGAACGGCCATCGTCTCCCAAGCCATTACGGCCACGTTTAAATTCCGCAGCCCAAAATTTCACTGTGGAATATGATGGTGCAAAGTCCCCATGCACAGAATCCAACTCATCTTTCAAAAACAAATATTTAATGTCAGCTCGATACTCGATTTTGTCCATTTTCACAAAAAACTCACATCAATTCACTCAAACGACTGTTACACAAAAACTACGCGTCCAAAATGGCTGAAACTTTGGTGAGTAACTATCAACAGATGAATAACGAAATTCTGTCGCTTTCGTTTACGAGTGCTGCCATCTTCACGTTGAGATCGGAAACTTTTCATACCACCTAGGTATATAACCATGTGTTTGTATCAGTCGATCTATCCTTGACAAAACCATGCTGATTTTCATTTAAGTATTTATAAAATAGCTTTGAAGTACAGGACTGACATTGCAAATGGCACTAACAGTATTCACCTTATGATTACCATTAATCATGACAGCAGGATATGATCCAGTACTACCACGCTTTGCTTTGACGTACGAACAAAAATCATTTTGTTTTCTTTGAAAACCCATCATCTATTTTCTCCATATATGAATTATATTTGGCTGAAGCTAATGTATTGCATCGTTTACCTAATAACTTGAGTGATAATAAATCAAGAGGATTTTTATATTTTTTATATCTTTGTCTGATCTTATTTTTTTCTTTTAGATGGTTTATTAGATCTTTACTGAACCACTTCGAATACTTATTAGTCTTAGTTTTACACGAACGATCAAAGTCATGAACTACCTTATGCCACCACCAAGACCATTTTGAATAACTTATTAACATCTTTAAAACCTTTAAACAAATACTTCCAAGCAACTTCAGCTAGATTACTATTTATTTAGTCATAATTAGCTTTATAGAAGTTTAACTTGTAGGTACTTTAATTTTGGCGGATTGAAATGAATTCATATCTACAAAAATAGGTGGGTGTAGTGAATCGATAAGAAACAACACATCAATAGCCTCTTTAACACTACACAATACAGTAATGCTTTACATTGTTTCATGTCGTTTACAAAGTTTATAAAATATTAAAAAAATGGGGACACATGATACGACAAATCGCTTTTTACATTGTTTCATGTCGTTTACAAAGTCTACAAAATATTAAAAAAATGGGGACACATGATACGACAAATCGCTTACAGAAACCCAATTTAAAGTTGAAATCTCCAAAGATACATATATGCGAGTGGCATAGCTCAGAGATTCGATTGAAGTTATCTATAAAGCATTTTAAGTCAGCAGTTTTCCGATCTCTTCTGTTAGCGACGTATCTCCCACTAAACAGCTCACAATTCAATATGCTATTATTAAGCCAAGTTTCCGTCACTACAACAATGTCATAATTAGACAAAGTAATCTTTACATGAACATACTAGTTCTAGTACGCAAGCCTCGAACATTCTGATAATATACCGATAATCTATTGACTTCTAAAATTACTTACTCAGATACGTGCTATACAGTAACAATGGTATTTTTAATTTCCACATTTATTTAAATTTATACAGTGAGTCCAAATTGTGTAGGAGAATATAATCGGAGTCATCCGATTTTCGCTTAACAATTCGACCATTTTTTACCCATACGTGCTTGTAGCATTTCTCTTTAACAATCACTCTGGAGGCAGCGTGCAGTGTCCTATTCGTGGGGACATTCGTGGGGTCCTATAGATGATCAACAATATAAATCTCGGTCATTTCGCCACTGACGCCAAGGTGTGAACTGTAGAGCTTTTCTTGTTTTGTCTTTTTGCTGTTGAACTTAATCGAGGCAGCTAAGAACTCATCAGGAACTCTCTTCTTGCTAGTGAACTAAACAAGATTTAATTTCGGTTATTATGTTTTCTATTAGCAAAGCGACTACAACGTTCTATTTGCTCTTGTGAAACAGCACATTCGATCACTGCACCCAGTTACTTACTTACTACATGGATTTTCTGATTACTACTATATATACTATTCGGCTTACTATATGGATTTTCTGATTTTCGTTCAGGCACACATTGTAACTCCACGTTGAATGATCGCGCGCTTTACTTGAGGGCGTTAATACGTGCATTAAGATTTTTAACATTTGACTTCAACCCACTACTTTCCGTACGTAGTCCGACAACGATCTTCTTGGTTTTTTCGAGTTCTCTAAGCAGAGATTCGAACTTAGAGTTCATGAAATCCATAATTTTTTTCACATCAATCACCTCTTTCTTCACCGACTTAAGTTCAGTGCTAATAGAAACAGACAGTGAGTCTATTTTATAAGACAATTCTACAGTGTACTCCTAAAACATGGCACGGATGTCAAAGGTTGAAAGTGCAGTTGATGGTGGTGATTTTAACTTTTGCTTCTTACTAACACGCGTCGTGATGTTAGGATTGAAACACCGGGGTGTTATAATTGTTACTGCCTTTTGGCCGCTGAGTAATGCACAATGGTCATTCCCAATTCAAAGTATCCACCGAGTTTACATCGGTAAACAAGCTGAGGCAATTTAAATGATAAGATCTCGTGCATACTACACACTTAAGATAGTCGTCCGAATTATTATTATCTTCACAGCATCCCCAAATATTATTGGTTAAAGTTATTGTCGATTTTTAATAACTGATGAATTATATGGGAGTATCTACGTATGTATTTTAATAACCACAAAACAAAAATTTTCTATGTTGCGTAATTGCTAAATTTATTTCGCAGGCGCTTTGTCACTCAATGAATATTATGCTAGTGAGGACATTTGTGAAAATTTTGTCATGGTCAATGCAATCCTATTTATCAAAAGTTGTACAGATTTATTTACTGTTAAACTCATACATTTTCGAGAGCCCAACGTTTGAGATAATGATCGTGTTTCGTTCTAGAAGAAAATAACCCGGTAAGACGTATATTAACATGTTTTAAATATCACACATAACGTTCTTGAGATCTCTATTTATGTCCCAGGAGAACACTCGCACATGGAGATAGGTAGAGAGCACTTTTTATTGCACTTTATAAACTTTTTGAACGAATTTTGAAAACATTTCTAATTTTAATAAAATTAAATATACAGAGGTAAAATAGCATTCATCAAATAGTTTTTTTTTATCTTTATGATGGAATGGTTGTAATTTGTTGTTGTTAATCTTCTCTACCCTCTTAGGAATCGTTTCTTGATATACTTGTACCGATGTTGTAACACTTTTTTATAAATATGGATTAGTCACTTGAAGTGTATGAAATTTCTACATAGCTTTCGGCATTAATGCGAGGATCATCATTATTGATTGTCGTTATTACTCACAAAAGCATAAAATATACAAAAAAAGTTAAATAAAAATAATTTAAAAATATAATAATTTAAAGCTTAAATATATGAGAATAAATATATAAATCGAAACAATCAAAACTGTTTCATTCCCATATTATTCTCGCAATGTACATGCGTATTGTGTGCGTAGACGGAATTGCTTTTGCAAATGCAATTTGCCACCTATTAGTTTTGTAAACTGGTCCATTAGTGAAAAGGTATTGGACCACTGCCACAGACGAACTATCTTAGGAAGTTTTGGCTTACTTTAACACATATAAGAGTAAAGACAAATTATTATTTGTCTAATTTTGTTTGAAGCGGTGAGACAATATGTGAGTAAGTGGAAAAATGTGAAACGTGTGCTTGCGAAGTAATTAGACAAAAGGTTCTTAATTTAGTAAACTGGGTCCTAGGCGCAGGTCTGCACAGGTTGTAGGCAAATAATGTCCCTTGATTTAATGGAGCCTTTCTCTCTAATTTAAAAGGTGTAATGCTATGTTGCTCGTTATAAGCTACTGGTTTACCATATTCATTTTGTTGTTACTATTGTGAACCAGAAAAGCTGGTAAAATAATTGAAAATATTAAAGAAGAGGTATGACACAAGAAGACGAAGATTTGCTGTATGCAAAGGTGACATAATTCATGTATTAGTAGTAGTAATATTAGTAGTATGAGTGGTATAATTATTTATTATTCGTGTATTATGCTGTTAGCCCTACTGGCTGTGACAGCTTTACCAGGGGAGCAGGCGGGTTGGGATTCCACCCTTGAAAAAAGGAGGGGTTGATGGGCTCTCTGAAGTATGAATAAGTCGCAAATCGTAACATCAATAAGGCTTCAATCCTTATTAACTTGACGGCTTGTTTCATTCTGTGACGCTTCCCAACGAGAACTGATGTATAATCTTATTTGCTCCAACAATATTTGGAATTTTCGGTAATCCAGCGAGAGTCAACTACTATACATTTAAAATCACGTACCTTGTATTGATATTTGCTTTTTCATTACACCAGTATAAACGCTTACCTGAAACAGACGAAAAAATTATGATAATATAATAGACGTATACATTTTGCAAATGAACGGTAGAGATGCACACAATAATAATTTACGATAGCATTCAAATAACAAGTATACAATAAGTAAGTTTGTTATCGTGCGATTTTGTGATTAAAAAATGTTTTCGTTACATACAAAACATAAAAGAACAGAAAAATTTTGTTTTGCTTCTGGACATGTTTATGAACTGTCATGAAAACAGTAGTAATATTCTGTTAAAACAGAAAATTATGGTGTTTCATTTTATAAAAGCTATGCTGCATAAGTAATGAACTATTGTTGTACAGTACAATAAAATCTTGTTACAATAAATTGTGTTCTGTACAACATATCTAAAATATTTTTAGTATCTACACATTACAGAAATCAAATTTCATTATTGCTATCACACGACACAAAGAAAACAAACTATAATAAATAAATGGTTATGAAAGGTGTGAAAATGGAAAGGTATCATAACAGTTTACCAACTTGATTAATACGATTGGCAAACACATTATTTATTAATAATAATAATCCTACTGAAAAAAAAGACACCTACGTATTTAATGCAAGAAATAGAAATCAGATAAAAAAATATATTATTTCTGTAATTACACCTTAGAATATAGAAGCCAGTAATTTTTAAGACAGTACAAAGTGTGTAGGATGCCAGTAACTGTAATGTTTTGGTAAAACCTAGGATGACTTAGGACCTGGATGCAGAGATTATGTAAAAGACAAGACTTTCGAAAATATACCTCGAGATTACAATTGATTCATGTCAAAATAAAACTATATTTGAGTGAATACACAATACGACTTTTTTCAGTGAGTTTGTCCTGAACCTATTGTGGATTATGTATAAGACTAAAGACTGTGTGGATATGTTTGTATGGTACGTTATCTATAAATGTGTCTGGTCTAAAACTTAGTATTAGTAATACATGTTCGCTAGGAAAACAAAAATATATTGGATAAACCCAACATGCATGTCGATCTTTAAAACATAAAAAAATTGTAGAATTTTAAATGTTATCTTATTTGCTAGCTTCTAATAATAGAATATTTTTAGATATTGATAATATAATGTATTATATAAATTTAAAAATAACGAACTACGAAAGAAATATAATATAACGATTGTAAATAAATTAATTTTATAAATTAACTTATTTGGTTATCCAAAAAATCTGTTCACACCCAAAATGATAGGCTGAGTTTTCAGCTTAAAAAAGATAACCAAAAAATCACTAGTAAAATGTAACTATAGGTCCGAATGTTTACTTTTCGTACAGATTTAATCCGCAAACTATATGTAACGTAAGATCTCTAATAAGTAGTATTTCTTAAGTATCTTTTGTGTATGTATTTTAACAAAAATTTAAGAACAAAGATAAAATTTGCTAATTGTGTATTACTTACTTTAATTTAAAAAAATGTTACAAAAACTATAACCTAAAATTTATTATTGCGCTAATGCTAATCTAAGACTTTTGATCCTATAACTTAGATAAATAAAATTTATATACAAGGCATACTTTTGAATAAGATAAGGTACAGCCGACTATAAAAATTGAAAGAAATGAGTCAGTCTATTACATTCGCCTACAATATACAACTGCTCCTAGTAGTCGTCGGTCTAATCGTGGCTGTTTTAGAACGAACCCGTCAACAATGATTACCACAACACCATCGGTATCTTTGAGACAGCTTGTAGTAGACATTTAAGACTTTTTGAGCTATTAATAAAATTCAATTTAATGTTACATGTCTGTATTAAATTTCGATTTTTCAATGTTTAAAAAAAGGAAACAATTTATAACATTGGGATATTTGCTAGAGCTAATTACTGTTTTTATACATTTTTCTACTTTACATATATATAAAACAAATATTGAAAATAATCAAAGTGACCTTTCTTAATCTATCTATACTAATATTATAAAGAGGAAAGGTTTGATTATTTTTTTGTATGTTTGAAATGAATAGGCTCCGAAACTACTGGACCGATTTCAAAAATTCTTTCACCGTTGGCAAGCTACACTATTCCCGAGTGACATAGGATATGATTCATTTTCAAAAAATTAGGGATGATTACTAAAACTTGAATATTCTAACGCAAAAACGATGTTCTATGAAATTATTTCCATAGATTACGCGAAAAGCAACCTACACGCGGGCGGAGCCGCGGGCAACAGCTATAGAAAATATATTTGTAATTGGCATTCATAAAAATAAAAATAAAACTAGACTATCAGTATTTCTTTCAATAAAAATAGGAGGTGTTAACTCAAGTTACTAGCCTTTAGTATTTCCAAGAAGATATTTTTTTTATAAATTTATATTTTTTTATTTTTTTTTTATGCAAGAGGAGGGCAAACGAGCTGGCGGGTCACAGATGACTTGTGATCACCGCCGCCCATGAACTCTTGCAACATCCGAGGAACATCTATTTGGTTTGAACCATTAAAAAATATATATAATCAAGAAAAAACAGTCCTAATAATATAAGTGATACGATTGTTATATTTTGTTTCTGATTTATTTTGACTAGACACACTAGCCTTATTGTTTTGACGTGAGAATTCTTTTAGAAAAAGTCATACAAAATAAAACATATAACTAACATTTGCCCCCTTAGAATAAAACCTACCATTTTATAAAAGTTTCTATATTATTATAGTATAGTTAGTTATACAGAAAGACAATAAAAAGAAAAAACTATTAACTCAGATCATAACTCGTTGTAAAAGTTAAAAGTTACATGTCTAAAGCACATGCTATACAATTTGTAAGTGTTAAATAATATTTTGTAAGACTGACAAAATTTTTACTTAAAAAATTAAGTGTTTATAAAGTTTTGGCATTTAAGATACTTAATTATGGAAACTTTTGGTCATATTGTTCTGAAGTTGCCAGAGTAATATCCTTCGACTCTTGCATCCACTGTACCTTATACTGATTTTCTTCGTTTGGAACTACAAAATGTAGATATTGCAGTCTCATTATTACATTAAATTATTATTATTTAATGATTCAGTTAAATAAAATAAGTTCTTTTCAAAATGTTTCGGGTTTCTTAGCAGTCAAAGCGCATTATCATACTGCTTGTATAACAACTTTTTTACGATAGTTTGCAATAGTAGTATATATATTTCTTTAACCATCAAAAAGTAGAGATTTCAACAAATAAAAACCTCAACCATTTTTAAAATACAATGAGAAATTATAACGTGAGACTTTTTGATTGAAAATTGGAGTGCTATTTCTCAATTAAATTCAAATCAGGGAAAAAATATTTTTGTTTTTTATCTAAAAAATTACAGCGTGTTCGGGACATAAAAAGTTAAGTTTTCACCAAATTTCATAATTTTTTTTTTGTTAAAGATAAAAATAAAAAACCAAAAATCTTTTTTTGCATTTTTTACCTAAATTTTGAGGATATGTATTAAAATTGCAAATAAAAAAGTTGTAAGTTTTGTTACCTACAACTTTGTCGTTTAACTTTTTTTCATAGGACTCGTAGTTTTGACGGAAATAGCAATAAACCCTTTTTTATCCTTAACAGCTCACCTCGAATCCCTTTCCCGAACTGAGATCGCCTTTAATTTATTGTTACTTTCATTTTTTTAATATTTTCTTACTTTCCCAAAAGGTTTCATCCTGTTGCATTTTTTTTCGTTTAAGAAATTATTGGCACTGGACTATCTGTTATTTATGTAATTAAACATTAAACAGAGAAAAAGAAAACTGCTTATTTTACAAAACCAATCTATTTCTTTCCAAACTTTATGTCTTTACAAATAGGCGCAAATGATAATTATATTATCTTTAATATAATATCCTTCAACTGATTTTAGTAATCATTTATCCTTATTAAAATGCTAACTAATTTAAACATCAATCATATGTTATGATATGTCAATTGCGTGATTAATATAATAAGAACGGGCGATTGGTGATTTTAAATTATGAAATCGATCAATTATTTATTGATAATCTATTATCCGTGGTAAGCTGAACTGTCGATATTAAAGTAATCACCATTTTTAAAACTATAATAATGTTCTAAAACATAAGTACACAGGGTTAATTTTAATTAATCGGCTTATGTCTTCAGGCAGTCTCTTCATATCTATCCCAACAGCATTTTTTTTACCAAATTTCAAAATTTAGGTTTTCGCATACAGAATTTATTTGTTCCTCTGAACTGACATTAACTCTTAGCGTACGTATGGCGCTAGGGTGTCGTTATTTTAGATACATCTTACAAAATACAGAGTAATAAATAACCGAGGGAGCAACAGTTTTTTGTTTAATTTTTTATGTATTGTTTGTTGAACAATAATCGTAAATAGTCGTAAAACAAACGTTGCTTCGATTGATTAATTAATTACAACTAACACTGTATAATATAAACTACTTATTAATATAATAAATTCTTTATTAAGAAGGATTGTGTAATATTTATACCGTTCAAAAACGTTCATTCTGTGAGATTTCTGTAGAACGGTAATAATCTATAATAAATTTATATATAGTTTAATTATTAAATACGATACGAACAGTCCAGATAAAATAACGATCTGATATCTGTAGAAATCGATAAAAATCGTCAAAAAAAAAATTAGGAATTTAGGATTATTTAGGACTATAAATCATTGTTATTACTTATATATTATAAATTACTAAAAGTTGTTGATTTGACAAATTACCAGAAGCTATCCTTAACATATTCAATTATACCTAGTCTTGCCATAAATATTGAAACAAAGAAAAAAAAAAATTTTTTTAATTGCAATTAAAGTGTGTTTAATACACAGTTTAATACACAAATATAAAACAATTAGAAATATAAAAAGGTTATTCGAAGTGGTGTGCATTGGCTGCAATACAGTCCTTTAAACGTTGAGGCTAGTTATCAATAGAAGCACGCGCTCTTTCCATGGGGAAATTCTTCACTGCCAATCGTATGGATTGTTTTAGGGACTTCAAATTATCATGGCGTTTAGAGCAAGCTGTACTCTCTAAAACTGACCATAAATCATAATCCAGCGGATTAAGATCGGGACTAGGCGAAGGCCAGTCTTCAGCTCTGATGAAGTCCGAAACGTTCGCTTCCAACCAAGACTGCTTGAACCGAGTTTTAGAACCGGCGCCGAGTCTTGCTGGAAGGACCATAATTTTTATTGAACATGGTGTTATTAAGGGGCTTAACAACCTTCTCAAAAATGGTATCTCGGTACAATTGTGCCGATGATTTGATACCTTTTTTACAAAAATATGGCTCAGTCACCCCTTCATAGCTAACACCCCACCAAACCATCACTGAATACGGATAATGCCCACGTTGCACACTGTCGACTAATTGGGAAGCTTCTTTAGAGCTATGAAAATAAATACGGTCTTTTTGTTTGTTAAAATGTTGCTCAATTGTAATTTTTTTCTCTTCCGAAAAACAAAATTTTTCTATGACCTTCCTTTGCGTACTGCTTCAGCAGTTGCTTTAATTTTACCACCCTATTCATCTTTAATTTATCAGTTAAGAAATGATCGGTGCCTCTCTTATAGGCTGCAAGTTTTAAGTCATCTCTTAAAATACACGACATGGTTCTAGGTGCAATTTTGATTTTCCGAGATATTTCTTTTTGCTTTCGGAAAAGATTTCTTCGAATTCTTTCACTTACTGCTTTGACCACGTACGAACACTACGTGTACGGCCAGATCTTTCTCGGCAACAAACAGAGGAAGTTTCATTGCACCTATTTATAGCCCGGTACACAAACATTTAAAGGAGAGCATGGAGAGTTTTAAAAATTGCATTTGGCTCGATACCTGCTTTGTGTAATGCAATCACATCGATTCTGTTCTCTTTATCACCCCACTCCATTTAAATATCGAAAACTATTGTACAATTTATTGGCGTCAAAATGAGAAAACAAAATGAACAACTGTTTAAAAAAGACAGATTCCAAATTCAAAAGTAATATTTTTATTATTTCAGTATTTATGACCAGACTAAGTATTTAAATATCTAATTCTGTAAGCCATTAATGTGTGAAATAAGGTTGTTACAAATATATTTAGGAATTAAAAATCGTTTTATACTATTATATTGTTGTTATAAAACATTTAATTATGTTCAAATTGTGAATACGACCAAACTCCAGAAGCTACTGTTAGCACTTCTGTTGCCTTCATTATGATATATATAATATTATCATGTACTTATTAAAGTCGTTGCGTCGAGGGACCGCTAAATAAAGAAAGGATTCAAAAAGCAAGCAAGTCACCAAGGCAAATAACGAAATAACAATATGCAATCGTGTAAGGCCTCCTCAAAAAAATTTAAAAAAAGACACCATCGTCAACGTACGTACAATAGTCCCCCCACCAACGACTTCAATAATTACATAATAATATTATTATTATCCTTTTTATACATCTTTTTGTATCGGAGGTTTTTAATCTTATTTTTTTTTAATTTGATACTTAAAGAGAGCTTATATCCTTTTTAAAAACAAGTTATCGCAATGAATATCACTATCTTAAATCTTTCGATGCATTTAAACATATAAAACTAATATAATAAATACAAAGATTAGATACTGCTGACTATAAAAACTACTACTACCGAGTCAGTTCGTTACATTCGCCTACAAGATGAAACTGCTCCTAGTCGTCGTCGGTCTAATCGTGGCTGTTTCAGCCTACGAGCCCATCAACAATGATTACCACAACACCATCGGTATATTCGAGGCTGCTCGTATCAAGCAGGCGGAAGAATCTACTGACTTCGACGGCAGCAGGATAACAGGAGGAAGCTCTGCTTCACTTGGACAATTCCCCTACTTGGTACTTATTTTATTGTTCATTAATGTGATTTAAACAAACCAAACATCTTAATACGCAATGTGAATAATCCGTCGTATTCTTTTAGGGAGGTCTAGTCATCACTTTAACTGATGGCAGACAATCAGTCTGTGGTTCTTCTCTTATCAGCAACACTAGATTGGTGACCGCCGCTCACTGTTGGAGATCCCCCGGAGTTATTGCTCGTCAATTTACTGTTGTCCTGGGTTCAGTCCGTCTTTTCTCTGGTGGTACTCGTATCGATACTAACAACGTCCGTACCCACGGCAGCTACAACCAGAACACCCTTGTCAATGACGTTGCCGTCATCATCATCAATAGCGTTAACTATAGTAGTAAGTTTATTACTTTTTATAAAATTTTATGATATTATATTTTTGTTATCACAAACAATATATTATGTACTTGTTCCAGACAACATCAGAAACATTAATCTTGCTAGTGGTAGCGATCTATTTGTCGGCACTACTGCCACAGCTGCAGGATTTGGTAAAACCAGCGATAGTAAGATTTTCTCATATTAACTAAATATTGTGAGCATTTTAGATATTGAAGGATTTGTAAAATGTAAATATTATTTTTAGGCTCCGGTGTCTCCCAAACCATGAACCACGTCAATTTACAAATTATCACCAACGAAGTGTGCCGTCGTACCTACGGCAGTACTGTAATCGCCTCAACAATTTGTGTAGCTACTCCATCAGGACGCAGTACCTGCAGTGGAGACTCCGGTGGACCTCTTGTCGCTAATAATCAACTGGTTAGTACTTACAATTTAGATAGAATTGATATTTTACTTAAAGATTCCCTGTCTTTCGTTTTGTCTTAAAAAAAATTATAAACAATATGTTCAATTAAATTTAATAACTTTACAGATCGGTGTTACGTCGTTCGGTCATCGCAATGGATGCACTCGCGGATACCCCTCCGGTTTCGCCAGAATTACTTCTTTCAACTCTTGGATCCTTTCCGTCTAACAAGTAGCGATGTATAACATGACCTAAGACATTTATTACTCTTTAAGATATTAATAAAATACAACTTTATGCTGCATTTCTGTATTTTTGAATTACCACCGTCACCTTGGCGCTTTTTACAATTTTGCCTTATTGTTTAAAAAAAAAAATCTTTTAGAAAAAGTCATACAAAGTAAAACATGAAAATACCATTAAGAGAAAAAAATACCATTTATTCCGTTTAAAAAATACCGTTTTAAAAAAATGTTGGCAAGGGCGAACTTATCTCTATAAGAGATTTCTGCCAGTCAACCCCATGGTAGAGAGAAGCATGGTATCGCGGGTCATATGAGTGCAAAAATTAAAAACAGTAAGGAAAAATATAGTACTTAAATTTAAAAATGCGTTAAAAAAAAAAAACATTAAATGAAAATACCTAATCATACACATACATAAACATATATAAAAATAAAAAAACCTACATACATATATATATACATATATATAAACATACATACATATATACATACATAAAATGAGCAGTTATGAGAGGTTTGTCACTTCGGAGCAAAGATAATTTCTAAGCTTGTCCTTGAAAGCATAAATTGAAATGCTTTCCTGGACCGCTTTCGGTAATCGATTCCAAAGCTTTGCAGCACGTATTGTAAAGGAGTGGAGTAGGAAATGGGTGTTGTGTCTTGGGATTTCAAGCATCGAAGTGATGCAAGATCTCTTAGAGCGTGTAGGAGTGGGAAGATGATGGAAACGAGACTGAAGGTAGATAGGAGAATTTTTGTTATAGAGTATGTTATAGAGAAGAGAAAGGATGTGCATATCACGGCGAAGGTGGATAGGGAGCCATTTTAGTTGAGTACGAAATTGGGATATGTGATCATATTTACGTAAGCCAAAGATGAAGCGTCAGTAAAGGATTTAGGTTTGAGGACGCCCTAGGCCCGAGACGATATGGCGCCCTTTATCTTTTGTAACAGTATATATATATATAAAAATTTGAAATATATATATATATATTACAAATTTTTATTTCAAATTTTAGGACTTGCCTGATTAATTATTTTAACAAAGAAATTCTACCCTCAAAATGGTACTATGTTTCGATAGTAAGAGCGCAATAAAATAAACTTTAAAATTTGGTCTTGCAGTTTACAGAAAACCCAATCGATTTTAAATTTTAGTCATCTTAAAAATTTTGGCGCCCCTCAAAATTTGCCGCCCTAGGCCCGGGCCTCACGGGCCTAGGCCTAAATCCGCTACTGTGAAGCGTATCGCAAGATTTTGCAGACGCTCTAGTTTGCTAAGTAGCTCCTTCGAGACATCTAAATAGCACACGTCTGCATAGTCGAGGATAGGTAGAAGAAGTGATTGTGCAAGCAGAATTTTGGTTTTAAATGGAAGAAAGCATTGAAAACGTTTAAGATAATGGAAGGTGCGGTGCATCTTTCTGCTTACTTCGGTGACGTGAGGTATCCAAGATAAGTTTTTATCCAAAATTAAGCCTAGATTTCTCACTTTGTCGAAGTATGGTATCGGTGTTCCACAGTACAAGATAGGAGGTACAGTTTCCCAGACAACGCGGCTTCTTAGACGGCTACTACCGATAATGATTGCCTGCGATTTAACAGGGTTAATAATAATTCCAAACGATTTGGACCATGCGTGGATTGCAGCAAGATCTTTGTTAAGGAGGTCGATAGTCTCATGCAGCTCAGTCAGACCAAAATGACGATATATTTGTAAATCATCTGCATACAGGTGAAAGGGAGAAGATATAGAACTTGAGATATTGTTAATGAAAATAGAGAAGAGTAACGGAGAAAGTACGCCACCTTGGGGGACGCCAGCAGCAAGAGTCAACCAATTCGATGAGTCATAATCGGTCTTTACTGACTGCTGACGTCCGGAAACATATGAGAGAAACCAGTCAATGCAAGTAGGTGAGACGTTAACTGCACGAAGAGTACCAAGAAGTATGTCATGGTCTACAGAGTTGAAAGCGCTACTGAAGTCCAACAAAATCATTGCAGTGAGCTTGGTGTTATCCATAGCAGACCGAATATCCTCCGTCACATTCAATAGCGCTCCAACAGTGCTGTGGGAAGGGCGGAAACCGGACTGGTAAGGGCATAGGAGAGAGGAAGAAATGAGGTAAGAATAAAGTTGCTGGTGAACTATAGATTCCAGCACTTTGGATAAAATGGGAAGGATAGATATAGGGCGATATTGAGTAGGGCAGGAGGGATTCGAGGTTTTAGGCAGTGGTATCACAACTGCTTTCTTCCAGAGCGATGGAAAAACATTGCATGACAGTGAGAAGTTAGTGATGTGTGTGATCACAGATGCAATGTCGTCCAGCACTGGAAGTATCATTTCAAGGCTGATATTATCACTACCAATGGCCTTGGTGGAGATAGACCGGACACACTTCTTTACCACATCTACATTTACTGATTTGAAGGAGAAATAAGGTAGGTTAGATGGAGTCTGACTGTTTAAAATAGAAAGAGTCGAAGTTTTAACAAGGTTGTCTAAGATAAGAGGTGGAGTAGTAAAATGAGAATTTAGAATATTAGGATTTATTGAGCTTTGAGAAGCATCAGAGGATTTACCGATTCCTAGCGACCGTAAGAATCGCCAAACTTGCGCTTGGGTAAGATTCTGTATGGAATTGTGAATGTAGCTACGTTTGGCATCCCGACACAACCTGTTACAGAGATTACGCAGAGTTTTATACTTACATAAGCTATCGACTGATGGAAAATTTTTATTTGCAGTTTTAGCCCTGTCACGCTTGGCCATGGTCTTTTTAATGGCAGGAGTCAACCATAGTATTTATAGAGAAAAAAAAAAAAACGAAAAAACTATTAACGCTGGTCATACATAACTCGTTGTGACAGTTTAAAGTTTAATGTGCTCTATAAATACAATTTGCAAGTGTTAAATAATATTTCATAAGCTGACAAAAGGTTTACTTAAACAATGAAAACTGCTTATAATGTTTAGGCATTTTACCGCGTCGCTCTGCAGATACTTAATTATGCCAACTTTTGGTCATCTTCTGAGTCAACTGCTAGAGTCCTTCGACTCTAGCATCGTAGCTGTACCTTACGTTTATAAATAATTAAATAATAAAAAATAATGAAAAGAAGACCAAATATATTTAAGCACAGTTTGAAAAATAAATATGTGTGTAACCTCCGACGAACGACTGGAGTTTATTTCTTAAGTACGATTATCTAAACAGACGCAAAATAGCTAATTTAACTGAAAAAAGATTGATACCTTATGAAAAATAAAATTAACAAATTAATGAAATCAATGGCAAAATCAAAATTGATTCTTAAGGAGTAAACACCAATAAACACCAAAAAGAGAACAATAAAAAAAATTGTTCAATCTAGTTCTAAGAACCAGGCTACTGCTTTCTAACTTTATGTTTATACATAGAACCGTAGATGATAATTATGGTTAAACTTATTTTCCTTTAAAACCTTGTTTCTTAAATATAACATCATTCAACAGATTTAGTAATCTTTCAACAGATTTAGGAATCATTGAACAGATTTAGTAATCATTGAACAGATTTAGTAATTATTTGTCAATATTAAAGTGCTACTAAAAGTAATCATCAATCATATTATAATGTTGGTGATACGCCAATTGCGTGATTAATATGGTTTGATATAGATTTTTCAATGAAAATGATACGATCAACTATTCTCTGATAAAGTGGTTATCGTTTTTAAAATCATAGTAATGTTCTAAAATATATATAATATAAACATCTTAATAATATTAGTAATCTTTATTGAGAAATATAGACGATTTTGTATTTATATACCTTTATAAAATGTATTTTATGTATGTGATTTTTTTACTGTATATTTTTGACTTTACACCATAATAAACAGGAATATTATAGGTGCGAAAACCTGTACCAATACAAAAGGCGGTCTTATCGCCTAAAGGCGATTTCTTCCAGGATACCTAATGGTTAGAAAATTTCAATGCACATGAAGAAGAAGAAAATAAAGAAAGGCACCGCGTTCCATTATTTTGCTACAAGGGCTGTAAAAGTATCGATTCGTATATGTAATTAAAAATTCAAATGGTCGTAAATTTTTAAAGGGCCAAATAAAAACTGTATAGCATTAAAAGATAGGGAATAGAAAGGAAAAGAGAGTGTGCTAACATAGTTTTGTTAGGAATTTAAAGAAAATCTGTCCTTCCTCGAACGCAAGTGCAAGATGTGGGATCATCTTTCTCCCGAAGTTTTCCCTAAGAGCTAATAGAGGTTTTTCTGTCGAGTGTCCAGTTGAGAAGAGTCGAGAGTAGAGGCCTCTACTAAAACGACAGCTATCTTTTAGTCAGATGGAACGTCTCATCTTTCAGATTATATAAATTAAAGAAAATATATTGTGTACCTAAACATAAAGGTCACCATGAACTCCACATACCAAAATTGATATACTTTTAATTATAATATAATATCCTGCTTCAGAAAATATTGTTTAGTAATGTTTAGACAACTTTTATATTGTTTAAATATTGTTTAGACAACTTTTTTATGTTAAAACTCACAAAAAAATGTAGCGGTATTTTATTCAGTTATATATTTACCCTTTTGTAAATAAATACATACAAAAGATTAATAATTACTAGACTAGCACATTAGTACCTATATGTACAGCAGATTTTGAACGTAATTATGTTTTAGATATATTATAGATATAAAAACACACAATTTTTTTAAACACCAAACACGTGTTTCAAAAGATAACGACTTTTAGGAAATTAAATCACAGCTTTATTTTCTTATAGATTTATAGGCTACAGGTATGCATCAGAGAGCAATAATTTAAAATTGTTTCACATATAATATATATATATTATATTATATATATATATATATACAATACAAACTACGTAACAAAAAAAATGGTCCAAGAGTATCTTCTTTTCTATTTTTCGATGTAATTATTATCCATTGGAATGTTTAATAAACAATATACTAATAATACAATACTGAACTATGTGTTATCAAAATAATACCATGTAACTCCTTCAACACGTCATAAACCATTTTTGATCCATTATCACGACGGCATTATGGCCGTGTACTGTAAGAAAGTAAAGTCAGATGCTCACTCACCTGTGTGTGCAGGAACACGTGGCCAGGCACCAGCGCCGGCGGCCGCCAACAGCGACAGCAGGATACTCCACTCGCTGCCGTTGTGTATATTCTGAGCTGATGTTTTCACTAACTCGTATAATCCACAGGATATCTGCAGAAGAAGTTCTGATATCAATGTTTAAAAAGATGTATGGTCTCTTGTACATTGAACATTCATGCAGGAAGATTCTTGCCAGCTATTCTATTTCCCTTTCGAGGTAATGACTTTGAAGAAAAATGTTGTATACGTTTATCAATAGAAAATGGGGAAATGTCTAAGAACAAATGTTCGTTTGAAAGACACAGCACACACTGACCACGTCCGCTTGCTGGTAGAAGAGACGGTAGGGAAGGCGGTAGAGCAGCGTAAGGTGGTGCAGCAGCAGCGGCGCGCACTGGTCGCAGCGCATGAGCCGCGCGGCCGTGCGCAGTTGGGCCGTGAGCGCGCGCGCCAGTGTGGCAGGCGAGCGCCCCGCCCAACGCACTACGCGCTCCATGTGCGGAGACACAAGCGGCCACACGTGGACAACTCGGTCTCTGCAAAGAGACTTTTAATAGACCAAAATATTCTTGTACACTAGTGACATATAAAACCTTTTTATATATAACTTTTTATAGTTCGAAAGTCTGGTATAGACTGACCTTTCTGCAAAAAACATTCTTTTAACTTCTTACATTTAAACTTATTCCCGTCACTCCACCAATTAAAATACGATTATTAGCGGTACGATAGCTTTAGCTGTAGCATTAGCTGTAGCAAATATAATTGTTGAGATGAGGATCCAAATAATCTTTGTGAACTTGAGTAATAAGACAGCAGCATATACCATTTTGAGAATTATTAATGTGTGGAAAGATTAAAGACTGTACCAACAGTGCAGTGTAGATTCGTTACTCTTTTAATTGTTGATTATGTAAATTATTTAGCTATCTAAATTTATCAACTTCTATGAACAAGCCTCATGGACAATAACAATTCAAATTCAAATTCAAAATATCTTTATTCAAGTAGGCATTTACACGCACTTTTGAATTGTCAATTACATTAAATTGGTCAGTATAGTCATTCTGTGAGTAAGCTACCACCAGCTCGGAATGCTGTTCTGCTGAGAAGAGCTGGCCAGAAACTCAACAGTTGCGTTTTTTAAATGAAATTAAACAATGTTTGACTTATACATTATAACATCAACCCTGCAAATGAGTCAATGACCCAAGTTCCATACATTTCGATCATCCAAAAATTCTTGAATTTTATAATAAGATTTATTTAATAATATACTTTTAATTTTAGATTTAAAACTATGACAAGGAAGATCCAAAATATCTTGTGGAACCTTATTATATATGCGTACACTGAAGCCCATGAAGGATTTGTTAACTTTTTGAAGTCGAAATTTAGGCGTTACGAGTTTATTTTTATTTCTTGTATTTATCGTATGTCTGTCGCTGTTTTTAGTATAAGTATTTAAATTTTGACGTATGTATAATATATTATTAAAAATGTATTGAGAAGCAACCGTAAGTATACCGATTTCTTTAAAAACATCTCTTAGGGAGTCTCTAGCTCTTAGATTACAAATAGCCCGTATAGCTCTTTTTTGTAAAACAAATATAGAATTCATTTCAGCAGCACTGCCCCATAATAAAATACCGTAAGACAAAATACTATGAAAATAACTAAAATAAACAAGTCGAGCCGTATTAACATCTGTTAATTGTCTTACTTTTTTTATTGCAAAGACGGCAGAGCTGAGTTTGCCAGCGAGAGTTGAGAGATGGGGGTTCCACTGGAGCTTTTTATTTAAAGTTATACCTAAGAAAATTGTTGAGTCAGTCAGTTCTAACACTTCATTGTTAAGGCGTAAACTACAATTTTGACTTTTGACATTAGGAAGTGTAAATTCCATGCATTTAGTTTTTTTAGTATTTAAGACCAATAGTCCTGAGGGTGCCCACACAAAGAGGTTGCAGTTTACTTCACAGGTTCTGAGCAACCTTCTTACGCTACAAAAACTTAATCTATCTTTTATATCACAGCATGGATATGCCAGGGGAACATGTTCAACCAAAGAGTTTTTTGTTTGGATATCAAAACATTTTTTTACTGAGTCTAACAACCCTTTTCACTTATTTAAATATAATTATCGCTTTTATATATTAAATATTATATATTATATATTAAATTATTATATTTTATTGTACTAGCTCTTCCTTTTCTTGTGCTCCTTTTAAGTAGGTATTCATTCATTTCCTTTATTCATGACATTATTATATGTATTTAAATTCTATATATACATATTAATTTAGGATTTGTTATATGTATGTAATGCATCATATAGGTTTATGTACGTGTATATATTTTGTATGTATATTATGCACCACTTTTCTCTTTATATTTCACCTTATTCCTACCAGTATAAGGTTGTCTGGAAGAGATCGCTACATAGCGAAAAGACCGCCTTATTGTATACCCATAACGTTTTTTATATGTACTGTTATTTGTTTTTCTATAGTTTTTGTTACTTATGTGGTTGCAATAAAGTATATTATTATTATTATTATTATCCATTCAATACATACTTATATCCCTACTAATACTGGTAACAACACACATGCAACAGAAAATGGGTGGATTATACCTAGATAATATGAGTAAAAAGGTATTTGAAGTTTTAGACCATCCTCGATATCCAAACTTACAAGGGTTGACTTTTATAGATTAGACTGATCGATATTAGACCTAACCGCTAGCATGAGTCCAATGATTTGACAAGCAGCAATATTTATTTATTTAATACTTTATTGCACACAAAACATAAAAACACGGTAAAGAAATAGATAAAAATGCACACAAGTTGAGCTTATCTCTAGGTGCAGAGATTTCTTCCAGCCAATATATATCTAATAAATATCAACAAATATATTATATCTTTATTTGGTTTTTTAGTTAGAAATTTTAGGTATGTTTACTAAAAATAATCTTGTTGCATACTTTTGGAATTACACAGACAATTAATCAATAAACGATAATTATTTAATTATAAAATCTTTATTGTACAAAGAAATTTATACAATTGGCGGACTTAATGCTATAGCACTCTTTACCAGTCAACCGATTAAATTAACAGAAAAACACAAATGAGGGGTACAACAGAGAAAAAAATAATGGTAAAAAAAAAGCGACAAGATTAAACACGATCTAAAACTTTAACAAAAGAAAACAAAATACATTTATAAGTGTTACATGTTCCACATACACAATATATATATCAAAAATACATAAATATATAACCATGAATATATATAAACTTAAAATATATCCACAGAGAAATGGTATGACGATTACTTCAATATGAGATAATAAATACAATTTAAACTAAAAAAACAAAGAATATATATTATTATATTATTTTCTTGTGGAGATAGCTACGGACAAGCTTTTTAAAAAATATTCATAGGTCTTTCGTTCGATTTGGTCACAAAAGGAACCTATATGCGAAAACTTTCACGAACTAGGCCACAAACATTCTTTATGTGTGGATAGACATCTACATAGGCGTTTATATATGTAGCCACATACGCACATATTATACTTTACATATGCGCGCTAGAATCAAAAGACAATTTCACAATTTTTAATGACCGGTTTCGGAAAAGACTATAAAATTGATATTGTTTGACATCGAATTAATAGTAAGTATATAATTGATAACTAATGAGGTAACACATATTTTAATTGGCCTTCGAAAAACCTTGTGTCGATTTCGTCGTTACTGTATAAAGCGCAGTCATATGGTGGTAATTATATTATTATCTACAATAATATGTTGTTTAACGCGATAATATTAACTTCATCAAATATTAAAACATTTCATGTCAATTTTGGAGTTTTTTAGTTGTCAGTCTGTCAGTCTCGTCACTCGCACTGAATGTGTAAGGACTAGAAATTTTTGGCAAGACTATAAATATCTCTGTAACTGAAATGTAAAACCTTAAAATGTAGTTTCACAAATAAAAGAATAATTGTAACATCCGATTTTTTCAGGGATAAAACCGAAATCGTACCTAAAAAGGAAAATAACGAATAAAAAACCTTCGTTACTAAATGGAAAGCTAAATATTATTTTTTTTTTACTTTATCTTTATTTCTCTCTAGCATTTAATTAAATATTCCGTAAATTAAAATTCAATAAAGAATATCTCTATTGTCAATTATTATCTACTTTAAACAGGTCAGTACTTGAGTAAGCTACCATCAGCTCGGAATGTTGCTCTGCCGAGATGAGCTGGCCAGCAACTCTTTGAAATTAAAAAATGACGTATACATTATAAAATACATTTAATAATATAATTTTAATTTGAAATCTAAAACCAAGAAAATGAAGATCTAAGATATCTTGTGTAACTTTATTAGTACAATCAACACTGAAGGATTTGTTAACTTTTGGAAGACAAAACTTTGGCGTTACGAGTTTATTTTTATTTCTCGTATTTAGGTATCGTACGTCTGACACTGTTTTTTGTATAGGTATTTAAAATTTTATGTATAAATAAATATATATTGAGAAGCCAACGTAACAATATCAATTTCTTTAAATACATAGTAACTGGCACCCCTATTTCAAGCCCTTAGCGTTAAAAGAGAGAATGAAGGCCATCTTTTATTTATTACGTTAGCCTATATAATATATGTTTTATTATAACTATTCATACCTACTTATAATACCTTTTTTATAAATCTTACAATTTACTTTATTTTAATTACTTTTTTAGAATTCCATTACGTTCATGTCATAGGTACTTGATCATTAATTTTTAACTTCAAATGTAGGTAAATTATTTAAGTGTACCTAGTAAAAATAATATTATTAATATTTATATATATTATAATTCTTCTAGATAGTTCAATGTGTATTTAATCATACTATATTTCTCATAACATTGTTATTACAATATTATCTGGTAATTAATAGATCGTATTACAGATAATAAAAATAATTAATATTTTATACATTTCATAAGACTGTACAAATCTGATATTTTGTATTCAATTATTGTCTAATGTATGTTGTCTGCTATCTCAGTAGAAGGTTAAATAAATAAAAAACAATATAGACTTATTTTCTAGGGTTATTTGTCATTGTATTAGAAATAATTTACGTTATTTGTATATTAAAAAAAATATCTAGTCATTTTAGAGTTTAGCAAGAAGCTTTTTTTCTGAATATTTCAAATTAAACCTAATTCTTAAAACCTTTTTACAAATTGTATGAAATATTTATTCTAAATATATATTTCAATAACTTAAAATTGATACTCAAAAAATATGTCATATAAACTATCGCTGGTTTCCCTTTCTTTAACTGTTCACAGGACCCTAAAAAAATATCATAGTTTACAAATATTCAAAGCTCTAGCTATTTTATATGTAATTATAATTTTCATCTATGTTATTATAATTTGGCGCAGACGCCCAACGTGTCGTGGCACTAAAGGGTCCGGGGTCGATTCCCGGCAGGCACAGGCATGTATGTGATAAGCATAGATTTGTAGGGATGAGTTTGGCCGTTTATTAATATATTCAAAGTATTTATAATGTGTATTTCTATGTATTTTTATAGATGTCTAAAACCCTTAAAACAAATAAATAATTAACTAAGGGGTTAGATCAATTTGTGTAATTTATCCAGTGATATTATTATTATAATCCCACAATATACACCCAAGTCCATCTGCAATAATATACTTTTCAAATACGTATATTTTTTATTTATTACGGTAAATAAACATTTATTTATTTATATGCAATGTTTATTAATTTATTTATAACCCAAAACATTATAAATTGATGATCACTATTTATAATATTTTTATCTTATAAATGTTTTTTTTTGTCTTAATGTCATAGGTTTAGTAGGTATATAATAAGTGTTGAAATACACATCTTCTTCTTCTTCCACCGATCATTACAGTGATCTTAGCTATTTAATTAAAATATGAGGAAAATATTTATCATTATATAAATTATGTTTAAACTCTTTTAGCTTTACCATATCGTTTTAAATAATATTTCATTATTAATGTATCCTTTAGAATACCGATACCAATTATCTCCGAAACCAAGTATTATATTTGACAATTTGGTAATTAATCGAAGTAATAATTATTGTTATCACATTATATTCTATATTCATTATAGTCTAGTTCCGTTTATATATTTTATACTATATAACCGGAAGATAGATGTATACTGATTGCTAGATATATCGTTCTACTTTACTCCTTGTGGAACTTCTAACAATAACATAATGTTTTAAGTAGAACATATTATAGGTTTAGATAAATACAAATATTTTGGGTGGGGGGTTCACAACATTCCCTGATTTTGGGTTGGTTGAAAAAAAGTTAAAAAGAGGCCGTTTAATTGAATGAGTTGACTTATACATTAATGTATGATTCGGTATGAATTCGATTGGTAATAAATAACAAGAATTATATAATTAAGCACAAATTAAAATTTATGAACTTTCTTCTCCAACTAGGCATACTTAATATTTTTGGAAATGGTATAAGTAATAAATATAATAATAAATATCCTTGTTATACTATACGTAAAAAAATATCTTTATAAAAAAACATATATATAAAATTAATCATTTACATAGACTTAAGTGTCGTTTCTTCCTAGTATTTAAATAGTCTCCGGTACAACTATACTAAAGGAAGAAAATACTGTTACTCAATACACTTCTAATAAAATTGTAAATAAAAGTAATAATTTACATAATTATAATATTAGAAAAGTATTTACATTCTGTTATATCAAAATCTTTAAATATTACGAAAAAAAAGATAAAAAACACTCCCGACCCTGCCAGGATTCGAACCTGGAATCTTCTGATCCGTAGTCAGACGCGTTATCCGTTGCGCCACAGGGCCGTTGACAACATAGTTGAAAACATTAAATGATATATAACATCTTAATTTTAGTTTTTATTCCTGTTCCTATAGCAATAATTAATAAAATTTATAGATGTGATTTTATTATGACTTACAATTAACAGCAATTTCGAGTATTTTACGTCCATTATACATTGTTTTCTTTACTTTCATTTAAAAAACAAATCCCCCAGTATAGTAAATGTTCATATTAATTTTGTAATATATTTATTTAGATTGAAATTTATTAGTAGTAAAAAAATTTACAAAATATATATTTTTTATAATCTGATTGATCTTCCTTATCATCTTTACTTTTTGTCAGTGGGAACTTTTTTTTCAAAACATTCAGGGATAATTCTAATTATCAGTACATCGTAATCGGTAATAAAATTTGTTCCTTATTACTTCTTAAGCTTAAAAAATTAAGATCTTCTGTTAATACTTTAAATACTTTTTTTTTTAATTAAATATATTATTATAACAAATAACACAATAATTAGGATTATTACGTGATCAATCACTTTAATCTAATATACAAAACAAACAATACTTCATACTATCTTGTGTTTTATTCGGCTCAGGGGCGACACTACGCTATCTATACAGTTTATTGATTGTCTATTTTGCCACTAAACCAACGTATAATGAGAATATCATTAATTCTTTACTCCGATGATGTACTAATAGTAGAACATATTTTTTTTAAGACAACACTTGCTTTGAAGATTATAATATCATTGTCTCAAGGATTCCATAAGAATATAAACAACAATCTGTGGATCACCCAACGAATTGATCTGTGTGGGAATCGAATCCATAACCTTTGGTTCAGCAATCAGAGCTACTAACCATCACACCAAGAGATCATCAAAATCGATCTTGTATGTGCTAAGCATTGTATTATAGTAATTAATTATAAGTTGAAATATATATAAAATAACAAAGCTAACTCACCGATTTTGTATGAGCGTTTGACCCAGTAGCTCTAAGAAGAATATAGTGATATCTTCCAACTGCGGGTTTAACTGTAGACTGTCAGAGTCGGGTGGAGTCCCGATGGCTATCATAGCTTTAATTAATTCCTGAAAACAAAAAAAATAATTTTTGAGGATAAAATTTTTATAACTTTTAAATTTTTGTTTTTGAAATATTTACGAATTTTGTCAAAAAATCTGAAATTAGCTTGTTAAAAAAAAAAAGTTTTTTTTTTAGATATTTAAGCTCAAAAAATATGATAAAGAGATCAAAATGGTAAATTGATTTACATATTAGGCTATATCCGAACCAAATTTTATCATAAATTTACAAAAAGATAAAAGATATCAATCTGTATGTACAGATTGATATCTTATATTTACATATGTATGTATAAAGTACATGCCATCTGAGTTTATATAAATATGCATAGACTGGTATTTGTCAGTTACTTGTCTTGTTTTCCTTCCCACGCCGAATAATAGACCGTTCTATTGATTCTTCCATTGTAATATAAAGACAAATCCAGTTTCTTTTTAGGGAAAAAAATACCATTTTGAAAAGCAAAATCTAGGTTGACTAGACTAATAACTAGTAGAAAATGTAACACTAAGGGATGTCTGAAAATGACAACCAATCGACAGTATATATATTTTTTTATGCGACAACTAGTATCGTCACCCATGCTACAAAACGCGTCTAGACGCTCCTTGAGGAACGTTAGGATAGTAGGATGTTAGGATGTTAAGATGTTAGGAGGGGGAGGGTGTTCGAGCTTTCGTCTCAGTCGCTCTGAGCTAGATATCTTGGCTTCAAAATAGTCTCCCACCTGCAAGCTCTCCATCTGCAGGAACCTGGTCTCAGTGACGAGCAGGCCGGGCAGGTTGCAGCGCGCCACCGTGCCCGCCGCTGACGACATCAGGGCGCGCTCGTGAGGAGTGGGGGCGCGAGACACTGCGGACACACACGGGGTCGCTATACAATTACTTGAGGATGCAAAGTAATAAAATAAATTTATTAAATAAATATAAATATTAAAGAGTTTTCAACCCTATCCTTAATGTAGAAACCCCGATATTGATATAAAGAATATAATTATTTAGTGTCTCGAATAGTTTGTATCGTAAATGATAGTGCTCATACCGCTTTCCCCGAGTGCGATGTAAGAATACAGGCTGGATAGTATTCCGCTTTCGGTGCCGCGGGAGGCCTCTCGTATGAGGGAGACGGTTCCTCCCGGGGCCAGGTAATCTTCCGCTTCAACTAGACACTAGAATGGAAGACAACGAGTTAATAAAAGAAAAAAACCCGCTAAACAAATTGTACTCTACTACTACAATTTTTTTTTAAATAAATTATAAGCTTTTACATAAGGGAATTTGGAGTGATTTTTGTTAATAACGGGAAACCCACTTAAAAGCAATCCATGCTGTATGGAAATCAGTTTCATGACATCAGCTCCATCATAGTTTTGTCTAGAGGATGATCTATTTCAGATAATATGTTGTAAAGATAATGGTGTAGACCTACCTTAGGTAGCAGTCGCGCCACGTACAGCGTGGTGAGTATCTCCAGCAGGTGCCTCCAGCCGTCCCGCGCGCTGTCGGCGTGACGCGCCGCCACCGAGCACGCGCGACGCAGCGACCACTGCGCCTTCCACGACTGACCCAGCGTCACACCTGGCCGGGATATGGACGTTACTACATGTCGCACTTTAAATAAAATGTCATCAAGAATTTTTTTTTCATATTTTCTTTCATTATTTAAACCGATTCAACCGAAGTACCGGCAGTAGTAGTAGTCTAGGAAACATAAGCTGGAATCAGTCGATCCAAAAGCGAGTATCGGAGAAAATTACCATACGGTCGTCATAACGTACCGATCGCGATATACGAGGAGTGCTGCGGCGTCAAAAGGCCGGTGAACTTGCAGAGCGTGAGCAGCACCGTGTCCAATGTTATGGTGTCGGCCGACAGTCGCGCGACCAACGCGGCGCACCGCTCGAGTCCCGACAGTGCGATGAGGGCGGCACAGTCCCGTAAGTTATTGGCCTCGATGTCCTCCGCGGAGGGGGGCGGCGCGCGCTCGAAAGACGCCGAAAGCGCAGTCACCTAGGAAACGAGATAGCATATAATGATCATCAATTACATCACAATGGTGTTATTAAACACCGCCACGTATATCTGTGTGTTTGTGTGTACTGACGGCGGGCGGTGCGGCCAGCGGCAGCAGTCGCGCGTGCAGGCGGTGCGGCGCGGGCGGCGCGGGGCGCAGTGCGGCGCCGGTGCGTCGCTGCAGCACGCGCCATAAGTACGCATCACGGAGAGGACCCACCCGCTCCGCCGGCATTACCATCTCCTCGTTCCTGGAAACACATCGGGGTGGTATTGTTTTGGTCTTATTGGGCTTTTTACACTTTTCCCTTAAATAATTTTAAAGGCGGTTTCGGTCTACCTCATCTTTTTCTTTTAAATTTGGCTAATATTTTAAATCGAAAAATAGAATATTAGTAAATCTAATTTCATCTAGTTTTCTGTACTTCTCTTTTCGCTGATAAAGCTATTCTATATATATTTTTAACTCTCGCTAAATATTTGCCACAGTATGAGAAAACTTAGCCATTACAAAGAGAGTGATACTCGTTTTTTATGAAAAAACGTACTTTGATATTTAAAGTTTTAAATAAAAATGCAATATCTTCGTTTCCTTAAATTATATATACTCACTTAATAGCATGAAATATAGTTTCAAGCAAGGCTTGATCGAAATCATCCGAGCCGTTACATCCTCTCAAATTACGTATAAAGTCTTCAACAGTCATCGGCACGTTCAGTTTCTTAGCGTTATGGTTGTGTTGGTCCACGTTCAACATGATCACTGCGTACGCTAGACGGAAAGCTGCATCCGTGTTCGCAAACGGTTCGCCATTAGTGGACTGTGAAAGGAAATAACAATAAAGGTCTTGCTCTTCCAAAATACATTGTAAAGTTACTGGTTTGATCATTATTTTGATTTAAACAATACTAATAGTTCATTTTCCCTTTCACACAAATACACATACACTTCTCGTAATTCGAACACGTATACACAGTGAACACGATCACGCACACACACGGTCACGCACACGCACGTGCACCCACTCACAAGTCGAATCTCACACAACACACTCACGTGCCAGCGCTCCGCGAACTTCTCCATGACGAGTGAGATGAGCGGCGCCTCCCCGGGCAGTCTGAAGGTCTCCAAGTACAAGCGCAGGGCCTGGTCCACGCGCAGGCCGGTGTAGTCGAAACTCTCCGCAAACGCGGTGAGGATGCTGGGGCCGTTATCTTCGTCCCTCGACGAACGCTTACAGATGTACTCACCTATTAAATAATATAAAACAATAATAAATAAATAAAAGAAAGTTTTATGTATTTACGTTTCGATTAGGTTGACTTACCTATCATTTTTTTGTCCAAGTCCGGGTTGTCTCTTAAGAACAGAGCTACTTTATGCGGGTCTAAAGGTGTGGACAGCACGCCGTGTTCTAGGAGAAATTCTATACCACGCTCCGGTTTTTGGTTAAATAGCTCGGTTCCTTGGGTTACCCACTAAAATAACAATAGGATGTTTCAATAAAAGTAAATATTATATATATTGAGAGCATTATAACGTTCCCCGGTTAACAGACCTTTTTCATGTTCTTAATATGATCCAATTCTTCATCTGTTGGCAGTTCCATTGGTGTCTTATGGCTTCCATTCCTAACGAAATACTGACTTATATCATGTGTGACGTGGTCACTGACAACCGACGCATCGTCCATGCCTCCTAATTCCAATGTCACGTGACCAACACGATCTTCCCTCTCCTGCTGCACCACCTCTTCACCAACATCTACCTCTTCTTTTGGAGCAGTGCCTATTTCTATAGCCTCGATCATCGTCATCAGTGCCTCCAGCGACATTGTATGAATGTTATACGCGGTGGAAGAAACCACGTTCTTGGACAGTAATTTCGCAAACTCCTCAAATATGTTAGTACAGTAGATATCACAATCGAAGTTCAAATATAATTCCGTGCAAAGTCCAGGTATCCGGAACATCTGAGCTAAACTTTCTAACGCGATATGGTGAATTTCTTTCAATTCGTATATAGATTTAGTCGTATCCGCGGAAATAATTTCTATTATTTTCTTGAAGAACGCTTCCATTTGGTATTTAAGGTGACCGCGTAAGGCTTCGAAAAGAAGAAACCATAACTGTAGATCCAAAGCAAATATAGATATTCTTTCTGTATCGAGTAACTGAAAATTTTAAAAATATAATTGTTAAAACTAAATCGAACATCCCTTAGTCACTATAATTACAAGAGAGTTTGAAGAATACGTTATCTCTTATGAAATAAGAAATTACCAAGTGCTTTCGGATTTAAAAGAATGAATAGAAATGGTGTCATGAAAATAAAAAAAATAAATAAATATCCTGTACGACACAGTCAGCACAACAAACTGCCATTACTATAATAGTTTGTAAAAAAAAATCAAAATGTATAACCTTAGTGGTGTCGAGAAAAAAAAATAAAAGCTATAAGTGAAGTTAAAGATTAAAAAGGGATTGTAAATCATTTCAAAAGCTGTGATGGGATGCAGCAAAAATGTTTTATAAAATAAAATTTGTAAAATAATTTTCGAGAAATTATGAAGTTATGGAATCATCCACAAAATTACAAACAGAATGTTTTTTTCTAATTTTGTTTCTAAATAATTTTAATTTATAATTTGAAAACAAATTCAATAAGAAAAGTAGCATCTACTATTTGTTAATAATTTAAATGTAGATTATTTAGACACAGTTAATTAGTGAAGAGGTCATCATTAACAAGGTAACATCCACAATTAATTCATAACAGTACAATCAGCACTTGCAACATCTAATTCGAATTCAGAATCTAAACGATTTTTCGATTCCGAATTTGATGTTGCAAGTGCTGATTTTCCAAAAGTCACGTAATAACATCGTCCATGTACTCACGCTGATGAGGTTTCTGCACAGCGGGTCCCGCACGAGGCCCAAAAGCGCGGGACTCGCGGCCAGCTGTTCTGCAGCGACCTCCAGTGCCGTATTCACAAGACTCAGCCCCAACTGTACCATGGCGGACGTGTTCTGGGCCTCCAGCGGGTTGATTAGGGATATTAGAAACCTGGAGGAATGCTTCATTATAATCTATAATAGCTTGCTTTGTGGAATTGAACTTAGTGTTTCTGATATGAGTTAAATGTGTTTTGTGAAAATTTTTATAAGTCTGATTAGTGTTGAAAACATAAGAATCATAATTATAAGAATAATAGGTTATGCGTTTATTGAAAATATATATATATATATTGTTTGCTATTGATTTAAATCTGAAATGTATTATAATATAAGTTATATATATATTTTGCAATCCTACTGAATATCTTAACTGCAAATATGTCAAAACACAAAGACTTCCATGCAGGCAATAAATAGTTAAACTGTTAAAAAAAACATCTTTCTTATATTTAGAAAATGATTAAGACCAAAAAATAGATAAGACCATACTATTGCTATTATAAACATATACTATTGATAAACATCCAAAAACGAAAAATTTAAGAAACTCACCTGAACAATTCTTTGACGCAGACCAAACCATACGGTTGTAAATTTAATGATTCTTCCTGTTGTGTAAATCGAATCCCTCTGTGGTTTACAAACACTTCTAACTTTTGAAAGTCACTTTGAACTTCTTCTGTTGGTGTGGTTGCTTGAACAGGTTCTAACAAACATTAATATTTTTATATTAATTTAAGGTAAAAAAAAATATTTAGGTAAAACATTCAGTAATAACAATCGACAACCCCAGGTATTCGGAATTATCCTCTGCTTAGGTTGATAACCAACCACATTTCTTTCATATAAGGAGTGGCCATACGTGTTACAAATCTTATATTATCTGAACTAAATATTACTAGAATAAGAAAATATTTTACCAATCTTATCTTCAACACTCTCCACTGTCGCTGCCTGATTCTTCTCTTGGTTCTCTTCTTTACTAACACATTTTTCCAACAAGTGTGTTATAGATGTGTTGTTAGCCAGGTCCATCGAGGAATGACGAGCGTGTTTCTTAGGACTCTTCACTTGGTCCAAAGGCTCAATCGTTATTTCTGCTTCGTTCATAAGATTTTTATCTTGACTGGGAACAAAATAATTAAATAAAATCTGATCAACGACCATAACTTAAAAGACTTTTTTTTAAATATTAAATAATTTATCTGGGATAATATTTCAAATAAACAATTTTGTATGTACTTACTTATGTGTTTGAACACCTTGCTTGACCTCCTCAACATCAATATCAGGGCTTGTTTGTTCGGTAATAGATGGTTTGGTTTCTAGGGAGTTCGTACCTGTATAAAAACCGTTATTCAAAGCATAAGAAGTTTAGTATGGGTATCATATACTAGATTAGTGTTGGGAGTAGAGAGAAGAGTAGTAGAGAAAATTACCATAAAAATCATTTTTTTATTAACCTAAAAGGAAATTTTTCATGTGATTTTAAATATCGCCCTAAAAAATTTAAACACTGAAATAAAAACATATATACTGAAATAAGATAATAACAGTTCCAAATACTAATACTTCATAATTGTGATATAAATACAATATTTTTAAGAAGATAAAAAAAATATAAAGTCAGGGGTATATCCATACATCTCTACTGTATCATCTGTATACATTGCGGTTACATAAAAATAATAAATAGTCACATTTTGTTGTTTAAAATGGCAAATTGCAAACAGTAAAATTTTAATGCATTTACAAAGTATACATTACACATGCAGAAAATTGTGCCTTTTTTATTTATTATAAAAGATAAATACACGACGTAGGTAAGAAAAAAGTCAATACCAAAAAAGAAAATACATAAGAGAAAAACAAAATTGTATTAAATAAAATAATAAATTGTTTAAAAAATTCGTTAAGTTATTACTAACTTTATTTGTAACACTAAAATGTTGAAACATTTTTTTTAACAATTATCATTATAAAAATGAATAATAACTAATTATTACTATTAGCAAAAAAAACTTACTACATATATCCTGCTTCTTTAAATTATTCTAAAATATCTTAACATTTAGTGTTTTCTAAGGTTTTCACAAGTACTACACATTGAAATAAAACTATTTTTACGGATTTAACTCGCGTATATTGAATTGAATTTTGAATTAAATTTTAAATTAAAAATATTAACAGACACCTCCATCTCGTACCGTGAACACGATTGCTGCAAAGCATTCAAAACGTCGGGTTAGATTTAAAATGTAAATTTAAAATTTAATTCAATATACGCGAGTTAAATCCGTAAAAATAGTTTTATTTCAATCTTAACATTTGTTTCTTTTCCAACTATATGATCTAATGTGTAAGAGTATTAAACAAATATATATAAAAAAAAGGGTGGGTTACGAAATTTTTTAAGCTTAACATGATTTTATAATAATTATTTTATTAAATAGATAATTTTACTTATTTGATAGACTTCATAAATTTAGTCTTCCATAATACAATTAATTATTTTAAAAATATGGATTCATTATTAAATTAAGTAAGATTGATCTACTAAAATTAATTTAATTTAATTATTATTCGACATGTACTTTGTCATAAACTACTAATTTTAAATTAAAAAAACTATAATGTAATTAAATAATTATGATAACGATTTTGTCGTTCACTAAGAATTGCGAAACAACTCTAGATAATATCTAATATACATTCAATTTTCTGTTTAGAGTAACTGGTAACATAATTATTTATGGAGGCGCCGGTACATAAGGGTAAGCCAACAGCCCCACTAAAACAAAAATTACGTGTTGGGTATGTCTTGATAACCATACCCCGCGCGCCGACACGGCGCACGTGCCATCGAAGTAGCAAACACCCTTTTGGCATTACAATCGACATGTTCATCTTATATAGCTTTGCCGACGGGATTGTGATAGCGCGATGTAGAAATAAAAAACGCCATCTAACGGCGGGAGGACAAAACTTTACTTTTAAAAGTAATTTGTAATTGTTTTGTTTTAGTAATTTGTAGCTAATATATTTAACGTCTGCTTGGCGATAATTGCTTGAATGTATTTCCAAATACAAGCACTTATTTTAAACGATGAATTATTTTCTAAATTAATGTTCAATCAATAATCTAAAATCGCAACTACATTAAACTGTTAATTATTTAAATACTTTAGCACCCCAAAATATCATATATGTTGTAATATTTCCTACTTTTAGCTACTATAGCCCAGACTTACTGTTAGCGGTTGTTAGTTTCTTCTTAGTCCGATCCCGCCTCTTGAGCGTAAGTCCGATGTCAGTGAACGCGGTGCTATCCTCAGGGAATTGCGGTAGCCGCATGAAGATCAACTGGGTCATGTCGCGGAGACATTGCTCCGCATTGCGACGCAGAAGCTCTAGAATTTATAATAAATATATAAATAAAAACATAAATGAATAAATCAGAATAATTTAGACAAATATAAGTTGAACAATAAATAACTACAATGTTAGATAAGACTTATTTTCTTATTCAATAAATAAACTAAACAAGACTAATAAAACATGCTGTAGCTTGAACAATGTTTTTTTGAGTAATTAATCTATGGCTCATATGATGATAGATCAATGAAATGTAGTGTTTTTTTTTTGTTTTGATTAGTTAATTAGTCTGTTAAGATGTTTTTGGAGATATTAATTTATTTGATATGTGCCACATATGCTCTAAAATATCTTTTTGTTCATTTATTGTTTTGTGATCTCAATCTTTTATTAAAAAATAATATAATTTTCAATATAGAAGGCACTATTGTTCTTTAAGCTTTTAAATATAATTAGAAGGGAGTTTTAGGTTGTATGTGGCACATGTAATGGAATGGAATACATCTTATTTATAATAAAAATAGTATTTAATATAAAGTAAGTAAAAAAATCTTTACATACAATACTTATACATATTTTTCATATGCATAAGTATTGTATGTAATGGATTTTTTCATGCATAAATTTCAATTTTATTTGTAAAAATATATAACGTATTTTACAAACCAGTTAATCTAGTTTCAAAACAGGTTCGAAAGCAGCTGAGCATTATCTCACAGACGCTCTCGTCGGTTAACATTGCACCTTCTGGACTCAACATTAATGTGCGAAGCACCTGGAATTAGAGAATTTGGGATGTAAATAAGTTATTCACAATATTCCATAATTATTACTGTCTTCTGGATTGAGGAGGTTTTAAAATATTACTGTCTATAATCAGATTGAAGAAAAGGTATAAAATATATCATTTAGTACTATTTTAAAAACGAAAACCTATGCTAGCAGCCTCTATATTTTTTTACAGTTTATAAATATGTATGTAAAATATATATTGTCTGGAGTGCTACACTAATTATAATATTATTGAAGTAAATAAAATTATTACATAGCCATTTTACTAATGCTTTCATTTTAATATTTATAAAATTTGTCTTAATATAATGACAAATGTAGCAATCTTTTCTAAAGAGTAAAAAATATTATTCATGGTTTTACCATTAATTGAGACTAGTATCAATCCATTATACTGACTTCATTAATATGTACCTGCAATATCTTCAACAAGACCACACCATCTGATGAGTGGTCAGTGCCCACAAAGCGCGCATGAGTGACAGCATCTGCTATGTCCTCCACTGTGGCTGGAACGCTTGGATGTGTTGGATCTAAAGTTATTATGTTACTGTTATACTGAAATATTTGATGGCTATTGCAAGGCACACTCAATAATTTAAGCTTTTAGGACATAAGCAATTTGTATTCTTCTTACGTATATACAAATGTATAGTCAAATTTGTTATTTAGAAAATAGATAACCGAATTAAATTTTACAAATTTTGGTAAATTAAAAACAAAATAGAAACATATTTTTTAATCATCTAGAGTTTTGTAAAAAGTATAATTTAACAAAACACCTTATGTACTCCATACTTGTAGAAACAGCAATAACATGTTGGTCCTTCAAAATTAGATAGATTAGATTAGATAGAATTAGATCGATAGTCAACTTTTTTATTCCATAATCATATTTTCTATGAAAATAAATTAATGGCATCCCTAATTAACTATTATATTTATAATTTATTATCCATAGTCTTTAAAACTGTGGACATGTATATTAAAATCTATTTAAGCTACATATAATGTTATATTTGGTCTGTAATTTTTTATAATATTGTTATGAGAGTGTAATAAATCATTATTTAGTATTTATTAAAGTGCCATTGGACTTAAAATAATGATAGCCTACTTTTAAATACAGATAAAAAAAGTATATGAACAAAATCTAAGTGTGGATTGTTAATCCAATCATTTACTATTTTTTATCATATCTAATACACTATTAAAAATGTGTTTGTAATATAACTTAGAATAATGAAATAACAGGTAAAGTTCAATATTTTAC